>CP110840.1:37243947-37676872 GCA_028411795.1 Euphorbia peplus
TCTAACACTTTGAAACTCACCGCTTTAATAAAAATACGCCAACACGTACTAAAGACATACTTTATTATAGTTAAGACCAAAGGCACATTTCTATATTAATCTCTACCACTTGAGCTTAGAAAGTACACAACATGGACTCATCATATCATATGTATATAATTCAACAATAAATGGAGTCAGCATGACTCGAACTCAAAATTGTTTGATCGTATAGAGGTTCTAGAACTAAATATCCAATATCGTTTATATTAGTCCCTCTGAAACCTACTAATTAGACATGTGTGTGGGCTAATGTACGAGAAATTCTATTATAGTCGCGGCCCAATGGACCTAGCCAATGACATATGCACGCCTTATTTCTTTACAACAACCATCTTCCAATAAGGTGTACTCATGCTACTCTAATTTCATTGATTGGGTTAATTGCACCCGGTACATGCTAGAGGTTCTCCTAGAGTACCCACCCAGGCTCATATCAAAAGCGTGCATGGACACTTGGTTTTGGACCCACAAAATCCCATATATTTATGGATCGGGCTTGTCTTTTGTAAAAGAAGGTCTGACCTAAAATATCATATATATATATATATATATATATATATATATAGGGAATAAATCAGGTGAGAACCAAGGTCCTATGTCAGTACCAATTTTTGGTGAGAACCAACCTTAAAACCACCTGATCCCTGCTCGCCTCTTCTTTTTCTTCGATTTGAACGAAGCCAAGAATCCATTATAGCCCAGGAGAATCGTTCCGTCCGTCGCGGATGACGTCACGCCACCTCTCTCCTTCCGACGTGCCACCGACAATCTTATTATCTCCGGTAGAATGTTTTGCCTCATGTTCAGAATTTAATTCTGAAGATACATGTTCAGGATATTTGAACTCATGTTCAGAATATACATGTTCAGATATTAGAACTCATGTTCAGAATTCAATTCTGAAGATACATGTTCAGGATATTAGAACTCATGTTCAGAATTGAATTCTGGTTCTCACCAAAAATTGGTACTGACATATCAAGTGGTTTTCACAGGACCCCTCCCATATATATATATATATGTAATATGATAATAATTATATGAAATATAAAAGAAGTACCCTAATTTTCATTTATTCCATGGCAACATAATCCTCTTCAAAAATATCTATTATAATTTTGTCAAAATTGTTCTTTAATATCAATATTTATTAATTCTTTTTTTGTATGGAGGTAAACTTTTTTGGACTAAGCTCGGAATTTGATTAGAAGCTTGAGCCGGCTTAGTTTACTAGTGGACTGGAAGTACGTTAGGCCGAGCCTAGTCCATGGACCTAATACTAATAGGCTACAACCATTGTCACTTCGATACAAGTATCCATTCTTTTCTATCTCGCCTTCATCCCTTAAGACCTTATTTTTCCTTAGTCTTTAGCCCCGACATCATCCATTCCGAACCCGGAACTTACACTTAAGTGAGATATAAAATAACATAACAAAAAAAATAGGAAAATAGGTGAACCAATAGGAAGAAAAAGAAAAAGTGAGGTTAGCTTTGTTGAAGAGGTCACGTCAGCTTCTAGTTCCACTTAGGAGGATTAGGCAAAGGCAACGACAGGTTGGTTTGTTCTCTTTTTTTCTTTTTTTCATTTAGTATTATTTTCCACAGCTATTTTTCTTTTATTTTCTATATTTAAAATTAAAAAGGGCCCTTAGCTAAATGTCTATTTCATAATTAATTAATCACATCCCACCAAAACAAATAAAACCATGGACATAATCTTTTCTTTATAATTATCCCCCAAATTATGCCACTTCATTGTTTTTTTCTCTTTTATAATCAGTACCATAAATTGATATTATCAATTGATTGATGTTAGTATTGAAATAAATAAATAAAAAGAAGAAGAAAGTGAGAAGCAAAACTCATGTTTATCTTTATCTTGCTACAAGACAAGAGGATGCAAAACATTTTTTTTTTTAGATAAACAGGTTTTCAACTGATTAATTAACTCTTAACGGCTTTTATTAAACACTTGTCTCTCTTATTAGGGCTCCTAGATGCTAAGTTTTTTTGGTAGGATAAACTTTTGTTAAAGGTATAAATCACATAACTAAATTTTAATGAAGTGAAAATTTAAAACTTAAAACTTTTAGTTAAAAGATAACATATCTTATTATTTGAATCAACTCTTATTATTAAAGAAGATGTTAAGTTAATAGTTCTTATGAACATCTCAATGCACTAATATATTATTGTTAAGTTTTTTTTGAATGGATCATCAATCTTGGGATTTTAATAAAAAAGAAACTCGGGTCCAATTGAAGAAAAATATATATATTAATGTTATAAATAAAATTTGGATTTTCTGGTTGTTCCAATTGGCAGCTCTTACTTCTCATTTTCAGAAAAACATAAGCAACCCGTTGACTTGCTTGAGTCATACTCTCATCGTACACATTAATTTTCCTTTAAATAAAAATTGTAAGCATCATGACTTGATTTTCTTGTTAAGTTCATGAATAAGTTATCATAAATTAAACTCAAATTTTTATATTCAAATTTGATGTAATTGCTAATATTTAGTAGAAGTTAGATGCTAGAATCTCCTTAAAAAAAAAAAGAATACTTACATACTTAGGCCTCATTTATACATATTTAACCTCATTTATATTTGACCAAATTAATATATATATATATATATATATATAAAATATTAAAATATTGTACTCAACAGTAGAAATTTACATATTTCAAAATTTAAGTAAGACAGTCTATTTGATTTAGTTATAATTATTTGTTGGTGTCCTTATTATTAGCAGGTTGCAAATATCTCATAGATTACGCAAAAAAAAATAAAAAATGAATTGCTAATATTTTTCTTTTTGGTTACGAATTGTTAATATATTTACATCTATATAGTTTAGAGTAAGAGAAAAAAGGACGAGCTAAAAAGAAATCAAACGGACATTGAATAGTTCATCTATTGCGTGATCTTAATTGGTTGGCGTCTCATTGTGCATAATTATATGCATCAAAATCCATGTTTAATTTCCTTTAATCAAAATTGAAATCCAAAATAAGTAGCAATCAAAATATTGTACAACAATTGTGAGTTGTGATAATTATTAAATTAAGAAAAGTAAAGCCAACTTTATTATAATGTTTTTATTCTTTAATATATTCTTATGAGTTCAAGCAGCCGGCAAAATTAAAAGCCCCATGCCCACGGGCACTACTTTTCTTATTCTTTATTTAATTAATTAAAGAGTACAAACTTTTTTTTCTCATATAATTATTATACTTTAGGTCACCAAAAAAATTTAATTATACTTTAGTGAGAAATGATGTCTCTTATTTAATCTTAGTTCTATTGTAGGAATTTTTTTGAGTGTCTAGATCTGATAAAAGTTCAACAAAATAAGCTACATATGTACAAGTATGTAAAATACTGCATGAACTAGACTATTATAACTTGACATCTTACAAAGTATACTTAGTAAAGATGACTGTGAGTGATGAAGATAGTATTGAAAAATAATTACCAAAACTTCGAGCAATATACAACATGGCAATGAATGATTGGAACCGTTGTTTTTATGCGTTTGTATGTTAAAATTGATTGGACTAAAATTTCGAGCTAACATATTTTATATTATCCTTTTCATTCACTCTTTCATATTAATGTTTTTCGGACTTAAAGCATGCATACCATAGATCAATTTTAATTCACTACTAGATAGATTGCTAATATTCCGAAGATACATATAAAGTTTACTAGAAATATTAATAAGGCATAAAAATATTTATCCTTTTTATTGTTGTAAATAAGAAAGTATGTATTTCAGGAGAGGCGTCCCAATAGGTTTTTTTTTTTATGCGGTAAAAAGATCTCTGTTCGGGATCACAATTTTACGAGTAATCTAGTTAGTTTATAGAGAATTGGAAATAAGATATTCTCCCTATTGAGGAGCGTTACGGTTAGGGTTATATTGTGCTTTTTCACCGGGTTACGGTCACTTTATCGCGATTTTCTGCTACTCGTTCTTGTTCTAGACCTGTTATGGCTATAGACTCTTTGTTGAAGGATATTAATGAGGTTTGTGAGTTTGGAACGATCCTTGATCGCGATGCTCTGGTGGTTGCCCCGGTCCAACGATGGAGTTTGTTTGATGCCAATAATGGTTCAGTTGTTTTTTATGCAGATACATCGCTAGAAGACGCTTTGTCTTTCAGAGAAGCTTTGAGTTGGATCAAATATGTTATTTCTGCATATCCGATGCTAGAGGAAGGTTTGTCGTTCCGAGAAGCTTTGAGTTGGCTTAAAGATCATCGGTGGCAAAAAGTTCAAGATGTTTCAATTTTATTAGTTATGGTTCAATTAATGGCCCGCCCGTTAGAGGTTCTTTTGCCTTGTAACGACATAATCAAAGATTGTTGGTTATTTGTTAACGAACTTGTTATTTGCTCTATAGCGTTTGTTAAACGCTCTGCTATCGAGGTAGCCCCTTATTTAATTATATGTTTTATTTTGCTTGAGATGAGTGATTTATACCTTCTTAATTTTTATGTTTTCCCTTTTCGAGTGATTTTTAGTTAATATATTTTTTTCAGTTGTCAAAAAAGAAAGTAAATATTTTTATTTTTTTTGACAACAAGAAAGTATGTATTTAATTGGAGAGAAAAACATCTCCTCACCTCATCGATAATAAAACAAAACAAATAACATACATGAAAGAAATAATATAAAAAAAACGTAGAATTAATTATTTTTTGTAATTAACCGCCCCATAACACAAAATTTGGAACTTTTTCACTTTTGTCTCTTTCAGTTCCATCCAAATTTTTTATCTTATAATATAGAAGTAAAAATCGGCCATGGACTGCCAATGGATTTACCATATATACACTATTTTTGTTGGTTGTTAAGCTTGATTAAATACTCTTTAGTTTACTGATTAGTTACTTCGTAAATTACAAACGATTTCTTTTATCAATTTTATAGAAAAGTAAAATTGGATGTACTGAGTAAAAAGAATAATTTTACTGATTATTTTCATTAATGTTATGGGAAATTTTATAGTTATTTTGTTTTTTATAAAATAATCATTACTTTGTTTTGTTCACCATTAGATCATTGAGTCAAAACCAATCTAATGGTGAATAAAACAAAGTAGACATAAGAAAAAGTAACTATAGCTACACCTAATGTTATGCTATATTACGGAATTCACAGTAAAATCTTAAATATGAGTATATAAAAAATAATCACAACAATAAGAAATTTGTGAGGATTAGTCGGAAACAAGTCAACTCTTGCGCTCCTAGGTGGGTCGAATCTTGTCGGTTCAAATTGAATACTTGATTTTGAGTGTTTAAACGAGGTCTAAATGGACAACCTTCATTAACAAATGTGATTTTATGTGACATAGCGTGCATTGAGTTTTTATCCAATGATTTCAACTTGCAAAGACTATTAATAATTGAGCAATATTAGGAGCCTCCGATAAAAATAACGTCGTGCACCAAATGAATTAGCTGCATTAACAAACTTTGCGTTTTATATAAATAGCATGAAATAGTCTAGTCTAGCTTGGTCCTTCATATTACTATTAGCTATTATATTTATACAATTTTAAGTATATTTTAAATTTTTGAACTATGTACTTCATATTTTGTAAATGAAAAACAAAACACTGTGTACTCCATGTATTTTATATTTTGGCTCAGTTTGAGATTTTATTTTTTAAATCCGAATCTTAAAAATAATTAATAAAAATATTTACTTGCCCTTATTTTGGAATAAAAATTATTAATTGATGAACAATTCATATTGGGAAAGATTTTATTACTACAATTTACGACCCTTGAGTTCCATATATAGAAAGAAAATCGAGTTTAATCTTGAATTAAAGGACAATTAGTTATTACGTACAACGAATTACTAGTAGGAAATTATTTGGTCATAATAGCACTTCTTCAAAATAAAAACGTAAAAAGGAAAATAAAAATAAAAGTAGCACATGGTTTTTACCTCTTTTGATATTGACAAAACGGGAAAAACTATAAAGAAGTTATAATTTATTATTACTATTATTAATTATTATCAGTATATTAATTATTAGCTTTATATTTTATTTAAAAATAATGGCATTTTCAACTTACTTCAATCTTCCTCAACTTAATTTAAATAAAGCAAAAAAAAAATACATATTGTTTTTGAAGATAATCATTTGATTAGGTAACAAACTTGCTCAAAGATTACCGTTTGTTGTTTAACGAGCTTTTCAATTGCTCTATTGCGTTTGTTAAACGCTCGATCAATATTATCGCTTATTTATTTACTAGCAGTTTTTATATTTCTAATTATCGGGCTGAATGGTTATTTGTACCTCCCGATTTTATTTATTTGTTGTTTTTACATATTTCATTTTAATGAAACCTCTTTGGTTGTAAAAAGAAACTCGCTCAAATCTCATTTTAGTTTGCAACATAAAATAAAGAATTAAAAATATATTAATTCTAAATACAAACAAGATATCTTGAAGTTTAAAAAGAACTAATCAATTTTTTTTATCAATCTTACGAACTCATGTATCGAATTATTAAAAAAACAACACTTTAATCCTCTAGTATATTACATACTTGTTGACAATAATGTTGACTTTCAAAACCACTAATCTAAAAGTTTGGTATTTTATTAAGAAGATGTAATAATATTTGGGAGAAGAATAAAATCTATAATCAATAAAAATAACTTAAATGTGAAAAAGAGCTTTAGAAGGACGGCTTAAGCCTCCGCCCCGTTCCGTTAGTATCCGTTCCGTCTACAAGGTCAGGCTAATCTCAGCCGTCCATTGAGAATTCCCACACGCGCCTAATCCAACGGTTGGTAAGTCACGCAATCTTGTTTTTCTTCATGTAAATGCCATTAGGACGGCACTTTCTTCTTAACTCTCCCTCCTCTTTTCTCTCTTGTTTGTTATGTTATTCCTTTGCTTCTCCATTAAAACACCCTTCTTCTTCTCCATTAAAACGCCTGTAAAAAGCTTCATCTTTCTCTCTCTACAAATACAGGTATCCATAGCTTCTCTCTCCTCAAAATTCAACTTACCCAATTCGTTTTTGGTAGTTTCCGATGATGGGTTTTCGTTTTTGTGATGAATTATGATATGGGTTCGTTGAATTTTCTGTTTTGATCGCTTCTAGAGGGAAATCGATTTTTTTTTTGTTTGGGTTTTTTTTTTTTTGTAATGATTGTAAAGAGTTTGCTTTTGAGAGGAATTTTTCTTTTTTGAACGAACTCCTTTAATCGCGGTGAAAAGGTAAAAAAGTTTAGCCTATTTTTGGAAAATAAAGGAGGGATTTTTTTTAATTTTTATTTTTGTGTGTGTGTGTGTGTGTGGATATAGCTCTGGTTCCTATAATATTGAAGAGCCTTCCCTTTTTTTAATGATATACATGTGTGGATATATGATATATCTGTTTTTATCATCTCCTTAAATCAATCATCAAACTAATTAAAGCTGAATTGATTGACTCCTTTTTTAATGATTCCTATAACTCTATTTTGACATCTTCTGATTGCTTTTTGAGGTTTTTTCTCACTTGTAAGAAGAGGGTTTTTTTTTTTCCCTCTTTTTTTGTTGGTTGATGAATAATTGGATATTGAATTTGGTCTAGTGTGTGGAATATAGATAGCTTGGTTTTTCTCTGTTCCACACTGTTTTTTGAGGTATGGATGATAATCTTTCTATAATTGGTTTTTATTGGGAATTTATGTTGTGATGTCGAGCCTCTTGATCGTAGTTTGGTGTGGTTGGAATGGTTGAATTGTTCCTTCTTTTATTGTTGTGGAAATTAGTCCGGTTTGGTGCATCGTATAGGCCCTTCTGAAGGGGGTAGATTGTAAGGACGGTGAACACTGTTTTCTGTGGTGTAATGTATTTTCAGAAGCAGATCGTTGCCTGTCGCACTTTAGCATTTTCGAAATCATCGACAAGATTCAAAATGAAAAATAATGTATATGCTTGCATATATAAAATTAAACAAAAATCTTACAATTTTTATAGATATTTATCCCCCTGTGAATCTGTTCCCTATAACTTCTACAAATCTTTTTCCAGTTTTCGTTTCCATGTAATATTGATATGTATAGTCTTGGATGCAAACTTTAACCCTTCATATGCCTCTCTGTTACATGCTAGTAGTACATGTAAATTGACATGCTCGGATGATTAGATTGCTTCGGTTTAGATATATATATATATATATATATATATATATATATATATAGTCTTGGATGCAAACTTTAGTATGCCTTTCTGTTACATGCTAGTTGTACATGTAAATTAATGTGCTCTTTGGATTGCTTAGGTTGCTTTTTCTGTCTCAGCACAATTTGAGAGCATGTAGAGAACTGTACCACAGAATTTGTTCTGTTGAGTCTAAATGGTAATATTTTATTGTCACAGTTTAAAGGATAGCGTATCAGTATCCATGGATGAGTATTCTGGTAAAAAAGCTAATAATAGAGATCAAAATGCTCAATTTTGTAATCGAATTGGGTGTAATGGGAGATTGAACACTGCGAAAGCTACTCAGATGAACTTCCCAGAGAAAGCAAAATCTTCGAAGTCATCGTTCCGGTCATCTTCTTCAAATGGAAAGGAACTAGTTGGGAGTTCCTCTAGGACTTCCAATGCGACTACTACTAATCCTAGGAAATCTTTTCCAGGGCCTCGGAAAAAGCTGTCGGAAAAAGATCCATCTGAAACTGGTAGTCTTCCGGATGTTCCTGAAGTGCTTGAAGTTGTACCCTCTACTGAAAAGTTCAGAAAAGGTATTCGCGGTGAATCTTACGATGCTGGGACTAGTGTGAATCCATCAACCGAAGTTGGAAGCTCTAGTATGCCAAATACGAGATCTCGCAGGAGTTTTTATCAAAAATCAGCAGTAAGTAAATCAGAGTCTCCTTCAGGTTCACCGGTTTCATTAGCAGCAAAAAACGCAAGCCAACGGACACGTAATGTTGCTGGTGGTGGGTACGGTCTAAGAAATCTTAGATGCAGTACAATTACAGACATGATGCCTAACGGATCTTCAACATCTGATTCGAAACAAAAGGGCACAAGCAAACGAAGAATTTGTGAAGGAGAAAGTAGCTCCTCCGCTAGAGGGAAGAAGATAGGTGGATCACCATTCGAAGGGCGGAATCCTGGTTCCGGTTCTGGTATCTCAATTTCTGATTCAAGAAGAACCAGAAGTGGGACTTCTAGCCCCAACCAGGATAATGCTTCTCCTGCGTCTGCGTCAGTTAGGACTAGAAGATCTTTCAGTTACACTAGATCAAGGGTTGCTAATCAAGTTGGCCGGAATAACACATCGGCTAATGAGCCTCATGCTGTAATTCCACAGGCTTCTCACCCTGTTATGCCAATGGATTCGACTTCTCCAATTTCGTTACATCAGTTTTCTATCGACTCGCCTTTGAATCGCTCGAGGCCGTATCGTTTACCTGGTATTAGCAATGAGAATTTACGGAGTATTAGGCCATCCAGTCCTGCAGAAGTTGGCAACATTCGATCTTCGACGAATCGTGAGAGCTTCCGGCGCTACAATATGGATGGAATTGCTGAGGTATATTCCATTCCATGTGAAACTGCTAACTGTTTTCCATCCTCAACACAGTGATATATAGTTTTTTTTTCCCGGGTTCGATGTGTTGGTTTAATTAATTGTCAATAATATGGTGCAGGTGTTATTAGCACTCGAGAGGATCGAACAAGATGAAGAGCTGACATATGAGGTGAGAATTCTGTTAAACAGAACTCGAAATCGACAATGTTATATAGAAAACGGTGAATTAGGACAATCAGGGACTTCTAAATCTCAGGCCCATAGGAGAGCTGACCTAAGAGATTGCCCTTATCTAAATCTTGATCGAAATCTTTTGCGTTTTGACTTTTGCATTGATTGCTCATCTATGACCGACTCTATTTCTGTATCTTTTTCAGCAATTGCTTGTTCTGGAAACTAGTTTGTTCCTTAATGGGCTGAATTTCTATGACCAGCACAGAGACATGAGATTGGACATTGATAATATGTCATATGAGGTCTGTTACTAAATTCAACATATCCTGTTTCTACAGAATTTTTACTCATTTTCCGTTCACCCTGATTTCTTTTTCTTGGGCTACAAATGAACTAAAATCTAGCTCTTTATCTCGTTAAAAAATCGTAGCTTTAACTGTAGAACATCGTCCTTTCTTTTGCGACAGGAATTATTAGCACTAGAAGAAAGGATGGGTACTGTTAGCACAGCATTAACAGAGGAAGCATTATCAGATTGCGTCAAGACTAGCATCTATGATTCGGGATCTCGGAAGAACAAATCTTCAGACCTTTCTGAGGAAAAGAATGATACGAAATGCAGTGTTTGCCAGGTCAAATTTCTTTTCCCCAACTCTTCTATCATTTGTTCTTGCTAGTTTTGATTTGATACATGGGTTTTATTGAAAACCGAAATCCATTTATTCATTAGTTTTCTTTGAAGTGGTAGCTAAGTGAAACTGAATATTATATTGACCAAGCTGGATTAGGACTTTCAATATACAAAAATACGATTTATAGAAACCTGCCTACAACGACCGTTTGACATAATTTTCATTTGATTGCATTTATATGTCATATAATCATGTGGGGCATATAGATACACAATTTTGACATGATAACTCGTTTTGATAATTTTACCTGTATTTACATAAAGTGGATGTAGCTTAGACCTGTATAGATGGAAAGGCGGCTTCTAAGTGACTCTTTCAAAGGAAAAAGCCATATTTTGATCCCTTGTCTATAAATCTCTATAGTCTCTTTGTTTTTGATTTGGCCTTTAGTCCCTATACATTAATTGCCGGATGATCTAGTCCGTGACCAGTTAATCTGGTGGACGATCTCCCACACTTTGTTAGTTCGTGTGTCATCGTCCACATCAGATTGTGATCTTCTTAGTTCTTTTCGAGCCAGTTGATTGGAGAAATTTAGGCATGTATAGCTGTATAGGAGCCAAAATAACTGTTTCTTAATCCTAAGCTATCAAAAGAAGAATCAAACAAGCACTTAGTATGTGTACGATGGATAATCTCTCATGAATTCACGTAATTCGCATCATATTGATCACTTATTTTTCTTTTCTACCTTATTTATGTTTTTACAGGAAGAATATACTGTGGGAGATGAAGTGGGAAAGTTGCAGTGTGAACATAGATTTCATATCTCGTGCATACATCAATGGCTGAGACTGAAGAACTGGTGCCCCATTTGCAAGACATCAGCAAAAGCATCATCATCTTCGTCATCATCCTCTTCCTCCCTGTCCTCCCCGTCTTCGCCACTCTATGAATAATGGACATACATATAAGATAGACTTTTCATTTGTACAAATTTAGTCCGACTCCTCTCATCTCCACCACCGCCACCACCCTCCATTTTTCTCTTATTTTTTGGCAAGAAAGATGATCATTTTCTTCTCATGTACATACTGGTTCTTCTATCTCCTAAAATGTCAATAGGCAATAAACTCAGAAAGGCACCATTGCCTTTACACCAGGAAGTCATGTTATCCATAATACAAAAAAACAACTGTGAATGAATTTACCATGAGTTGCTTCGGCTTCCTGTTACAATGTTTTTGTGCTTTACTAGTGTTTTCAGTTCAGATGTTACTGTTAACTGTTGCAAACAGACACCAAGTGTGCGGTGTTTGTTTGCCGGTGAAGATGTATGACATATATTCCTTGGAACTTGTTTTTATCCTTGGTCCAATACATTCTGATAAGCACACACTAAATTTTAAAACAACCTTGTCTTAGTTTGATGAACATGTAAAGCTTCTTACCAATAAGTGAAATACTAAGCAAGTTGGATCTCGAGGCAGTATAACTTGCTTCTCCCAAAACCTTGGCATATGATTTAGTTTGGTTTAATCATATGCCAAGTTTTTGATGTATTAAGTCATTTAATTTGTTAATTTCTTATGTGATTATACATGTAAAAATAAAAAATTCATGTACTAGGATTGACAAGTAATGGTAAATCAAGTTGTTTTTATAAATTGTTTTATCTTGTCGAAAATTAACACTTCTAATTTAAATGAGATTAAATGCTTTAGAAGAGATTATATTGGATCATATTATGACATAATCGCATTGTATCGTGTCATATGATCTATATAATATTTATATTGTCGTAATCATGTTGCGTCACACGATATGTATAATCTATATGATATACATAACACAAAACTGTTCAAATGAAAACAATAGCTCATAGACTTCTAAGAGATTTTAAAGAGCAAAATTTGTATGATGTCCCACAAGACAGGCATAATGGCAAAAGCAATTGGGAGTATGATTAAGGACCACAATGAATTGACAAATGAAATGAACCTGAGGAATCTGAGTATGTCATGCCAAGCTCATGCATTTAACTTATATAAGCAAAATGGAAGTACATAAACCGGAGACTCGGGAATAGGGAAATCGTGACAAGTTGGAATTGTTTCTGTAAATCTGCTGTGGTATCAAATATTGATAGCCTACATGGAAACTCTAGTACTTGCTCAACCGGCAAGCATCTCATCTATTTCAGGGCTCGAAAACAAGATCTCTGATTAAATGAGTATGGCGCACTCCACCAAGAGCGATATTTGTTGGTCATCTACAGAGAGTTTGTGTATGTTGGACAATTACCTGAAATTGACTAAAACCAAGCAAGTTTTGAAGCCAAAAAGATCTTCAATGGACAGTAAAAACTTGCAGCCAGAACCGTAAAGAAGAAAACTTAGACTTCTGATGCATTACCTGCAAATCAAGCAATTTGAGCAGTCTCCAACATCAGTAGAAGAATAAATTTGCGGATAGAGCTACCACAAGATGAGAATGACTGGAATTAACACCGCAAGTTTCAGACCTATAATCTGAAAAAAGACGTGTTACCCGGACTTATTCGGGTTTCCATTGCCAAAACAATAGGGTTGCATAAACAGTGTTTTGATGCTACATTCACCAGTAAAATGTTATAAGTTATAACGTAGGCCAAAATGGACATGATTTCATGTAAAGATGAGTATTTCAAGACACGAGGTTTCTCTTCCTGGATATCTTATTCGAGAGGTGGACGCTCTCTAACACCAGGTTAAAATTCATCAATACGCTGCCACAGGTGCAGTTTTCAAGTAACTGCCTCAGGTGGAAGTTTATCCATAATTGACTCCACATATTGGAAATTCTTCTCGAAACACCTGCATTCTCTGTAATTAACCTTCCTGCGTCAATGTTATGTTTGAGAATGAATAACAGCTGAAAGAAACACTGGAAGTAAGGATAACAAGTGCTGAAGGAAGCGACAGCAGAGTGCAAGTGTTATGTAAACAATAACTCGCTGAAAGTTTACAATTTTCTTCATTTTCCCTGCACCTAACAAAGGTAATGAAATGACTTTCCTCCCACCATTTCCACCAACTCCCAACTTTCTGTGCATATCAGCAAGAGAAAGTAAGAACTCAGTACTAGAGCAGTTACAAAGAATCTTCACTTTCCTCGCGATTTAATGCCTCTAAATCGGGGTATATGCATGGAATCTGCAAACTCAAACTGTAATGACGTCTCAAAAAAGGAAAACGGTAATCAATATATTACGACACTAAAGAAAGCTCCTACCCGTTCAATAGTCATTCTCCATTATTCACTGCTGATATTGCCCACAATGTATTTTTAGTGCACCTCGTATCTCTTAGGCTTGAATGAGTTGCGCAATGTGAGGCGGTCCTTTTTTTTTCTTTTGAATAGAGAATAGTTAATATAGGCCGAGCATCAGAAAAAGCGTAATAATAGAAACGAACGGAACCGCCAAATAATGCCCACATAAAACGAAGAAAACTTGAAGTGTTCAAAAACAAAATTATAGCTCAGCCTTGTTTTCGTATGAAGAGATTAACTGCTGGAGTACACAACATGATTTACAGCGAACAAATTGTCTGGCACAATTACTATTTTTGGGCATAAATGTCATCTATAATCATGTGGAATATACAGATCTCACAAGGACCAACAATCCATTTTGACATCGAACGTTATTAAGTTGCCTCATTGTGGTTAATGAATAAAAGAAAGGCAGGCTATTTTGAAGAATTCATTGAAGACTTGGAATAGGATCATAATAATCTTTTCTATCCAGATTAATCCTAAGATCTCTACCTTATTGATCACATACTACCATTAATTCTCACATTGCATATACACCCAAATGAATGGCAATAGAGAATTTTCAATGTCTCAAATTCCGAAATGCAGCTACAAGTCAACTAATTATCTTCTTCTGTGATTTTTCTAGAGGGCAACAACAGATGATTAATCCACAGGCCAGAGTGCAGCATTTCATGCAAAATCCATGGCTGAAGTTGAAGTGCAGTGTAAAGAAGAAAAAAAGATATTTAGCAGTGTGTAAGCAAAATACAGTACATGAAATCAACTTACTTTTACGCTCGCGCAAGCTAGATTACCTGGAAAGAGAGACCGCCAAAACACCTCCGATACTATATAACGCCATTTGAGATCTCTGTAACAAATAGAATAAAAGCAACCCTAAATGGTAATATACTTGCTCAATCAATCCATCAGAACTTCCTACACCAACAGCATCAGCCAGTTGGCTCCAAGATGCTTTACATTGCACGGTAGTGATTAAGTTGAACAAAGATGACAAGGCAATGGGACACACAACACTGTCCCTTCCTGTTTGTCACACATGAAAATTCTATCCCGTAGAACTAGCAGAAACGCAACATACGCACTATGCACATTGTATTACCTTGTAGCATGCAAATCAAGATTTATACACACAAAACTATAAAGATAAGAGATGAATATATGTTCAGACTACATTGAAACTTCCATGTGGCCATGGATTCATTTCCCACAGATAGCACCAAATGACACAAACCAACTCAAAAAAACAGTAAATAAGAACAGAACAGAAAATTGAAGAAGAGAGAAATTGCATTAATGAACTCATAATGGGAGAACCTTCCCTCTCTATCGTAATAGAACCCTGCTAACATTAACTGCAAAAGAATACAAAAAAGCCCTAACCTTCTTCTAACAGAATACCAATTCTACGAATAACGGACTTGCCAGCTAGCTATTGTATGTTTGAGTCCCTCAACTAACTGTTTGTTTCTACGGAGATACACCCTCAATTCCCTTGGCTCATTTGCTGTTCCTGGAAGAATTTCACCATTACTAACCCAATCTTTAAAACACAACCACTGTCTGATTCTCTTCAAGTTACTCTAATTTAATCTTGAAAGAAACAGAAACGTAGTGATTTCTTTGCTCTTGGTCTTTCTATAGGGTCACGAGAACCAAACCTCTCCATGGTGCTCAAGAGCTAATCAAGTTCTTGAGTATCTTAACTCTGCTTCTCGAGATGGAAGATGTCATACGCTTTTAATTTAGCAGAAAACGCATCACTCTCATATTCATTTGCAGCAGGAAGGTGGGATAGAATGACTTTAATAACACTGCCCATCTAGAGGACGTTAGGGAACAAGTTTAATGACAGCCACGCCCTGTCATTATCGACAAGCATATATTGAGGATTAGCATATCCCTGTCAAGATTTATGTCCAAGGGTTCAGATGTTTCCCTGGAGAAGGAAGAGAATATAATTCCTTAAAAATAGGCGATGGTCGCAATGGCATGGTTGACTTGTAGCCAGATGCTAAAACGCAAATGAATAATGGAATACCTTCCACAAACATTCCAAGCAGCAGTTTGGTTCAATATTGCGTACGAGCCAAGTATGTGTGTTCGAACGTTTCGAATTAAGAGTCAAAATGGCCCCTGAAGTTGGCAGACAAGATCAACTTAGTCCAAAATAAAGTTTAGGTATCAAATCAGTCCTCAGTTGGAAATGTTTGACAAACTAACCCAAATTTGACAATTTCGAGATATTGAATTTCATTGTATTTGGACTTAATTCCAAACATTTCTAAAAATAAACTGTCACACAAGTTTCAAGCCAACAGCTCACAAAACTATTAACCAAATTACATGTTTCAAGATAAGGCAACTTATACAAAAAATTTCGTTTAACACCACTCCTTTGACTCAGATTTTCATTTTTTTGGCGTTGATACCATACATAATCATATGAAATATAGATATCACATAACACGGTTATGACATGACTTCCCATTTTGACAGCCTACGCTTTTGTACCCGCTAATGGCAACTTTATATTAAGATGCCGGAACAGCCTACTCGATAAGCGCAGATTTTACAAGTCAGACTCATGTATGCTTAAAGGAATTGTGAAAATTCTACGACCTTTCGGTAAGTTAAAATTAATTTAGATTCAAAAGCACCATATTGGCCAATAATATGAAAAAGCAGCTTTAACAGGATTTAAGTGATAATAAGGAGTTAAAAACCAGCTAACTGGGAACGTAAGATAGCTTATATTGGTGTGTAACATTTGAAATTTCTAACTCAATGCACAAAAAACAAGTCAATGGATATCAATGTGTTATTAATATTGGAATTTCAATCAATTCTAAGAACTTAAAAATACATAAAAGAGCAACACTACAGCTCTTGCACCAGTAAATTTTTACCTTTCCCAAGCTACATAAGAGTATCCCTGCAAAACTGTCTTGGATTTCCTCTTTGCCGGCCGCACATTGTACAGAAGGGCTTCAGAGTAGTAGCCATAGCATGAGTGAACTCGACAGGAAGCTTATCATACAACAGAGCCACCAACCACAGGCATTCTATTTAGAAGTTTCCCGTGATCAGTGCCGATAAACAGTTTGCTGATTCATAAATGCTCAAAGCCCACGATGTCATCTTTCAAGGCCAGAGCTTCATCAATAGACAGAGCCACGTGGCTCATCAAGCTGATAAGAATAGAACTGGATAACCAGAAGCTTCAACATCATGAACCAGCATAGCTACAGCCAATTATAGCTTTGGCACACCGAATTTTAACGGACCTCGCTTAATCCTCAAATGCCTGCATGCATATTTTTTCCAGCAGGAGTGGCCAGTCTTCACCAAGCTGCTGCGGATTGAGCTCCATGGCAACTTTGAAATCATGTAAAGATATTGAACGCCGCGGTCTTTGTTCGTGCATAACATCTGCTGTTCCACTGTTAGTTTGCATATGTAAGTGATTGGTTGGCCAGATGCCATTGATAGCCTTGCTTTGAACTTGTTGTTTGTGAATGTGGGACTTTCTCGGATCAGGTGGAGACCTCGCACCCACCAACTCAACACAAGACCGGATCAACTTCTTCAAGTACACATCCAACATAGTATTCAACGTATTCGCACATTCCATTGAGACCCCTCCGATGCCCTGTAGAGCTGCAATCTGCTCCATTCGTCTCCTCAACGTCTCTGAATCAGACAATCCGCCACTGTCATAATAACCAACGAAATTACTGCTGGTTGCGCCTGGCTGAGCTTTGCGGGCCCCACCAACACTAGCGGAACAGAATGGAATTCCAAGCGGAGCAAGTAGTGGGCTACTAGAGAAACTCAAGTGTTTTTCTTGTTCCACCACTTCCCCATCTTCCATAAACACGGTCTGATCTTTGCCCTGCGTCCGAGGTTTTTTAGAGGGTAGTTGTGCTGACCTCTCCCTTTCGAACTCGGATGGCTCGGCAACTGCTTGAAGATGTTGTAATGGTCTCTGATAATCACATGGAGGCATCTCTCCATTATCCGTTATTAATTTACTGCCACACTCTTCATTCCCAATCAACTGGTGTGAGCCGGGATCAACTTTCCCTGTCGGCCCAAGGGGACTAGGTCTGTCTCTGGGCTTACGATCACGAATACCCGACCTAACCTTTCGTGGAGATATCGGCAGAACTCCATTTGCATTTGACCAAATCGGCGCATTCTGATTCTGATTCGGAAGAAGAGATCCGCTCTGTTCAAACCCATCTTCTCTAGCAGGAGAACATTTTGACAGCTGAACTGCCGGTTTAGTGGGGCCCACATCATTGACCGGGGGAGCTGTCTTGGCCTGACAAGCATTCTTCAGAATAGAGCATATCAACTGATTGTGCAATGGAAGATTCTCCCGCCCGAGCAATCGAAAACAGGACTTGTCGAAGTCACTCTTGCTCAGCTTCTGACTCAAAAACCTATTCAAGCAATAGAAATACTTCTTGAACCTCTCAACCCCAACCTTCTTCACTATATGAGCTTTCAATTCAACCAAATCAATTCTGGATCTTTGTTGAGGTTGCATGTCTCAACAAACAGATTCATACACCATAAAACAGAATTCCAAACCCGAAAACCCGAACACCACTCTGAAAATCACTGTTACACTAGCTTACAAATCAATATCTCAAACAGAACATGAACACCTTAAGCTCCAGACAGTTATTTCCGTTTCCAAACAACCCAAAATTTACCCGCCCAGAAACCATACAATGCAAACCCAAATCTCATATTTGCAAGAAACACCAAAACCCTAGAGATCAAACCCACTCATTAACCCCCAAAAATCAAATTAAAAAACACCCAATAAATCAAAACCCTAACTTGAAATCACCAAACTCAAATGCCTAGAGTTAAAAAATCACATTTAAAACCCGGGTCCAATCCCAGAATTCAAAAGTTGGAAACTTGAATTGAAGTTAAGATAGAGAGATCAGAAGAGGTGGGAGATTGAATGAAGGAGTAAATTACAAAAAACCCAAAGTGGGTAAGTGAAAGATTGAAGCTTTGGAGAGATTTATGAAGCTCTGACCTTAACCCAGTTGAGGAATTGCAGAGAAATCAAATGGGGAACTCGAGTTTGGTCTTTTTGTAAGAATGTTGAATTGGTCGGAACTTATTCTGTTTTCTGTCTCTCTTTCTGCATTCTTATTTTGATTTTCATTGACTTCTTTTGCTGATGCTGATGATGATTCGAACGAAGAAGAAGAAGAAGAAGAAGAAGATGATGCTGAAGCTTTTGCTTTGTGTTTTATTGTGTTTCTAAAGAGCTTCTTCGCTCGCTCGATCCCTCTGTTAATTATTTTTTCTTTCCTTTTTTCTAATTTTCTTTCTCTCTCTTTTTTTTCTTGCTCTTGCTCTTGTGTTCCTTGATAGCTCTCACAAGTTCTTATAAGGTTTCTTGTTTTTAGATTTATTTTGGTTCAATTTCATTATTTTCACCTTTTTAATGTGTTTTTCTTTTGTTTATTATTATATAATTTTGTGAATAATTAGGGTTGTATAAATATACATTGTATTTAGAATGGACCTGTTTGGTTCGATTGTTGTTGTTTACCTATTTTCGTTTGACGTGAAGTGCTTAATATCAAGGAAACTCGTTAACACAAAAGGACATTCATACGCGCATGCACACATGCAAACTCAAATGTGTAGCAAGAGTAGTTTATCCACGGTCCAGTTGTTTTTCGTGTGAGCATGGACGAACCCAGTTTTTCATGCTTTGTTGATCAGCTTAATATATGATCAATAACCTTAGGACACAACATATTGCTCTTATCTCCACTGTATGTCCATTACATTCGAAAACCGTTGTAAACTTCTAGTAGTTTGACTCGCGAGCTTCTTTTAAATATTGCTACAATTTCAGCTCGCATGGTTGTGCAGTTACTAACTTTAAGCATGTAATTAGAGCAAAATCAGCCATTGAAATGTTTGAACACTCTTCGTGTTTTAACGACTACGCCCATATATCTGTGTCGAGTTTGAACCGATTTGGAGTTAGGGGAACCGTTGTTTGTTATCGGTTTGCTTATTGTAGTTACTAGTAAGTAATGAATATTGGCTGATTTTTTTTGGCGATCCATGTTAACTGACAAAACGAAGTTATATAAAGATAATCAAACGCACTCACAGTCGGAACAATAAGTAATGAACCTTAACTTTAAATTGAGACAATGGACATGCACCGTAATAATCATATATATTGTTTATGTTATTATTAGTTAGTTAGTATTTATTATTTGTTATTATGGGTGATATAAATTAACTGGTATTTCTTTTATATTACGATGATTGGAGTAAAGGACGATCGATCGGATAATTAATCTTTTTAAAACCTATAAAAAGAAAAAAAATCTGTAAATATCCGGATTATCTGTCAAATTTTATTTCCTAATAAAGATTTTTTATCATATATTAATTGTAATTATTTCTATAATTTTTCAATTTTACATGTTTTTTATTACATAAAAGTATTATTAATTTATTATTTTTATTTATTATCTTCCATATTTTACTTTAATAAAAAAAGGTATTATTTATATTAGTTAATTTATATGGCAACATTAAAAAATTCATTATAAACAGTGAAACACAACAGCTAATCATGTATTAGTTTTTTATCGATCTAATAAGTAATCATTTACGAGATAATAACACAACTAAAAAAGCTAAAAAAGGTAATGAAATCCTATAATAAGGAAAACAAATCGGTGAACATCCTGATTATGTATTATATACTATTATTTCCTAACGAAAATCTTCTATCATATTTTAAGTGTTATTTTTTTTGGTAGAGTTATGTCTTATTTTTATAATTTATCAATACATAAAAAAAGCGGTTTGAAGTAATAAAATAGGGAAATTCTATGGTCATTTTATTTTTGACAAAGTAATCATTACTTTGTTTTGTCCACCATTAGATCATGGGATGAAAAGTGATCTAATGGTGAATAAAGCAAAGTACAAACAAAGCAACTCAAAAACAAAGTCACCATAGCCTACACCAATAAAATATGTTTTCAGAAAAAAAAAAAAAAAAAAAATATGTTGATCCATGCCATGTACAAAATTTGGTAATATGGTTACGTAAGATGGCTTGGGCTACAGAACAAAGAAGAATTACTTTATTTTTTAAAAAATAACTCAAAATATAATATTTTTATATGTTAAAACAAATTTGATAATAGGAGACAAAATATTTGATAAATACCTTTTGGATTTTATGATGTTGTGTTTGATAATTCGGTATAGAAATACTTTTCTTTTAGATGTAACGATCGGGTAATGCTGAATTTAAATGTATTCGAATAATGTAGAAAAGATCAATTTTACAAATGTTTATGTTTATGGTGTCTATCGAATTAAAAAAATAAAGTAGCAGATTATTAATGATTAAGTAATAAGGGAGATTCTATGGTTACTTTGTTTTTCACAAAGTAACCATTACTTTGTTTTGTCCACCATTAGGTCATGGGTTAAAACATAATCTAATGGTAAATAGGACAAAGTACAAACAAAGTAGAGGAAAAACAAAGTAACCATAGCCTACACCAAGTAACAAAATGTTTGATCATTATATTAACAAAAAACACGAGGATATGCATTATTGATGAAATAATAGTGATGAGCTAATCTGATACTTGCAAACAACGTTTGATGGAATTTATTGAAAATTAGATCAAGCGATTCTTAAATTTCACATTATCTATATAAATTTAAATCTCAAGTCATTCTATTTAAGGTAGTTGTAGTACTTAACACAGTACAAATACAACATCTCAATAGCGGACTTATTATTTTAAGTCAACTCGTATACTTATTTACATATCATTGTCTAACACATTTTGAACTCTCTTGAACTCTATCACTTCCTTTTCGCATTCACTATTTAAGGTAGTTGCAGTAACATGGTACGTTCATGCTATGCACAATAAAACATGTACAACATCTCAACATTAGACATATTATTTTAAGTCAACTTGAGTACTTTTTTACACATTAGTACCTAACACATCTTGAACTATATAATCACTTCATTCTCACATTCATTCCATTTAAGGTAGTTGCAATACTTAACAAGGTAAGTTTTTGCTCTCCACAGTAAAACAAGTACAACATCTCAATAGTAGACTTATTATTTTAAGTTAACTTGTGTATTTATTAACACATATTAATGCCTAACACATCTTGATCTCTATTGAACTTTACTTTCTTCTCGCATAGAACAGTCCTACGAGCAAGAGGAGATATGATGAGGGAGATTTTCCTAAGACCTACAATGTAAAGGTGTAATAAGCATACGATTTAAACGAATATAAAACAAGTACAACATCTCAATAGTAGACTTATTATTTAAGTCGACTTGTGTATCTATTGACACATATTAATGCCTAACACATCTTGATCTCTCTTGAACTCTATCACTTCCTTCTCGCATCGAATAGTCCTACGAGCGAGAGGAGATATGACGAGGGGGATTTTACTAAGGCCTACAATGTAAAGGTGCAATAAGCATACGATTTAAACGAATATAAAAAGAATATAACCACATTCGATCGCATCAAGTTACTTTTATAGAACGAAGGTCCTATAACAAAATGACAGTCTATAAAGAGATCAATTTTAATTTATTTTGTTTATTCTAAAAATAAATTTTATATCCCTTAATTCAAATTGCACTACAATAATAAAATTTCTATAACAAAATCGAATCCCTTATTATTATTAATTAATGGATGAAACATTAAAATGGTTTCAAAGTTACTCGAGAAGTATCAACTTTTCTTCCACACAAAATAACATGAATTTAACCTTAACGTTACACAAATAATGTAATTATAACATCCTAATAGAACTTAATTATTATTGCTTATGTCTATTTTGAACGTGTGGATGTCAAATGAACACTTCTCTAATATAATTACATCATTTTGGAATCAAATTGATGTTATTTTATACTTGAACGTTCAATTAACTCTTTTCTAAAAACTTTTCAAAGTCATCTTAATACGAGCATCTCCAACCATCTTCCCTATTCTACTCTCCAAAATACTAATAAACAAATACTTCTCTAAAATGAATTGTCTTGATTTTTGTGCATGCTCCAACCACACTCCCTATTGTCCTCTCTATTTGATTATTTTATTAATAAAATAATACTAAATTCACTTTGAGCAACCATGAAAAGAAATGAGGAGGAGAGAGAAAAGACAAAAATAATATTAAAATATAAGATAAGGAGCCTCCCATCCTCCTCAAATTTGAGAAGCCAAAATTCACTCCCTACAAATTTAGGGAGCCACCTCACATGGTTGGAGAAGGATTCTCCCTATCATGCTCTCTATTTTAATAAATGGTGATTTAGGGAGTCCCATTGGAGATGCTCTTATCTCATTAATTAATTTGTCAAATGTATCAAATTGAAACTTAACAATCTAATTAGTTAAAATTTGAAAATTAAAGTCTCGATACCATTTTAGTATGATAAACGAAGGATTCTTGGAGTGCTAAGGTTTGATTAGACACTCAAAATTGAAAATGAACTTATTAGACCTTAATTCTGTGTAGATGCTCAAATTCGACTTATCCCGACTAGTTTTCTAACAAATCCTTCAAGGTCTACGGTGCCCGATTAGTAGATATTTTTACTATATCACTATCATCTTGAAATTTAACCATCTACTCAATAAAAATATAAAAATTAGAGTCACAAAATGTTTTTAAAGTATGACAAACAAAGGCTGCCTAAACCGCTTATGTTGATTATATGCTTAAAATCGAGAATGAACTAATTGGAGTCTAATTTTGACTAGACACTAAAATTATATTTACTCCCGACTAGCTTCACCACTAATTCTCCAAGACATCTATCAGAAACTAAACTATTGGTACGACGTACAAATAATGTGGCAAGTCGAGTGTACTATAAAGTTTCTCTCCGCGCAACTAGCTTCCCAACTAATCCTCAAATCCCACCATCCGCGAGGCCAATAGTATATAAGAGCAACCCCAATGGAAGAACTCCTCCAACTTCTTCAAACACTATTCAAAGAACCTCCATTCAAGTCCTTCACTTTTTACTCCAATGTGGAAACAAGTCCTTCAAAAAAAAGATGGGCCCATGTGTCATAACTTTTTTTAATTATCAAATACCCAAAACTATTAATTAAAACTCACAAATTCATATAATAATTACCTTACACAATTAAATAAACTATTAATTCAATATATTTATTTATAAAAAATATTTAATTAACTTTAAATTATTTAATTATTTCGATTTAGAGTATTAAAAATCGGAGTCTCGAATTGTAACACAATAATTTTTTATTACGATAACAACACACGACATTTATTATAAATTAAAATTACAACAAACAACACTAAAAAAAAAAAAACTTAAGTGAAAAATACAAGAAAAAACACTGCATTAAAAAGTAATAAAATAACGCACTACCCATATGGTGCATTTCCCAAATTGTTGAGGTCCGGAGGTCCTGCAATATTCCATACATGCTCGACGAGATCGTCCCTTAGAATGTGATGATTTACTCTATTACGAATTCGTAAATCTGCTTCGATACGATCCTGAACAGTATTAGGAGGTCCAGGCAAAGCAGCAAAATCATCAGGCACACTAGGTTCTTCCTGAGGATAGTCTCTCTGATAACCGCCTCGCTCTGCCTCAACAATCATGTTATGAAGGATTATATATGTGTCCATGATGTCATGAAGTTTATCTTGATCCCATAACCTAACAGGTCCGCGAATGATATTAAAACGAGATTGCAAAACCCCAAATGCCCGTTCCACATCCTTGCGAGCACCCTCATGTTTAGTTTTGAACAATATTTTCTTAGGCTCAATCGGATTCGTAAAACTTTTGACAAATGCAGCCCATTCGGGATATATACCGTCAACTAGGTAGTATCCCATGTTATAAATCTTGTTGTTAAGAGTGTAGACCTCCTCTGGAGCTTGACCCCTTACTTTCTCACGAAACAAATGTGACCTGTTCAGGACATTAATGTCATTGTTTGTTCCAGCCATACCAAAGAATGCATGCCATATCCATAGGTCATGCGATGCGACTGCTTCAAGCATGATTGTAGGAACACCCTGATCACCTCGGGTGTACTGTCCCTGCCAAGCAGTTGGACAATTTTTCCACTCCCAGTGCATGCAATCAAGACTTCCTAGCATCCCTGGAAATCCGTGTATGTTTTCGTGCATTTCGAACAACCGTCTGACATCATTAGCAGTGGGCTTCCTGAGGTATACTGATCCGAATACCTCAATAACCGAGCGACAAAATAAAGATAGACATTCCAATGCCGTGCTCTCAGCGATCCTGAGATACTCATCTGAGCGATCAGCTGCCTCTCCATAAGCAAGCATATGAAGGGCAGAAGAGATTTTTTGTTTTGGAGACAATCCCAACCTCCCTGTTGCATCATGTCGTTGAGTAAAATATGGTGAGTGGGCTTCCAAGGCATCGTGTATTGTCATGAACTCACTTTTGCCCATTCGATACCGTCTACGGAATAACCCTTCACCGTACACCGGGTGATCTCCAAAATAATCTCTTTCCAATCGCTCTGCAGCATCTTGACGATTCCGATTGATATATGCTCTACGGCGGCGAGTTGTGGCAGGAGGAGCTGCTAAGTATTGTTGGATGAGAGCTTCATGAATAGCGTCCTCAGTTTCATCCCAAAAGCTATAAACACCATTGCCTCGATTGAATTGTTCAAAGTAGGGATCAATTTCATCATCAGACATTTTTTGCTAGAGAATATTAGTTGAGTAGTTTAGTGGTGTGAAGAATAGATTGAAATGGTAGTATTTATAGTGCTGAGTGGTTGAGTATTAATTGGGGATTAGTGGTTGAGTATTAATTGGGGGTTAGTGGTTGAGTATTAATTGAGGGTTAGTGGTTGAGTATTAATTGTGATACAGTTTTTTGGAAAACTCCAAACCGACAAAAAAATTTAGTGACTGTTGACACCGACAACTCGTTCACGCGTTTTCAAATAATACGCTCAGATACAATTTTTTGGAAAACTCCAAACAGACATAACTTTAATTACTGTTGACACCGACAACTCGTTCACGCGTTTTCAAAAAAGACGCCCTTTTTTGGAAAACTCCAAACCGACATAACTTTAATTACTGTTGACACCGACAACTCGTTCACGCGTTTTCAAAAAAGACGCCCAGATACAGTTATTTGGAAAACTCCAAACCGACATAACTTTAATGACTGTTGACACCGACATAAATTAAACGCCTATAAATTCGTGGTCATATATGTGTAAATAACACAACTTTGCATTACTAAAGAAAATGGCTTCTTCATCTAATAGTTCTACGAATTTCCCCCCTAAGAAATTGATCGTTTCCACACTTAGCAAAAAAGAATGCGTATCTGAACTACTGGAGTGCCAGCAGTGGCAAGTCCGTAATGACGGTGAAACATATTTTAAGCCAGCAATGTTTCATCCAGAGGCACCATTCATGTCGTGCTTCAAGCTCCCAGTAACAGGGGAATTTCCTGCATACTCCTTGCATATGTTGTGGTGGTTGTGCTATATGCATTTCATACCGTTCGAGTTTTCTCTAACTGAATGGTGTAACAGTTTGTCTGGTGGAGGTATTCCGAAACTCGTTCAAGAGTTTCTACAATGGTTTATGCCGTTGCATGAGTGGAAAAATATGTTTAGCAGAGAGTTGTGGCAAAACAGACGATCAAATGGAAGCAAACCTCAATTCAACTCCATCATTTTTCTGAAATGGTCAGAGTCGAGTACTTCTTATGAGCTATTCCGTACGTTTCCATTTTCTATCGTAGAAAACTGGAATATGCGTCCAATGGAGGTTGATATACTTCAACAATTTAGTGCTAACCAGAATAATTACCTCGAGTTTACTAGTGGGAACAGACACAACTCTAATGCTCCTTGGAATATGTTGCCAGATTATTATATTAAAGTCGTTGAAGAGAGTAGAGAGATATGGGAACTGTTGCAGAGTGATTCGCCAGAATGGGAACGACAAGAAAGAGACAGACGCGATTACGACCAGTGGATGGCAAACGAGGATTTCGGCCCACACATGAACGACTCACCGGAAATCTAATTTAAGTGTGGTGTATTTTTATTATCCTTTTTATTTTAAGTGTGATGTATTTTGAATAAGTTTTTATTTTAAGTGTGATGTATTTTGGTTAAGTTTTTATTTTAAGTGTGATGTATTTTGATTATTTTTTTTATTTTAAGTGTGATGTATTTTGATTATTTTTTTTATTTTAAGAGTGATGTTATTTTCAATTATTAAGTGACTGCTGTACCGACACATTACTGTTGACAAGGACAATACGTTCACGCGTTTTACAGAGAATCAATAAGTGCTCTGAAAAGTTGCACATGACATAATTGATGCGTTTTGATAAAGTTGGCACAAAACTCTAAATGAAAACAAAAGTTCAAAACAGTACATATAATAAAAAAACAACATAAATTAAAGACAATAATTGAAAACAACAAACATAAAAACATAAATAATACAATAAAAAAATAATAAAAATTAAAGACAATAAATGAAAAACAACAAAAATAAAAACTTAAGGCATACTAATTAAACATATTTGGGTATTTTCCTCTAATACGTGCGCAAACTTTCTCATAATCCCTCATCTGGGATGCAGTAAAGCTAGAAGTATTCCTCATCAGTGTATCCAAATCTTTCTGCAAAATCAGCTCTTGGTTTTGT
This sequence comes from Euphorbia peplus, assembly GCA_028411795.1. Taxonomy (NCBI): domain Eukaryota; kingdom Viridiplantae; phylum Streptophyta; class Magnoliopsida; order Malpighiales; family Euphorbiaceae; genus Euphorbia; species Euphorbia peplus. Next base: position 37,271,499 of record CP110840.1, read on the forward strand.
TCAACTTTTATTTGATGCATTGCTTCAATTCTATCCAGATCAAGGGGGTTAGATGCAGATTTGCCTTTCTGTTTGCCTCTTAAGGCAGCCTTCGCCGCTTTTACTCCTTGAGGTCGCTCTCTGCTAGCCGAGTTTGCCTCACTAGAAGTATCACAACTGGACTCTGCACCGATTTTTTTGGCTTTCTTGTGCCATTCTTCCCATTTACTGTGACCCTTTAAAATTTCCCAGCAACCCTCATACACAAATTGCTTATTTTTTGCGTGCCTTTGCTTGAAGAGTGATTTCGCAGCCTTTAATTGCTGAGAATCATCACATCCACTCGCACGCTGATCATCCATTTCTGTCATACACCCGACAAATAAATTCACATCTGTGCTAATGGCTGAAAATTTTATCATCGCAACACGAACCTTCTTAATCGGCGTTGTACCATTCTGAATCCGCTCGTTATATTGATGGACAATTTTTGACCAGAAGTTTCCCAGCGTCTGATTGTTTCCGACAATGGAATTCTCAGAAATATCGATAAAAGATTTGCATAAGATTTCTTCAAGATTCCGATTCCACACATATGGTGGATCTTTCTTCGCCTTTCCCTTCCCCTTGCCTTGAGTCGCTGCCACCATCTCTTCATCATCACCACTATCCGGTATCTCGCAATCAACCGGTCTAGAAGGTGGCGACTCATAATTAATTTGAGCACCTCCATAGTTAAATCCCGGTGCTTGATTTTGAAAACCATATTGGTTGGGGAACTGATTCCCAAAATTGTCTACAAGTGGACGAAAAGACCCGTGGTTATTGTAGAAATTTTGCTGGGGTGGGTAGTTTATCGGGATATTTGGGTTAAAAAATTGAGGTCGTTGAAAACCCGGAGATATTTGTGAATTTTCAGGGCTTTCATTGACATTTTGAGAATTTTGGGAGTTTTGGTAAGAATATTGGTAATTTTGGTTACCCGAGTATTGATTATTCGGGTACCCGGAACCATAAGAACCTTGATTTCTATCCATTTTTTTTGCTCTGAAAGACAAATTGGAAACAAAGAAGGAAAAGAGTTGTGAGTGAGTTGTGAGTTTAACACCCACAAACTGCCTCTATATATAGGAATTTTTGGTTTCATTTACTATCAAAAAAATATTCAAACTGAACCCAACGGACATAAAAAAACGGTAATAAGACAAGTGATTGCATGTGTGTATTTCATATATAGATATATCCTATTAAAAAAAAAATTTAAATTGAACAAACGGTAATATAAAAAAGTTGCATGAAGACTACAAAATTAAATTTTATTACCGTTTATCATATTTACTTTTTTTAATTAATTTTTTTTTTTATAGAAGGAGGTGGCTGACCGGTGGGACCACCTGGTCAGCCACCTCCTTCATAATTCCACAGCTCTAACGCGCCAGATCAGGCGCCTGTGATGCACGCGCCTGATCTGGTGCATCAGAGCCGTGCGTTTCTACAGCCCTCCCTCATCTGTCTTTCCTTTCTTCTTTTTTTTTCTTGTGCTTCAAATGAAGCACTTGGAAGTTTAAGGACTATGCAAGTACACCTCCTCCAATGCTCAAGCACATGAAGAACCTCCTCCAAGTACTACCAATGGAGATGCTCTAAAAAAAAAAATCCATTTATACAAGCCCATTGTTCAATGGGCCGGATTGGGCTTAGAATATGATAGCTAATGGAGCCCTAGAATCAGAAATTGGGGATTTCAATTTCATATTCTCTCTTCAATTTCAATTTGAATTTGAGAGTAGAGCTGTATGAAAATCAAAATGGAGAGCGATGATGCTGAAGAGTTTATCAGGAAGAGGCAAAAGAAGAATTCTTTATCTGATCCTTCTCGAAAGGTCACATCTTTCCCTTTTTTTTAATGATTTTTCAGAATTTATGTCGCCGACGCAACTTGAGCTTTACAGTTCTTTATAATGGTTCATGTTAGCCGACCCCGAACCATTTCGAGACTAGTCTATGGTTCATGCCCTCCATATTCAACTGTAATGTCATATAATTCTGTTACTTTTTGTATATATTAATCAGCTGATGATTGGGATTTTTTATTATGTATAAATGCAGCAACTTGAAATTCTTCCATTACGTTCGTATCAAGTGACGGGAGAAGTGGTAATTTTGCATTTTCTGTTTCTATTTACATAGATATAAGGTACCAAAAATGGCGGTTATCCGGGAAGTACCACTTTAAGACCACCTACAGAGTACCATCAGTTTAAACCCCAACTTAGGAATTCGTGTAACTGTAGCCTTGTCTAATGGAACTTGACACGTTTGTACTAAGGTGACAATTCGACACTTTCTCAATAATGTCGAGGTCATTAGTATACCATTTCACAAGCGTTGGGTTAAGTTGGTTTTAATTTGTTTGTAGAGGTTAAATTGGCACTTCCCCTGTGGCCTCAAGGTTATTGGGGCGGTATCGGTTTGACTCTACCTGAGAAATAACACCAATTTAACCCCAACTTTGGAAAATGACGTAATTATAGCCATGTCTAATGGAATTTGACAATTCAAGTATTTGTGCTGTTTTGTATGTAGGGGACAAATTAACACTTCCTCGATCATCTTGAGTTCGCAATATACCATTTCATGAACGTTGGTTAAGTTTGTGTTAATTTGTATGTAGAGGTCAAAATGGCACTTCCCTTATGACCTTGAGGCTATTTCGATACCTTATCCTTTATTTATATAAATTGATTGCTGGATATATAGTATTAAAGTTAAAATTAAGTTCGATCAATATCTAGTTCCAATGTAAAGAAATGAGAAGAAATCCCTAATAGAATAACTCGATCTAGAGTGAATTGTGTACTATTTACTAATTAGTGTCGAAACGGGTTGCCATATCATATCTATACTTCCTCATGATTAATTTATGATCTGAATGCAACAAAATTGAAAACCGTGTCTAGCGGGTTGTCTTTGTAATTCGTGTTGTTTTCTTAGAAACTGAAAGGCCTAATATGTTTCCTGTCGTGTGACAGAATTTCATGCAAGAGGAAGATGTTCGGCTGGAGACTACGCGGGCTCGATGTATCTACTCTTGCATCTTACTCGTCTTTGTTGAAGATTTATTCTAATCTGGTTTTATTGTTGTTTAATTCTTTTTGCTAGCTCATTTTTGTCCTTGACAGTTGCAAATGTCATCAAGCGACATGGAGAATTAGCAGATCGTCTTGCTAGGTAGACAATGATTGACTTTATTCTTCATTGTAAACTGCACAATTTTCCTCTCGACTGTTCGTCAGATACGAACAGGGAACTTCTCTATTCTTGCTAGTTGAGAATTATGAGAACTTATTTTATGCAGGCACATCCACTAGTATATAATGTATTTTCAGTACATGTCTCAGTAATCATAACAAAACCCGAGGCATTTCCCAGTTTAAAAGTTGATGTATCAGATCAGTTCCTTAGATATTACTTACATTCTTAAGTTGATTAAAATGCCATCATTCCAGCATCCGATGTCATTTCTGCCTCAGAAAAGCAGTCATTTCTTGAGTAGTCCATTTTCTGTAGAATATTAAGTATTAATGTCAAAAGCTCACTACAAAGTGTAATTCTAGGTGACATATGAGTATGTATTGAGATAGTTTTTATAGTGAGAGAAGTTTGGGTGCCATACGAATACCCGTTAAACATTATGCTAGAACATATTGCTATATGCTATTTATTTTTTTGTAATATTAGTTATGATATGACTGAGCGTCAAGTTATATTGGTTTCAATAGGGACTCTGACAAGATTATATTTGAGCGCCTGCAGAAAGAATTTGAGGCTGCCCGAGCATCGCAAACTCGAGGTATTTCTATAATATATATAGCAAGCAGAAGTTGGTGCATAGATGATCCATCTTTAAATCTCACTTCCTTACTTAAGCTTACTGCTTCAGTTAGAACTCCGTCGTTTTTATGACACTTTTTGTTTCTCAAATTTCTTTCAGAGGTGTATTTAGATGGTGAAGAATGGAATGATGGGCTATTAGCTACTCTAAGGGAGAGGGTATGTCTTTACCGAATACTTTGCTGGATAGTATATTTTTCATCGCATGTGCTCAAGTGTTTAATATTCCAATCTCGGCTTTCATTAGGTTCACATGGAAGCTGACAGAAAGGCGATGCCTGGGGACTCAGATATCATCCCAGTTGAAGAAAAAATTACATATCGAGCTGGAAATAAGGCAATTTTTTTTAACTTGCTCAATAATTAAAAAGTTGAATTGTACTACTTGAGCTAAAAAATATTTGCTAGGTTAAATATAGTTTCATGTTTTATGTCTGCTTGACATGGGTCTTTTGAGAAAGAATTTGTGATTGCTACTATTAGACTGACATAAGAAAATGACTCATTAAACTTATATTAGCGAGGTGATTGGTTGCGGATTAAAGTCATGATGTGGTTCCTAATGTTAGTCCATCCTAGCAAAGTTTGTTTTGGAGATGGAAATTCAAGTTATCATGTCAAAATCGTGTTATGAATCGTTTTGTCATGTTAGTCAGGTTGTCTTTATGAATCGTGTTGTCATGTTAGAATCTGTTTTGTTTGTCATGTCGATTGGTTAGGTGAGCTTGGTCTCCTAATTCTTATGTACAAACTTGTTTGTACCTTTTTTGCCTATGCTTATACAGCTGATTATTACCTTTCAATAGATATTTGCTATATGATCTCTGAATGCTTACAAAACATGACATCTTGAATTTTTTAGTTCGCTTATGTTTTTTTCTTCTCCTTTGAAAAAACAGGTGATTTGTTGTTTGGAAGGAGCACGAATCGGCATTCAATATGAGACATCTTTTGCAGGTATTCTATCTAAACTGATTTTTGCTTTTGATAGAAACACAACAGAACGCATGGCAAAGAGAGAAATAAGTATTGTTATGCTTGAACACTAAAATTAAAAGAAATAGAAAGGTTTTTTGAAAAAAAAAAGAGAAGTAGAAAGATAAACTAAGCTGAGAAAAGTCTGAACCTCAACAGGAAGATATTTCCGTCTTTGCTCAATGAACACAACCCATTGACACGATTATTATTATTATTGTTATGTTTGTTGCACTTATATCTCATATAATCATGTGAAATATGTAAATAGCATCACGATTATTACACAACAACCCATTTTGACACTGCTAATCTAAAATGGGCATAAAAATTTGTAAGCTATGTGCTTGTGTTTTTCTTTCAGTTCTTTCCATTTGAGAATAACATTACTGCAAATTGATTTTTCTATGTGAAAAAAGCTAAATAGGCTTTGTTAAATTATTGATTTTTTCTTTTTTAAAATGCTGTCCTTTCTGATGGACCGTGTCCACTGTTCGAATTCTGATTCGTTTGTTGGTGTCAATTTGCAGGAGAACCTTGTGAGCTGTACCATTGTGTGCTTGAAAGCAAGTCTTTTCTTGAAAAGATGACCGTCCTTGAGCACACCATTCCTTTTTTCCTGCCTATTCGAGAAGCAGAAAACGATCTTCTTTCTTCCAATGCTATGGTAAGGTTGGTTGCTCGTCTTGTCTTTTGAAATGGTTTTATTTTGTTTCCTTGTTTAATCCATCTCTAATGAATTTCAATGGTGTTTCCTTCCAGAGATTTGTAGATTACATCGGAGAGCTTTTGCAAGCTTATGTTGATAGAAGGGAACAGGTGTGTTTAATTTGAGCTAAATCCATGGACATTAACTTAACTATTATTAGTTTGCCGTTAGTGTAACTGAAGTTATATTTTGACACGTGGCAGTGAAGTGACGTTAATTTTTGTTGTTAATAATAGTCAGCATTCCAACATTGCATTTGCCAAGATATCAAGTGTGACTTCATTGAAAAAAAATGAAACCTTTAGTTGTTTTATTAGCACAAATTGATGTTTTATGACCATGACGAGACATTAGTAATAGTTAGGTGACCGTAAGTCTACAAACTTATGTTCAAGTAAAATGCCGCAATTAACTATGTCTAAAACCCTGTTTCCAATTCATGTGCAGGTTCGGCTTATCAAGGAGCTGTACGGAAATCAGATCGGAGAACTGTATCATAGCCTTCCCTACCATATGGTTGAATTTGGCTTAGATGATATGGACTGGTTGGTATTTTAGACACGTTGCTCTTGTTAAATTTCTGAAGATAACGCAATTTATGGAAACAATGCGATTGACATACACGATTCTCATTTTTATTGCATTTATATATCATATGAAACATAATGCGATTTTGATACGATGATACAAATTGCCAACCCTATATACTACGTATTTTTCATATGTAATTGTGAATGATACATGACTCTTTTGCTATATTTTTTTTGTGGCAGCAAGGTGACGTTGAGTCTTAGATATGCAGAACTAATCTCTGTACTTCCCACTCGAGTTAGAGTGGTTGCATGGCCACTTAATCAACCTAAGAAGAATGGAGCTTTGGGAAGTCGCTCAGGTCCTGCTCGCCTTTCGTATGCTGAGGAAGCTTTACAAACCATGAGTCTACCAGAAGGTCTTTTACTGTTATTTTTCTCTCTCAAATAGAGCTTTTTTTCGTATTAAATGGATGAGGGTCAAATTTGCCTTGTCGCATAAAATATCCCATTTTACTCATGGTAGAAGCTGAATTTTGTTGTCATGATAGAAAAATAGCAACGGCGTTTCTTAGTAAAGGGTATGATTGACCTAGGATTTGTACTCGGGGAAAAGATGAGGCATTTGGTATTGCAAAATATTGAACCTTCTGAAATAACCTTCAGGGAAAAATTGACTCTTATTCAAATATTAAATGTCCAGTGTGTCTTTTTTAGGAAAAAGGATCACCCTTAAGTCCTCCGATCTTTCGATTTTTATGCTTTTATCCCCTGATCTATCAGTTTGTTGCATTGAACCTTCGATTATGATTGGAAATTTGAGCCTCTAGCTATCAAGACAGTCGGCTATGAACATTAAATTTGGTTGGTTAGGGGTTAGATTATCCGAAAATTTCAAGTACATGGATCGACCAAGGCCATATCAAAGTATAGCGAGTTCTCAAGGAAAGTTAAGCAAGTATTGGAGCGAAAAAATCGGCTTTTACCAAAAATCTGTGTTGTAAAACTGCGGTTAAGGTTCTTAATCTTAGGGATGTAAGTTTTTGACACGAATCACAAAGGTTCCCCCTTTGGCATGATTATCATCTCTGCGTCATTTATATTATATTCAAGCACATATAATGTGTTGAATTACATAACATGTTTACCTGTTTTTACAGCCTCAGTCGATCTATTTTAGCGAGATATAACACAATCTTTCAACTGTGTCTCAGCTTATGCAGAGATTGTATTGAATCTGCCTCGAGCTGTTCAGCAGAGATCTCAGGATAGCAGCCCCAGCTAATGCTTATCGAGTTATGCAGCAGCATGATTATTATAGTGTACAAACCTTATAGAAGAATAGCATCTAGTAACTTCCAACTGTTGGCTCGACACATTGCAGGAAGTTCTACAATGGACGGAGTACAAACCCGACCAAGGATATGTGAGATAAAATATTTGTTGAGAATGATTATCATGATGATAAAAGTTCTATGGTTATCACACTTTCATTGGTAAGGTTCAGTGGACCAGAATAATAATAGAATAGAATTTCAGACGTAGAAAGACGTGTCATGAGTTCATTTTGTACAGCAATATGACATTTTTTTTTTCTTTTTTCCAAGAATCTAGCTCTTGCTTGGGAGATTTAATTGTACTTTCTCACTACTGTATCTTTCATGAAGCGATTATATATGCAGTGAGATTATTATTATTATTAGTGTATTTTCATTTTTCTCATTCTGAAAGTGTATATTTTACCCAAATCTTCTTGAGAAAGTGTATATTTTACCCGAATCTTCATAATGGTGTGGAACAACAGTATTTTTGTAAGAGTCAATTTTACTCGTAATGTTATTGGAGAGAAGATCAATTTTATCATCATAGTGAAAAGTTTAGTTAGATATATTATCCTCTCTCTAGTGACCAAGCAAACATAATGTAAGATAACATTTGATAAAACACAAAAACACAACTTTGCAATAGATCGTGTTGCCTGGAACCTTGTCAAGGTTTCTTAATTGCATGAATGAAAACTTGCATACTACTTATTCGACTTTAATTCGGATTTGTAGGTTTTACACATTTAATAGAAAAAAAATGCAAGTTGCTATAACTGTTGCATGCAAATATTTGAAGATTTTTAGTTATACATGGTTATCGTTCTTGATTAGTAGTTACCCTCCTAGGAAAGGACTTCCCGGCATTTTTTAAAACAATTCTCTTCCGACTTCATTCAAACTTTCATAATTTTAACTTTGAGTTGTCGACAGTCACTAATAGCGACCAAACTGAGAACTCAAAAATGGACAATAATGAGCCGTCGACATCCCGAATGGTGCCTAGCCATAAGGGTAGGCGTCCTCTGGAAAGCCTTCACCCAGGTAGAGACAAGATCTGGGGGCGCTCTACACCTAGACATGCCACTAAATCTGATTTTAATGTGTTTTTTGAAGAAAAAAATGGCCATAAACTCCCATTGGTCCTTTTTCTTACCCGTATCTTGGCTCCGACATGATTTTCGATATTGAATGCTTTGACAAATTGAGATTTTGAATTAAAAATAACTTTTGTAGGGCGGTGAATAATAATGGTGTAACGTTATTTAACCATTCACTTCATTTAAAATCTTTAATAGGAAGCCAATATCTTGGTTTTTAAGACAAGATACAAAAGATCTATGCATTTGAAAACTGTAAGACAAATACGATCAATGAGATCTCTAAATTGAGAGTCGTCCGTTTTGAAGATACGAGCTAAGTTTAAGATTGACAAATCAAGACGAGTTTTCATGCCAATGATTGAGACTGTAAATCTAGTAAAGGCAGAGAATTGAAGACACATATAACTAGTTAAGACATAATAGAAAAATTGTACAGACTAGGACTGAAATTGAGGTACTAATAATAAACCCTCAAAGGACTAAAGACACTTCATTCCTCTATATTGCAAGAGAGAAAAAGAAAAAAACCCCATAAACTATAGCAAAAGTAAGATCATTCTAATCTATTGAAAATTTCAACTAGGCCTTCTTCTTCTTGTTCGTCATTATATAATCAGTAGTTCTCTTTTTCTCTTCTTTTTTCGGGCGATTCTCGTACAAGATTGGCCTCCGTACGAGAACTGCAGCTAACTCTCTGTTTAAACTGTGTAGTGCTGTTGAATTGTATCGATGTCTAATCCTTTGAGCTTCACTACTGACTCCACATGTCCCTTAAGAGTGTTTAGTTCTCTCAGCCTGTCAAACAAACCCATAATTTTGTTGTTGAGTTTCGTGTTCACGTCCTCAAAACGAATACAAGTGTAATCGACTCGTATAAGAAAAAATAGACGCATTTAAAGTGCAAACTAAACAGATCATGTTGTGGATTGACTGGTTAACTCGATAAGACCCATCCTTAAATATATTTGTAAATGACGTATATTATTATGGGTTTATAAGTGATTTTATCTTACTAAGCATATATATTTGTAAATGACATATTATTATGGGCTATATTTCTCACCTTGCAACCTCAGCACGTCGCTTTGCTTGCTCTGCAATCTCTGAAAGCTCCCTGTAGCTAGTCTTTTCGCCGAAGAAGTTATGCGTCTCAGCTGGTTGAAGGCCATGAAGAGTTCTCTGTGCTGTTGCCCATTGTGCTTCCCTCTCTTCTTTTCCATAGTCTTTCTTGGTGGTAAACGCAGTCTGTTTTTAATTTTTACAAAAAAAGATAGAAAGCAAGTCAACACATTGCACATAAACAAAAACAGATGCAAGCATAGCGAAAAGAAAAATAAATAACTAAAGACCATACCTTGTTCTCCAAAAGATTATCCCAAGCCTTGCCGCTTAGAATGTAACGGATTCCAAACTTGAGCAGATCAAGTGGTATGTAAGTAACAATACTGTAAAGCCAGATGACACCAGCCCAGCCCCAGCCGCAACCCTCTATACGAGCAAAACCCCAATTTGCATAAACTGCTATCAGTGTTGCAACCTGTATTTCATAGAAAAGTTAAAAGCTATTGCAATTCCATAGCAAGGGGATCCACACGGACCAGTTCTGTCCTAAAACAGAGCCGAATGAAAGGAACGTTCGAATGCATTTAGATTTGCTTTGTTCGAAAGCAAACTATATCTGTTTGGCTCAGTTTAGGTGCAAGTATGAATCGAACATATTTTTTTATGCAAATAGAGGATACTATTATATATTAGTCATAAGGAGCATAATTACCAGTTGAGCGACTAGGAATGCACCGAGAAGAAGAAGCCCAGGACGTTCAACAAAAGACCAGCTGCGAGACCTTGTAACAAAAATAAGGGCTTGGCTGATAATACTCACTTGAAGGTACAAAGCTGCCATCATTTCTTGGTCGTTATGACGAATTGATCTAACGCCAAACTTATCCTGCATAAGATAAAATTAACAAATAATGCCTGAGATATGACGATATCTAGCTAAAAATAATGATTAAGTTTATATACTACAGTAAAATAATTATGAAGAATGTTCATACCGAGAAAAAGTCTGTCTCTTTCATAGCCCAGAAAAATACCACTGTCATTAGTGCCATGTAACCTCCAAGGACAACACCAGTGCTAAAAATTTCTTTGAGTTTCCAGCTATCAGGCATTGGAGATGGTTTCACCCTATCCTTGGATATGGTCATGATTGTTCCTGGATGTATCATCATTCAGAGCATTTTTGTTAATATCTGCTTAATTTTAGGAGTTTCAATGTTTTGGAAACATTTCTGTACTAAGGCTTATTGGAGTGCTTACCATCATTCAGGATGGCAATAATAAGAACCATGAATGGAGCAAAGTCAAACTTCCACAACAAGGCGATAAACATGAAACCAAACTGCCATATCAGGAAGAAAACAGAACAATCACCATTAAAATCGAGGTCTACAACAGCTTCAGATTGGTATGGTAACTTCATATGCATTTGATACTTACCACTATACGGATTGTAATTGAGACAGCATATATCTGCAGTAGAGAGTGGACAAAACAGACTAAGTTATAAATGCTTCCTAAATTCTCTGATTACCAAATTAAGGCAACAGAAGACGTTAGAATATTAAACTCACTGTGTAGTTCTTCATCCTCTGGAATATAGCTCTACTGGTAAGCACTGCACTGATAATGACACTAAGTCCAGGTTCAGTAAGGACAATGTCAGAAGCACCTCTGGCAGCATCAGTAGCATCAGCAACTGCAATTCCAATATCTGCCTTTTTCAGAGCAGGTGCATCATTAACACCATCTCCTGTCATTCCGCAGATGTGTTTCTTTTCCTGCAGCCTCTTCACGATTTCATACTTGTGTTCTGGCAATAAATATATGCAATATTATGTCAGAAAAGAGGGAGGAAAACATCCATTATCATCTCAAAGTTGAAGATTCATCTGGCAAGTCGCTGTTTAATAATTGCTTTGGTCAGCTAGTGCCCAAAGTTGATGAAAATAAATAGAAAGTGAAAATATTATTGAGAGAGAAAATTATAAAGAGTAACAGAGAAAATATGCGAGGCTATACATATCGATGATTCAATTAAATTTAAGAATACTCAGCAATTTAGTGAACTAATTATAATATCTATGGAAGATCATTGCTAAAGGAAACTTATTCTTGATCGTGCAGAATAGTTTAGCATTCTAGTGACAGAAAATTATTGACCAGCGCATAAGCCAACAAAAAATTAGATATCCGAACAAATTGATAAGAGGTTCACATTGCAAAACAAACTAATCCAGTGAAAAATACCTGGAAACACTCCTGCAAATCCATCAGCCTTTTCAATCAACTCGTCAACTGGGAGGGAAGCAATGGAGGCATCCTTGTCTTGTCCAAGTAAGGAAGAGGATGGATACATATTTGTTCCCATGCCAAGCCTCCGACCCGTTTCCTTGGCAATAGCAAGTTGATCACCTGTATATAGAGGGAAATCACATAATGTCTAAGCAATGCACTTTTATCTTATTTTCTTTTGAAGAAAAAATTGTAGCGTGATAGAAAAAAAAACCATTTAGTACCAGTTATCATTTTAACGTTCACACCAAGGTTGAGAGCTCTTCTGATGGTTTCAGCACTGTCATGCCTAGGAGGATCAAACAAAGGCAACAGACCAACAAGTTGCCACGGGCCACCTGGAGCATCCTTTGATTTCTCAGGTACTTCCTGCTCACATTTTATCAAGGAAACAATAAGACAATAGGCCTTTTTATTAGAGAAGAAAATGCAGAGAAAAGGATTAAAATGGGCACCTGTCTTGCAACACCTAAGGACCGGAGGCCACGTTCAGCAAATTTATCGATCACAGAATGCACCTTTCTCTTAACATCCTCCTTGCTATTGCACAGCTCTAATATCTAAATGAAAGCAAAGAAAGACACATTAATAGTAACCTGAATGTTTACTTGTCCAAATGCTAGAGCAAGTAAGAGATATGTTTACCTGCTCAGGGGCACCTTTGCTAGCTCTGTGCCATTTACCCTCAGAATCAACATAGGTCAGGGCAGTCCTCTTTTCTACAGGGTTAAACGGGAGGAAATGAACCTCTGTAATACCAGCCCTTGCCTGCCAGATATCAAACGTTATCACAAGCAATGACATTTTTTATGTTATAAAATCTAGTAAAACAACGTAGTTTAAGGCTTATACCTCTTTTGGGTCTGCAAGCATCCCCACTATTGCAGCATCAATGGCATCCTGATTTTCAGTTCTTGAGGCTCTAGCTGCAAGAAGGATTACATGATCCTTCTCAACATTCTTGGAAAATACTTCAATTAAGTTCCTGTCCACACTTAGCTTGTTCAGGGTCAGCGTTCCAGTCTTGTCACTGCAGAGGACATCCATCCCAGCCATTTCCTCAATGGCAGTCATTCTCTTGGTGATTGCACCTTGCTGAGAAAGCCTGTGTGAACCAATAGCCATGGTGACAGATAAAACAGTTGGCATAGCAATTGGAATTCCTCCAATCAAAAGAACCAACAAATTGTCGATTCCATCTCTGTACTTCCGATGCTGAATAGGATACATGACTATGATTTCAATAAGTATTCCGACAGCAATCGAACAAATACAGAAGTTACCGATGGCGGTAAGAACTTTCTGGAAATGACCGACTTGATTGGTGCTGTCAACCAAATGAGCAGCTTTACCAAAAAATGTGTGGACACCGGTGGCAATAACAACGGCTTCGATTTCACCCTGTTTACAGGTTGACCCAGAAAAGACTTCATCTGAGGGGTTCTTGGTGACAGGAAGTGACTCCCCAGTAAGGGCAGACTGATCGATCTTGAGAGGATCACCCTCAAGAAGACGGGCATCAGCAGGAACAATGTCTCCCAATTTAATGCTGATAATATCCCCTGGAACCAAAATTGCAGCTTCTTGCTCGGTCCATCTGCCATCTCTGAGAACCTACAAAATTTTCCACCAAAAAAAAGATTGAAGGAAAAAATAAAGACCGCTCAAGAAATTGAACAACTGATAATCATATATCTCTCATTACCTTAGTCTTGGGAGCAAGACCAGCCATGAGAGCTGCTGCAGCATTCCCAGCGTTGTTTTCTTCAATGAAACTGATTGTTGAGTTTATAAACAGTAACGCAACAATCCCAACAAAGTCCTGCCAATCTGGAGGTCTTCCATCACCGTTTGCCAAAGCTATGGCCATCAGAGCTGCAGCTTCCATGACCCATGACAGTGGATTCCACATAAAACCCAAGAACTTAATAAACTTGCTCTCCTGTTAACAAAACACATAGACTTAACAACTAACAAAAATGAAATCCAGAAAATAAGTTGTATATGAGGCATAGCTTTCCTAACTGACCTTTTTCTCTTCAAGCTTATTTGGTCCAAAAACGGCAAGCCTGTTGGCCCCTTCCTCAGACGAAAGACCTTCCTCGCTACATTTCAGACTCTCAAACACCTCCTGGATAGGAACTCGTTCCTGTAAACAAAACAACAATTCTTTTAAGTACAAAAATGCATCCACAGAAACTATAAACGAGTTTATAACTGTATTTAAATTGCTGTTTTCTCAACCTTTTTTCATAGCAACATTAGATCATCACTATACTGACATTTAACCGGAGATTATTACGCAATTTGAGTGCATATGCAGACCATAAATGTGGAAATATTTAAGTAAACTTGTTTCCAACATTGGAGTTTCTGAAAACATGCAACTATCCTCCATCCTTACTAATACGTGTGTAGTGTACCAAATAATCTTCAAAGGAAACCAAAATGTAAAACAACTACTAAATAGTTGAGTCTTTAAGTCAATAAGATAACATAGTATAGTCAACGCCGATATTTCTTAAGCACAAAAAAGTCAAGTATTTTCCGTCATCATCCTTGACTTCTAAAGGTTCCATGAAAACTCGGGCCAGTAATTAAAAACGTATTTATTTATTCCTTATATACGAGTATGAATTTAGAAAGACGACACGGACTATCAAATTACGCAAAATCGGATGAGATTATCAAAAATCCACAAATGAGATTTTTTATTTTTTTTAAACAAAATCCCGAATTTTTCTAAATTGAGGAAATCTCAAATATGAAAATTAGAGGTAATTATCATATATAGGGTAAATAATTTTGAAGTCTCCAAGTTTTGACATAACAAACTGTCTAATCCACCTATTTTGAAAATTAAGTTTGAAGGTCTTTATCTTTTATTGTAATTAACTTTTTGATTCATTTTGTCTATTCTGTTAGAGCTGTAAACGGTTTATTTTCAGATGAATAACAAAACCATTTTGCATGATAACATAAATGTTTAGAAAGTTAAAAATCTGTTACGTTAGTCTACCTAAAATTATTTAGGTTATATTCTAATATTATTAGTAGATAATAATGTTTAGAAGACACTGCCTAATAAGAAAGTGAGAATAAAAAATATAAGAAAAAGAAACCGAGAGATTTTAGTATACCTGAAGCACAATGACGTGGTACTTCAAACCAATAAATGGTTAGTAAGTGTCACATTAATCAATAAGATTTGTCAAACTTTGAGAAGGTGTAATTAATTAAAATATAGTTTTTAGTTAATTATTTATATAAAATTTTAGACTCTAAAATATAAATTCTAGACACTAAATGATGAACCATGAATACTAATCGATATGACGTGTCATTGAATTATTGGTTTGGAGTACTCGTCACCCGTACTCCAAGAGTATTCTAAAATTTCTGAAAGGAGCCGCGGGTATAATGAATAAAAAACAAAATGAATAGGATTGGGTGGCGTAGATGGTAATGAATAAAAATAGTGTCCTATCCTAGTACGTAAGTTGTTGTTTTTGAAAAGATGCATGCGCTGTAATTTCACTGATTTCATGTGATTTAGGCCTTTTATATAACCGAATCACGCACGCTTTTCCTTTTTCCATAAACAACTCATCGCCGACGAAACTTACACCCGCCGCATAAATTAATTCTCAAAGAACATATGCATGCACTGCCGAGAAAAAGAAATCTGAAAACGCAGATTAAACTCTGCACGCCTTCGTTTTTCAACACTCATTCACATACATCAAAACAACAGAGCATATATCGAAGAAGAAGAAAATCAGGAAATCGAAAATCCGCCTGATGCTGTATATATATCAAAGTTTGAGCTGAAACTAAAACAGAAATTGAAAATCAAAAGAATGAGTGCAGAATCAAAAGGCATAAACAGAAATAAAAAACACACAAGGCATAAACAGAGACTAAAAAGGCTGTAATCAGAATACCAGATCAACGTTCTCATTCTTGATCTCTTCCAGACTAATTCCGCCCTTGCCAGCCATGATGATGACGACGACCACTACACAATCATAATAAACATTAAGCTCTGCTTTGGATTTCAATGGCGTTCTTCTTCTTTCAACACTGTAATATATACCAAGCAGAGGAGAGGTGGGGTCCACATAGGAGAACTTTTATGCCTTATGTCAATTTTACTATGCCACGCCATCCTTTCTTACTAATCATTGGACGGGTGGTGATAAAGTTGCACTTCTATTACATTACTACCTCCCCTACCTAATCACTGCACTTCACTATTGGATTCTTTTCGGATTTAATCCCAAATTCACTCCTATCCTTCCTTTCCTTTCCTCTAAAATACTATTATACAACACAATCAAATATTATTTCTTTTATTTGCCATCAAATACTGAAAGTATTTGACAATTGTTAGAAAAATGTTTTTCCATTACTAACTTGAAGCATTCAACAATCTCTTCAATTATACAAATTACTCTTACATTTCAAAATTCTAAAAATATTATGATTTTGGTATTTTATCTTCAAATTATTGAGTTAACAAATTTAAGATTGATTTTTCTGCAACAATTTTTATGAGAAGGATGTTATTGAAAAAAAAAAACCTAGAAAAATTGATATGATCAACGTCTCAATAACATGAAAATGATACGTAAAACCTAGTAAAATAAGTCATGAAAAAGTGAAAGAATATTAGGAGAAGAAAGAAGAGTAAGAAAAATATAGAAACTAGGCATGAACATGGTTAGTTCCAAACTAAAAGAGCTTGAGCGTAAAACAACCATTGAATTAAATTGAAATAAAAGGAATCATAAAAAAAGATGTATTTGGGAAAAAATGAAAGTTGAATAAAATTAGAGAGGGAGAATGGGGAGGGAAGGTGGCTTCGGGAAAAAGTGGTGGCAGGTTGATGGTGTGTGGTAGAAGAATATAGAAAAAGTAAAAAGAATGGTAACTAAAAAGAAATTAGAGATGAGAAATTTCTTCATATTTTTTCCAAAAAATACTTGATGTTGACCTGTTTTCTGTGCAAACAAATATCGGAAAATTTGGGGCTTTAATATGTATAAGGATACAAATGGGCTCTAATGGAGTGAGTTGGGAGGACGTACTCAATGTGCTATCCTCTTGTGAAGATGGTGGACTCAAGTTCAGTAGACACTCCAAAGATTAGTCAGTAGAAATTCAAGAGAGAAATGAATGAGAGTAAGTATTCCTAGCATTTATTATGTTGAGGGAATTTTTAGGCTAACTTGAAACAGGTCATGCAGATCCATAGGATTGTTATGGTGACGTTGGTGATTCGTCTGACTCGGTCGGTCATACGGGAAAGACTGAGCCAGTGTAAGTGACACGGGATAGCGCTCCGACTATGTCGGTCACATGCCTCTGACCTGGTCAGCCTTAATGGGCTCACATTGAACCTATGTTGTCCTTGGGCTTTGTTGGGCTTGGCCCATATCTCGATATTGTCATCAATATGTATATAAATGGAGTGTTTCTATATGGTGAGTTAACCCGAAATTTTCCAACATAGTGTGTACGAGTCATTTGGTCTAGTGTTGAGTTACGGTGTATTTATACATTCATTGGCGAGAGACACATATATGTGTGTTTGGTCCTATGAATTTCGTGCACCAAATATTTACTTCTAAGCTTGAGGATTGTATATTAAGCATCTCATGTATATCTTTTAAGTGTAAGATGACTTATAGTGAGTTAAACCTAACTTTATTAGGATAATCTAGTTTATTTTTGAGTTACATGTATATGATAGATTCTACAAAGTTTAGTGAAGTGTGAGCTAAGTATCTCATATTGATCATCTGAAAATAGAGGTAGTTTGGAGGTTTTGAATGTTAAAATGCTATAATTCCAATAAAGCAAAAAAAGAGTACAATTATTAAGATTTCATGACAGAAACTAAATTAAAAAGGGATTTATCTTTTATTTATTGAAGCAAAATCACTAACTACACTCTTATACTCAATGTTTTTAAGTAGATAATGTTTAACTTTAAAAAGCTTTTGCTACAAATGCAACAACATCCAATAACACCTGGAAAACAATTAATCAAATCATTTTATATCACTCAATCTTTTTCAATATTCTTTAAATAAAATACTTCCTAAAGTTTGACGATCAATATTATAAGAATTTTTGACTTTACTATTTGAAAGCCCTGTGCAAATCCGCCCTTATGTACAATTTCAAGACCAACACCTATTTGAAAAAAGTAATAATAAGGATTATGAGAATTCAGGCTCAAAATCATTCCTTAGTCCTTAGCTCCAGTCAGGCCCACCGAATGCATGCACTAGTCGTGTAACTTTACATCATTGTAGATATCCTCGTGAGATAATATGATGACATGATGCGTTATGGTCGGGCACCATGTACGAAGTAATATATTTGGAAATGTTATGTCCGCATCATGACAATTTGGCTTATTGATTATTTATAAATACTCCACTACAATAAATAATGGTACATTCACAACTCATCTCTCTACCTTAATATATTTTTGTTATTTTTATAAAAACGTATTAATTTAAGCATTTGAGTGTCGCCTTTCACATGAGGAGGCCAACAACACGAAATCCATGACCACCTAAAGCTCAAATACAAATTTATATACATTTTATCATAACTTTTTTTTAAAAAAGTTTAAATAAGAATAAGCTTACTACTGTATTACTCATTCATAATTTTTATTAATATTGTTATGATTATTTTGCATGTGGAGTTGTTTCTTCCTAATTCATTGGATAGAAAGGTATCTTTATTTCCCTCCAATGATTGATGATAAATTGTTTCCTTTTGGTTTCTTCTTCCTTTATATGCCTTCCATTTCTTCAACCTTGTTCTGAGCATGAATCATTGCTAGCTTATGGAGTAAGACTCACACCGCCCCATTAAATTTAAGCATAACTCATGGTTCTAATTCATTCTCAATGTATGACTAGTCAATTTTAATTAATACTTAGTTTACAAATTAAAAGAATTAAGTGTCAAATAATTTGATCCTTTGATTATTAGAGAAACATCAATTTTGTTACATATCATATCAAACAATCCAATTTTAATCTTACAATAAGACATAACCCATGTTTCTAATTAATGTCAATAAACATTTTAACTAAAAGTTCAAGGTGAGTATTAAGGCTTAACAATATATTTTATATTAATTTATGATATATTCTTTTACGCGAATATCTTTTGGATTTGAAGCATGCAAATCACAAAGCTAGCCTACTATGTTATTTTTTTAATTCACCAATAAATAATATTGTTGTCAAGATTCAAACTCATAACTTTTTGGTCATAAAAACTCTGACAGAATGTCAAAGAAGTATTTTCAAAATCTATAGGGTTTCCTTTGGAGAAAACACTACCAACTAATGTGGCACATGTATTGTTCTTTGAATTTGATATAACTTATGTATTAAGTGTTTTCTTTTTAAATATATGATCTATCATTTAATTAGTTATTAATTACTATGTATTTAGCTACCGAAACTAACACTCAGTCCAAATTGAGATCAGTAATTCACATATACTAATAGCAGGCTGGGCTAGGCTTGAATTAACTATTCAAAAATTGAAATTCCCCAATGAAGTAAAGAATAGAATTAGAATTATTTTGGGCTAAAGTTGGGGTTCAAACATTGTAAATATATTTTGGCAATGAAATAAAAGAGAAATATAAAATGGAGCACGTGAAAAGAAATAGAATAAAAAGAAGCGTGAATCTAACGCTCCATCAAATGTTCATCTATAGAAATTCGAATCCAACGGTCAGATAAAACCCCCAAAAAGAAAAACCTTATTTTCGATATATCTCTCTACTATCTTATGTATGTGTTCCACGAAAAGGAATTAAAAATTGAATCTTTATTTATGCTTTGCTTTAATCTCGTAATAATATTCTGATTCTCGCTGTCTCTCTATAGAGTTTGAAATTCTTCCTTCAGACTTGAGCTCCAACTCATACCTCAGGTTTCATTCTTTCTTCTTTCAAAATTGGATCTTTTCATTTTGATTTCACTTGTTGTTTTTTTTGGGGATTTTTCTGAGTTTAATTTAGTTCAATTGGGTTCTTCATAGCTCAATTGGTTGTTTTGAGTAGTGTTACTTTTGGAACTTGCTCTTACAATTAGGAATTAGTTGCAATTTTAAGTGCTTTAGTGAGAATTTCTTTTGCTTTATATGGTTGCAACTTTGTTTTTCTAGTGTGTGTGTTTGTGTGAGAAAGCATAATGTGATATATAAGTTGTTGTTAGCCTTAACTATCACTCGACCGTTTAGTTCAATCGTCTTTAGTTATTAAAGGCTCATGGCGCAAAGGGAGTCCTGAAGCCATGGTTCATGCGGCACTATGGCCACATGGCCAGAAAATGGCGTCACCATTAATAACTATGCAATCGGTTAATCAACATGGTATTAAAGCCTCTGCGATTGAACTGTCTTGAGTTCAATTCCTATCGACCTCAATATTTGTTGAACTAAAAACACATGGTGGGTTGGGCCTGTGTTGTGCACACTTCAAAAGCTCCAGGAGCATTCATGTGAGGAGGTGTGTTAGATACTAATATAAAAGATGTTGTTAGCCTTAACTATCAGCTCCAGCTTTTAGTAATTTGCTGGTGGAGTTATTTGGGAACTTTGGAACTTCTTTTACTTGATTGAAGGTTCTAGATTGTTGAATATTTTACTGAATATTTGCGACGCTTATGATTGCTAGCATATGTTCTTGGTATAGGATATCAGGTAGAAATGTGAAATTCTGACACGACAAAGAAAACATGGTTCCAACACAATAGAGATAACCTGCCTAACACGACATGTCAAACATTCGAACTTTTTGCTTTATATATTATCACTACATAACAAGTGATTGTGACTCGATAATCTAAAAACCCCTAATTTTGAGTGCCGAAGGGGAATGGGTGATGCCTAATAAGGGATGATTTTCTGAATGATGATGATAATAATTGAATCCAATTTGGTTTGTTTATTTATTAATTTGAAATGATGCATGTTTTCTGTGTTCATGTTGCCTTTGTTTTGAAATTTGCATCACTTGTGTGGTTGTATGAGAAATTTATGTTCCCTGATTACTTAGAAGTTCTCCTAGTCTATACTTGCTATTTTTTTGTTATATATAATTTCATCTATGCAATTTAGCTGCATTTCATTCGTTCATTCATTAGCACTAAACATGTTATATGATGTGTTTGGCAGCAATTTCCTGTGCTACATATATTCATGCAGTTTTTTCTGCCATAATCAAGTTGAAGCAAGTGAACTGCCATGCAAAGGGATAGCAACCTCAGTGCCACTGGAGCACCTGCTCGGGTTCGTCATCGCAAGCGCTCTAGTGAGGTCGGTGTTCTATAAATGTCCAATCTCGTCACATCTTCTCAAAGTTGTTATTTTGAATATATGCTTGCTTTGGAATTTTATCCACATTATAGATGTCTCTAGCTTCTGTGAATAAGGTCCAATAGTTATCGGTTATATTGTTTTTACTCATGCTCGGTTAGAAATAAGGATGGAAATACTCTTGTTCCTTGAAGCTTTAGTAGTGCTTTTACCAGATGGTGGTGTGAAATTATAAAATTTGTTGTATCTTCCATTTGCTTGTCAGGTTGTTACAGAATCTGGTAAAGAAAATGGTGACAAATTACTGGCTAATGATCGTAATAAGTATAAGTCAATGTGGATCCGTGCAAACTCTACGGTTTGGATGATCGGGGGCTTTGCGTTGGTTGTCTACTTGGGACATCTCTACATCACAGCTATGGTAGTTGTGATTCAAATATATATGGCAAAAGAGCTATTTAATCTCTTGAGGAGATCACATGAAGATAGGCAACTCCCAGGATTTCGACTATTGAACTGGTAATTATAGAAGATCACTTCCTTGTCCTATGTAATGTATTCCTGTTTTTTCAACTGTCAATTGCTTATTATCTGATTGGCTCCGGATTTTTTAATTACGAAAAGAAACTATCTGAATACCTGGATTTTTTTAATCTGAGTACCCTTTACTTTCCTTTTTGTAACTGAAAGTCACTCTGAAAAAATTATTTATCATAAAACATCATTGCAGTTCTAAAAAGATCTCTGGTAACTTAAATATTGTACAACTTTGCTTAAACTTACTGCAAGTAGACAAAGGACAGTTGCAATACATATCCTTGGAAAAAAACACTTGCCCATTGGTTAAAGTATTTAATTTTTTTTTCCAATGCAGAATTATGGTTTTTGGAGTTAGGATTTGAGTGTATATATTTGTGCCATTCTTTCAATTAAATTAGTGTGTCGATTGAGGTGGCAAGTGAAGCCATATTTACATTATTCGAATCCTGCAAATTGACCAACAAAAAACTGGAAGGGTTTTCAATTTTAAAACTTTTGCAGTGCAGTTAATTTTAATTAAGAAATGCTAACTATTCTTATAGATATTGTAACAGGTTTGGATAGAGTTTCTTTTTTCTGTTTATAAACATCTTATTTTGGTTTTCTTCAAATTCTTATCAGGCACTTCTTCTTTACTGCAATGTTTTTTGTGTATGGCCGTATTCTCAGTCCACGGCTAGTCAACACTGTGACTGCAGACAGATTCTTATATCAGCTCGTGAGCAGCCTCATCAAATATCATATGGCTATTTGTTATTTCTTGTACATTGCAGGTCGGTTCATTCAGCATTTTTAAATTATCCTTTGTGTTTTTGTGAGAGCTGTCAGCATTTGTTTCAAAGGTTTCTTGGTGCTTTTTAGAGTGAGATTGTTCCTTATGAAGCATTCCTTTTCATATGGACTTTTCTAATTGACTCAGGTTTTATGTGGTTCATTCTGACACTAAAGAAGAAGATGTACAAGTATCAATTTGGCCAGTATGCATGGACGCACATGATTTTAATCGTGGTATTTACGCAGTCCTCTTTCACCGTGGCAAATATTTTTGAAGGAATTTTCTGGTAATTTTCAAATCTTATTTTCTATGTGTTGTTCTTTCTCTTTTTATTATTGTTATTATGATTTTTGTATGTTGATGTGCTTTTATTTATATAGTATGGGTTTCTCTACTGCGAGAACATGGTGGTCATTCTTTCTTTTGGTTGATGGGCTCTATCCTATGTTGCACGGACACTCCGTTTAGTAGCCCGCGTATCCGTGTCCGTGTCTATTTCGTTTTTGGTTCTATTTGAAAGCTATTTTATGAATGTTATATTTTAGAGATACTATTTCCTGTCCATATCCTCCATTTTCCGTGTCCGAGCAACATAGACTCTATCTTGTAGTCTAATGATTCATTCGCTCTGGTTATTTGCTGGCAATTTTGAGATGCATTGTCTTCTCAAAATGTAGTTAACCAGCTTTGTGCAAAAGGCCATTCTGATATTTTCTTATATTATCTTTTGATGCTAACCTTTGTTCTCCGGAATCTGTTGAAAGTTGGGAGGCTTCTTCGATCACTCAGTTCGCATGCTTTTTTCCGTATTTAGAAAGAAATGCTGAAAACTGAAGAAACAAACAAAATTAGCTTTTATTGGGAACCTATGGTTCCCTCTGAAGTAAAATACCTCAGACTAAATACTAAAGGCAGTGTAAAAAAAAGAATTGCCAATTTGATTATGAAGATGTATTGATAATACTTGGACTAATCTGATTATAAGCTAAGATTAATCATTGGACTAGCTGATTATAAGCTAAGATTAATACAAGTGATTTTGCAAAGGACTATTTTAAATTAATGTTATGAACACGGGTCAGGATCTAGTTATGGGACCTTGTACCTTAAAATCTTCAAGAAAAGAATGCTTAGGGGATCGTTAAGAGAGAACCCCACAATCTCGTAATTGTTAGGAGCTCGTTAAGAGGAGCTCCACGATATCTTAGGGTTAGTTTATACTTAACTGGATGTTCAGCTTGTTAATTAGTATTTATTAATGATCTCCTCTTTAAATAGAATAGTAAGGATTACAAAAGAGGAAGGCTGTGTAAGCAGCACTGATTAGGAATAGAAAATAGTAACTAACTAGGAAATATAAAATACAACTAAATAAGAAATAGAAAACCAACAAGTAAATTAATAAATAGAGATAATTTTATGTGGAAGATTAATCCTAATTCTATTAGGAAGGAACCTTATTAAATAAAAGAATATTAATCTAATTAGGAATCTTAAGCTGCTGAATTCCTAACAATTAACCACTTCAGTTTCGGAAGGAGAGTTTGAAGTATCCTCTATTTGGTGCAATAAGCTTGGTAACCAAATGAGTTTCGAAGTGGATTACTATTTTGCACAAACACTTTGCTCTTAAAGTGTTTCACGTTCCCGAAACATTTTGGAATTGGAAACTAATAGAAACTATTGTACAATTCTAATACATTTTTTACTTCAATGCAATATATATTCACTATATTGAAAAATATGCACTTTTTCTCTTTGCATTGTAGGTTTCTTCTTCCGGCCACACTAATTGTCATCAATGATATTTTTGCTTACATATGTGGATTCTTCTTTGGAAAAACTCCTTTGATCAAATTATCACCTAAGAAAACCTGGGAGGGCTTCATTGGAGCTTCTATCACAACTATGATCTCTGCATTTGTGGTGAGCATGCTTTTGACACCTTTTTAGCCGACAATTAATGTTTATCAGAGTTTTGTTTTCCTAATATCTGTTTGATGGTAGAATTTATTTTAATCAACCTTCTTTTTGTGTATGCAGCTCGCGAATGTTATGGGACGTTTCCAGTGGCTAACATGTCCGAGAAAGGTATTTGATTGTACTAAAACAAACCACAAGTCTGATATGCATAGAAGATAGATAATCATGTATATAACCATGGTCTTGCAGGATTTATCAAATGGTTGGCTTGATTGTGATCCTGGTCCTACTTTTACACCCGAGTACTTTTCTATAACAGGATGGGTTCCTCAATGGGTGAGTTAACTGATCTGATAATTTTACTTTGTTCTTACTTCAAATAGGAACAAAATTAACTTTCTTGACATCTCTTTTGGTCTTCTTTCTATTATATTATTTTCAATGGATGTGAGATTACCTTGTTCGGGTTCTGTTTTAGAATATGAAGAGCAATTTTCACACGCAATTATAATTTGCTATCTTTGTAGATTCAAATGATAATGTATTTTTTCTCAATACCAAATTTGTAATGATTCAGTTAATACTATTCTGCAGTTTCCTTGGAAAGAGATCTCTATTCTGCCTGTTCAATGGCATGCTTTGTGTCTCGGTTTGTTTGCATCAATTATAGCACCTTTTGGAGGCTTTTTCGCTAGTGGTTTCAAAAGAGCTTTTAAAATCAAGGTGAACTCTTGATACTCTGGCATTCCTAATGGAGTTGAAAACAATCTTTTATATGTATAAATTTCTGTCTAATGTTTGGCATTGTCAGCTAACTTTTTGTGCTTTATATCTTCCATTACACAGGATTTTGGTGACAGTATTCCTGGTCATGGTGGAATCACAGATAGAATGGATTGCCAGGTAAGCTTCAATGGAATTGTGAAACGTTCTCGTCGCTCTTTTATATGAGAACTTCTCTATCCATCTCAGTTGTCAAAATTTTATGTTTCCTTCTGTAACTGATTTGATGATCTGTGTAGATGGTGATGGCTGTGTTTGCGTACATATACCATCAGTCCTTTGTTGTGACTCCAAGTATCTCGGTTGAAGCAATAATAGACCAGGTAAACTCATAAATTTACCCCACTTTCCCCCCGGAGTTCTGATAATGGAATTACATGAAATCAAATAAAAACGATTTTTTTCAAGAAAGTATCTTATTTTGAACTCTCTGTCGAGTTGCTTGGCTATATATTCATTGTGATGCTGTTCTGTAGATACTGCAAAACCTTACTTACGAGGAGCAGTACACCTTGTATTCGAAGCTTGGGGAAATCATTCAAGAAAGGCTGGTCGGACGTTCATAGTTCCGTATGTTCTGTAATATTCTTCACCTTGGCAGTATGTAAGCGTGTGGTTGTGTGGCAGCGAAAGATAGAGCGGATATATAAAACTGTTTTAGATAGGCATTCACAATTTAATGTACAGCTTCAACAGATTGATACACACAAACTGTCAATGGCGTGTATTGTTAAATTCGTCAGCAAGTGCTCGAGTGCATAATGAATTCAGGGGGTTAAAGATGAGATGCTACTAACAATTTCAAGAAAGCAGAGCAGGTTGAAAGTCCAAACCCGGAAAAATCCGATGATATGCTGTTACTAGACTAGCTATTCAAGTGGCTGAGTAGAAGTTTGATGTAGTTAAGTTTTTGAAAATACGAAGATTGTGGCTCGTTTGTTATAAAGTTGGAATGTGACGCAATTCTGACGAAGTATAATTATTTCCAACATCTGTGTAAAATGGACTTGAAAGTTTTTCTTTAGGATTGTTAAAAGAACATTGAATTCGAATAAAAGATAACTGTTCCATTTGAATAGAGTGTTTGGTGTTCTTCAAAATTAAAGCAACTCTGTAAGTAATTTCTTGCTCAAAATGTAGTCTCAGTTTACAATTTCTTCATTTATAGCTATTGTGGTTGTTTGATAATCCCAGCTGCTAACAAAACTTGTATGGAATTTTTGTTTGTTAGTATCTTTTTGTTTTGGGATGAGAAAACATATTTTAAGAAGACGGACACACTTGACGCAACTTGAGCAACTCATTAGGCATTATGCATTATAATCGATTGGATTTATAGATCCCACAACTAACAAAGTATACAGTGAGAAACCCACTTACTAATAGATCTCACGGCTGGCTGAAGTATACATCGAAAATGCCGCTTGCTAAGTGAAGAGACTTAGAATTTCATTATAAGAATTGTTATATGATCTTGAGTAAAAGTACCACATCGACAAGTCAGAATTCCAGGCAAATCAAAGATGGATGCCAAGAGGATTTACATGAGCTCATGATAGCACAAAATCTCTGCAGCTTAGGGTTCTAATGTCATTTTTCTTTAAAATAAAAACGAAGTTAACCCTTTCTGCAGGCGAAGAAACATCCATCTTTTACTGCATAGGCCGGAAGTAGAGAGCTTTGATTAGGTTTCCACCATTGGCTCCGGACTAGAGCCCTCTGCACGAGACCGACCAGATTGACGAACAGAGTTGAAAAGGATGTCCTTGATAACCTAAAGAGCACAAACAGAAAAAATCATCGCAATGTACACAAAGGTAGGAAGCATCCTTTAAAGTATACATCTGAAAATAGATTGGCTGTTACCTGTGACATTAAGCCATGCACCTGCTCCACAGTTATTTTAGCACTATCGCGAGTAATTTTAGTTAGCTGAGATTCTTCCTGCAATAAATGGTGATGGTAATCTACGGTATTAGTTTACGTAAAAAGGTGAAAGCATACAAGAAAAAAGCCCAACTATATGTATGCTGACATGCAATGTTTCACATGATACATAACAATATCGAAAAGACTGGTATGCATGGGTTATTAACTGAATTCCTACGTGCAAACTATTACACAAGGACACTCGATAATGTGACAAGTCGCCTTAGTTTGTGATCAACCATACCTATTTCAGCTAGACCAACATAACCTTAATTTTAGCAGCTTAACATTTTGGAGAGAAGAATGATAAAACCAAATGGTACTTCAACTCGATTTTGATTTGCATTCCCAATTGGTCAAGTCATATAAAAGTCAATTATAGACTCCCACATATTTTACTTCAATTCCTATATGAATTGAGGCTTTCAAAGCTCCACAAAAATGGATACACAGCCATTTGAAACAAAAACAAAATGAGCTGGAGCATAATGTTATCTAAAACTGCTTCCAAAACATCAACCAGATACCAATGCCAAACAAGCTAACACAAAATTAAATGTACCTCTTTCTTCTTTTGAGGTGGTGCTATGAGGGGCCCAAATCGGGAGTGAGATAACTGATTTTCCGCTTGCTCCAGCTTTTCAGCTGCATAATTGCAAAGACAACCATAAAACTAGGAAAAATAGAGCATGCTGCTTAGTAAACATAGACTAACTACTACTATGCTATCTATATTCTATGGCATCAGGTTGAGTATGGGGGAAGATTTCAGCACAGGAGGTGTTCACATCTTTTCTTTTGGGCAGTGCATTAAGGGCATTACTCCTTCCATTCCTTTCAAGTGTCGATTTTGTTTTCCAAAAGATTTTAGCATTATTTTCATTCAAGCATTGAAATTTGTGTTGATTCATAACAAGAATTATAGGAGAGAGAATTTAAGCCATGTAAATTTATTAATTTGAGTACACATCAATTATGTTTCTTAATTTGTGTGAAACACCCTAAAATGACACTTAAAAGGGAACGGACTGAGCTAATTACTTTTTCAAGTGTAAGCATATGTGCGCATTTTCACTAAAAGATAAATAATGTAGAATTGATACTTCAATAATCCAAAGAAACGATGCCAATCTTTATCAATGAATTAGTATTGTATCCAGTATACTGTATACAAGATTCAATCCCTTCAATAAATGTTTATACAACCAAACCACTCAAGTACGTAGACATTAGTGATATACTTCATATGCTGCCAGCCCCAAAGATTGAGCAAGGACAAAGGAGATCTAGAAAATCTTTAATGCCAAAAAAAAGTAAAAAAATTACCTAAATCTGAAATTTGTCCAGCAACATAGTCTCCATTGCCCAAGAGAGGTGAAGACGAAAGTGTATTTACCCAATATTTGTTCCACAAAAGATCCAAGAGGTGGGAATCAAGGGAGGACTTGAAATAAGTGGTATCCAAAGCATAGTACTGTAGAAGAAAGTAACATCAGCAAAAGATGCCACACAAATAGAACCTAAATGGAATAGCAATCATCAATAAAATTACCTGTTTGCAATGCACACCAAAATCTTCAATTTTGTTAAGAGGAATGGTCTGATATTCAGAGACATGATCATCTGGAGGCTTATATCCTTCTGGGTATGTCCTAAATGCTCCAATCTCAACTTTACCAGCTGACACTGTTCTCGTTGGATCAATAACGACTGCCAAAAAGGGCTCTTGAAATTGCTGGTTGAGCATCTGAGTTGAAACGTCAATACCCGAAAGCCAGCATCCGTACCCTGGATGAGAATGGTACCAGCCAACAGCATTTTCCAACCGTCCAGCCTGTACAACAATGTTCTTCGTAAAAACAAACAACTACCCTCCATAAAGAGGAAGCAACTTAAATGAATAGGACATGATTTTGTAAAAACGCATATAATCACTACCATATTTAGCAAAAAGTTCCCTCTTGTTTTATAAGGACGCAAAAGCACTTCACAACAAACAAGCCAAATCTTTGCTCCCCCCTCTTCAATGGTTCTCACCATATTTAGTAGGACAGTTGGAACCCAATAACCCTAATCTTCTAAAGGACCACAGACTTCACATAATCTATAATAACAACCGATGTCACCATACAACAAATACAGACTTGCTTCTACATAACACAAACAGCAGATAATTAAGATTAAATCTATAGAAACAGCCCTGTAAAGTACTTCCCCCAACCCTTGAACAAAATGAGCAATCAAGAGGTTTCTGATATAGATCATCAACCGTATTTGTATCTGTACACTGTAGCAAGTCAATAAGCAAACCATTGAACTAATTCTGATGCTTCAATTTAGTAAGATGAAATGGAGGGTTTCCCTATTTATGGAGACAAGATATTTGACAACAAAGCATACTATTTCATTAAAACATCCATTTTTCAGTAATAACTTGCACTGTATCCAAAATTTCCACCCCCTCGGTTAATTTATGATAACCACCAATGTCACCATATGGCAGATACATAGCTGCTTCTACTTCAAACAAATTATGATTACATCAATAGCAACAGCCCTGTAAAGTACTTTGCCAACCCCTCGAATAAAATCAGCAACCAAGAGCTGTTAAAAAGTTCAGACATAGAACATCAACTGGATTTGTATGTGGACATTGTAGTAACTCAATACACACCATTGAACTACTTCTCATACCTCCCTTTAGCAAGATAAATTGGGGAATTTAAAATTTCACTATTTATGGAGGCAATATATGTTTGATATCTAAAGCATACCATTCCATTAACAATAACACAGACAGTTTTCAGTAAGAACTTCCACTACTACAACAACAACAACAACAAAAGCCTTAGTCCCGAAATGTTCGGGATCGGCTAACATGAACCATCGTAAAGACCCGTAGAGCTCAAGTCGCGTCACCGGCATAAATTCTCTCCCACCACTCTGTCCTATCTACCAAAATATTTTTCTCAATCCCCAATAAACTCATATAACTCTAAATATCTGTCTTCCAAGTTTGCTTAGGCCTTCCCCTACCCGTCAACAACTACCACTACATCCACAATTTCCATCAACTAGGTTATTAACAACAGCCATACAGACTCCTAATTGTAAAGTATTCCACTCTATACAAGTACAAGGAGCGAATACATCGATTCAAACAAGTTGATGAGGCAAATAAATGATTTTAAACACAAATTCACGTGGAAAACATACAACACGAGCTAACGAGATACTGAGAAGCCAATCTCCTATAATCATCTAACAGTAAACATTAGTTAGTTTAGAAAAGTAACCTGCTTGTTAGTCTGAGAATACTCAACCATATACTCATAAGCATCAGCCTGAGCATTAACCCTAGTTTCAGTACCCTCAACAGGAAGGGCAAAAGCGTCCATGACAATAATAACATCACCATCAGTCTTCCCTTGCATAAGCCCCATGACCTCAATGTTACCGCCGGAGCGAGCGTGGACCACCATCTTGAGGAGCGCGAGTGCGGAGATCTTAACGCGCCTGAAGTAGTGAGGATCGTTGGCCCAAGGTCTGTCCTGCTGGAACTTCGCCTGCGCAGTGTCGTCGTAGTAGAATATAGCGTCCGATGAGGCATCCGCCGCTGCATTCGTGGTGGTCGGTGGCATCTCCTCCGTTATTATGTTGTTCTCCAGCTCCCATGTTTTCTGAGCTATCGAAGATGACGAAGATGAAGGGTACGGATCCATTGTTGAGCTCCGATCAACTTCTTCTTCTTCTTCTTTCATACTCAGGTTTTTAGGGTTTTATATAGAGGAGCCTTATTGGGCTGACCATAAGCCTATTCATAAGTGCTCGTTTAGTACCGTTGTTCCTGTTTGTAGTTTTTGTTTGTTTTTATTAGTCTCGTTATTGTTGTTTCGCTTTCTTGTTTCTTATTTGTTATATGATCGTTAGTGTTTAGTAAAATTATAACTGTTTGTTCCTCTTACTATGTAAAATAACAGATATATAGTGAAACATTTTTTATTAATATAAAAGTGAAGAATAGTAAAGGAAAATAAATTTGCTGTATTTTTTTATTTTTGCGAAAAAAGTAGTAGTTGTTTTAGAAAGCAAAGTTTTTTGAGTTCTTTATGGAATACGATATTATATGCTTTGAAGATCGAAAAAACAAAAAAACAGATGTGAAAAGGAGAAACGAACACTCTCTTAACATACTCGTTAAAAGTGTTAATAAGCATATTTTTGCCTCATGTTGTTTATCCGAGAGAAGGTTTCTAACGTAATAAATGGTATAAGTTTACCCCTAATGATTCCAATCAAGCTCTTTATACATTTTTATAAAGAAGAATTTGAACAATTTGGTTTGATTACTTTATGCATTCTAAATAAATTTATCAATAAATTGAACCAATTTCATACAACTTGTTCGGTTTTTTTTTGCTTTTCTTTTTTGTAGTAGCAACACAAATATTTTAGCTCTGACGATTTTTTTGTGCTTATTTTATACATGGAACATAATTGCTGATACTTTATGTTTTTTTTGAAAATATACTAACATAACTTATTTGTAGCTCATGTTTTGAAGGTCTTGTATGACAAACAAATAACCTTCAAACCAGTATGTTCAACGTTTCTATAAAACATTGGTAAAATTGAGTTCGACTAGAAACATTACATGCAAATTTACATCAATTCTCATGTTCAAGCGAAATCGGCTCCTTCCAATAATGTTAAAAGAGTCTACACAATTAAGATTTTTATATAATAATAATAATGCTTAATTTCCAGGTCATGGGTACTACACAAAGAAAATAATGATGACAAGGCACATAAATTCTGTTTAGAAAAGGAAGCAAACAGCCAAGAAAAGAATAGGTGCAATTTCAAAGCAGCTTATACAATATACTACAAGTAGCTCAGCTATTACCTACAATACATCTCATAGTTAATGCGGCACCAATTTCAGCACAAAAAGGCGGCTTTACGGTTGACGCTGTCTGAACTTTGGCACGGAACTGATTAACACTGTCCGAACTCTCTGAATCGCCATAGCTGCTGTCCTAAGTACTACCTTCTTTCTCTCACTAAACTAATCCATGGTCAAATTTACAAGTCTGCTAAAATACAATACATTACAGTACAAGGACTTGTCTAAATAATACTACTTAAGCCGTCCCTTTCCGTTCCTTACATATCGCCGTTTCACTCCTTGTTTCTGCTTCTCGGTCACAGTATCAGCATTATTGTTCTTCCCAACCTTGCGTTTTGAATTTGGAGGTAAAATCTCCTCCTCCTGCAATATTTCTTCATGTTGCATGCTAGAACTGGTTTGGGAAACTGTGGCTTCCACGTTGTTGTTGTTGTTGCTGTTGTTGTTGTTGTCGTTTGCAACTGGAAGCTCTACGTCAGATTCAATCAAGATCTCATGGGTTTCACCAACAACAGCAGTTGTGTTCTTGTTGTCGTGCCCCGAATCGACGTTATGCTCACTTGATAGTTTAGATTTCTCTTCTCCTTTGTGTCCTGCGCGCAAACTGGGAGCAGAAAGGGGCATTAAAACAAAGTACAAACAAGGATTAAGAAAATAAAGGAATTGTCGTTTAACTTTGTCCACTACAGAAAATACATTCGCGGGAGATGCCGCATAGCTAAATAATATTTCCGGGGAATGTATACGCTAGTTTCTGGCTAAAAGGACCATGCGTGAAACCAAAATTAAACAGCAACAACTCTCTTGCTAAAAATTTAAGATTTATAACAGTTCTAGCATTTGGAGGACAATGGATGTAGTTAACTAGTATAAAGAATTGAAATGTGATATGAAAGATCCAGCTTGTATTTCACCTTGATCCTGGAGAAGGGAAACCATTAGAAGCAACTGCACCATCCACCACAGTAACTTCCACCAACGTGGAAAAATTTATTCCGTGTGATCTAGAATCTGAAAAATGCAAATATGACTATGATGAGGTTTGAAAAAGGAAAGTACAACCCAAAATAAAAAATCTCCCAAAAGTCAGGTAAAATGCACCTCAACCTCAACTGCCATTGAAGTTTGGTGTCTGTTTCATAAATGTCACTAAACTTCATTTTCTTCCAATAAGATCATTAAACTTCATATGTGATTTAAATAAAGTCATTCCAGCCTATTTGTGTACAGAACTCATTGCAATGATGCACAGGAAGACAGTCAGCTATATGCCATTTAAATGCCATGTCATGCTTTTCATGGCTAACGTGGTAGCCATGTAGCATATCCTAAACCACAAAAGAAATCTAAAAATTCCCACACAGTGTACTACTAATCGGCCCTACCAGGCAACATCTACCTACACAAGCTCGATCAGGAGATAGGATCCTCCGACAGAAGTACGAAATTCCGATTGTTCAGAGAATCAGATCGGTTCTATTAAGGGCAGGTCGTATTGATGACCAAGAAAATTATGGAGAAGAAGCAAGCTTCAACGCTCCCCAAGGCAACAGAGCCATTATTGTGGGGAGGGTAAATAGCATCCAACGCAAAGCGGCCTTTCATTCCCTTGTTTCGTCGTGGCACATCCCCCCCACAAGCACCCCCAGGCCCAGGGGGGACCACAAAACGCCTTTCGTTTTCCCCCCTTCGTCAGCACTTGCCGCCTTTCTTAACAAACCCTCGAGCCTCCTTTGTGCCGCCTTCCTCATATTTTGTCTGTTGTGGCACTTAGTTGGCATATAGTTTCAACTATCTTCTAAGCTACGTGAAGATTCCAATGAGCTTTCATACGCAAATTAGCTAGAATGACTTTATTGAAACCAAATGTGAAGCTAAGTGATTTTATTGAAAGAAAATGAAGTTTAATGAGCTTTGTGAAATAGACCCCAAACTTCAGTTTTGATCCCAAAATCACGTAGCAGAACAAAACATGGAACTCTCGCAAATCCATAATTTTGTAATATAATGGATTTTTAGGCTGTAAATTAGGTCATCATGTTTAAAACCTTAACCTTGATTTTCTCCATCCACAGTAGAGTTCAGAGGCTGGCCAGAACCATTGGCATCCAAGGGGCCATCAGCAGCCGTAGTATTACCACTATAACATAAGGAGATAACTTCATAATCAAACAAATGGCACCAAAAACTTCCCTCAATTACACATAAATGGGAAAGATAAGACTTTTCTGGCGAAGAGTATCTTACTTTTGTGATTCAGCCTTCATATCTTGTGAAGGCAGAAGTCTTTCTCCGTGGCTTAATCCCCCTTCTGAGCTATCCGGCAAAGCTAGATAAGACAGTTTTAACCCATGAGACAAAAGAACATATCTAAATTTGAAATCAGAGAAGAGGAAAGTCATGGTAAATTGAAAAGAGCACCTTCAACTTCCTCGGTAATTCGGATAGCTATCAGATCCTTCATGAAAATATCAAAAGAACAATTAGCATCTGAAAGTTTCTATTGTCAATCATTAAGTATTGGTAAACAGTATACAATGAGAGAGAAGTTTTTTTTTTTTTATGTTATTCTTGTCTTGTTTGGGATTTCTACAAGTTAATAACAACAAAAATAGAAAGACTATAACAATATTAACGAACTCTAGAATGATTTCTAATCCCACTAATCAGGTACCTGACTTTGTTGTGAAACTGAAGCGGCTGGATCGGGTGAAGAAGCTTGAATCTGCAATCTATCCTTTTGTATTTGTGGAACTGGAAAGTCACAAAAAGACAATGTAAAAGTTGAGCTGATCTAGCCAATTTTGTTCGAAGGAAAGCATGTGAGTTGGCTACAGGTAGATATTCCTTCCCTGAAAGGTGTGATAATTAATTGTGTGAAGTTGTGCATTTTATTTTTCATACCAGATTCTGCAGCAACTAATGATCTAGGGCTCCTTTTGTAGTCTGAATCTGAAGCTAACGTGGAAAAATCAGTTATCAACAATGGCCGTCTCCTTAACATATCTTCAGTTGCTTTAGATCTCACTTTTCGTATTTCTTCTGTGATATTCCAAGAACCGGCGGAAGGGAAATCCGTAATCAGCTGCAAGTACAAATAGTTCAGCATATAAATCACAATATGCGGAGTTAGCACGATCAAGACATGCAAAATTCATAGAAAGATGAAGAAAACATGAGCTCCCACTTGTATTAATTTACTTTTTTCTTTTTCATGTTAAGTTACGGTACAACACATACTAATAATATCAACCCGAAAGAGATGCCTGCTAAATTTCTTTCCAGCAATTTCAACATGTTGCTCACATTGTTTTCCCCAAAACTAACCTATGTCAAAGTAGCAATCAATGCTATTCCAGACCACTAAACACTTTCAACAAAGAACACACTGTTTCGACCGGAATATTGCTAACAGCTGACTTGCATTCCATTATCCTTCAAAAATTGTGATCCAGAATGATAATCATTCAAATAATTGTTGAAGAACATCCTCAAGACAATAAATTTTTAGATCGAAATGCAAGCCCAAGACAACAATAAATGTATCTAGCAGCTGTGCCCAGAGAGAGAGAGAGAGAGAGAGAGAGAGAGAGACCTTGGATGTGGAAACAGAGTTGGTGCTATACAAATAAGGTGTATCTTCATTAAAAAGCTGAGTTCCCACAAGCGGTGGAGATTTCAACTGAACGTGTTTCATAGATGGTGATGCCCAAGGGGGGCGCTCTCTCATATATGATTTAGCCAAATCTACAGGTGACCCAATCTCTCCTTCTATACCCTGTAATGAAAAATGCCAATTACGAGTTGCAGATAGCATTGAACCTATCTAAGTGTCATCTGGAATGTGCACCAAGTATCTTACAGTAATAGTAAAACAATGTTAGGATCATAACACTCGTGTTTAGTTTTCATCAAGGTACAAGTCAAGTTTTTCAAGAAATAAAATTAAGCACATCTACTAGAAAAGAAAAAGAAAAAAAAAATAGTTCCAGTTTCAATTGCATCTTCTTCACCATAAACCATGGATACTAGTAATTGGGATGCAGAGATGGGATTCGATTCATAGCCTCCCCATCCACACATTGGTTGATGGGGAGGATAGGGATCAAATCCACAATTTAGTTAATATACATGTGAACAAGGATAAGATTTATGTTGTACAAAATCCAATTATTTTAAAATTCAAATTCAGATATTGGAGAAAAGATTACTAACATGCGGAGAAACAGCAGTGTTCAAGGAGTAGGTTCCATATTCCAGTTGTGGTTTAGAATTTGAGCCAAGTTTCTTTTCTTCTAACCACCTTTTAGCCTCCGTCACAGCTGCACCGCATAGATCAGGCATATCAACATCTGAAAAAGAGTACAGCCATCAGATAAAAATGATATCTGGTAGGCCCCTTTGATGTCTTTTATGTTTTTAAAAAAATTCTGAAAAAACAATACCATTGCCAAAAGCCCTGATGCGTATATCACTTAGTCTCCCATCTATGCCTCCAGTAACAGGTGGATCTACAACTCTCGACTTGATGATATAAGTTAGTCTATCACATTCTTCCCTGCTCACATATGAACTATAATTTAGGATATAGCACTTAACAATGGTTCAGTGGTAAAGTAGAAGACACTGCATCTGCCAAGGTTTTAAACCATGACAATTATTTGCAATACTGATTCAAACTGAAGCTCAATCTTAAAAAGTTTGGACTAGTTTGCGTAATTTAAAAATTATCACACTTTTAGCAAATGTAAGATAATCAAATGAACATATCAGCCTTTTATCAAGTAGGTCACTCTTGGATCAGGGATGCATGTGTAGGAAACAAACAAATAAATTAACAAAAAGTCTTCAGCATAACTTTAGTGTTTAGTAATGACCATAACAGCTAATATAAAACAAAGAAACAACTGTATATGCGTCCATCTAAAATTAGGGATTGTTAATCACCTTGAGAAGGTTTCTTGCATAAGGAGACGTTCAATTGCGCGCTTTGTCTCACTCTTCCACTCTATAGCTTGGAGATCTTTGCCCAAGGAATCAAACTAATTAAAGCACAAACGAAAATTAGTTCTCCAGTAAAACCGGGAAGTAATGAATCATATCAATTTAAGCAAACTAACTAAGGACAACCCTTATAAATGGTAAAAATAAACCACCACAAAGCAGCAAATGAATTATTTTTTGCAGTTTCAATGATCCCTAAGTAATTCGTGAATATAAACTACTTCAATATGACATGAAAACACAATGCCATTCAGAGAAGTCTGCACTCATTCTCCGTGTCAGTAATTTCTATTTCTCCAGGAACAAGATAACACATGAAATTGTGCCAACATTGTGCTTAATTGCAGTTTTACGGTTTTACTATCAAGCCCTATCTATATATGATGCTAGCACACAATGCCAAAAACTCACAACTCACTCCTGCACTGTATATAATTCACAACTAAAAGGAAAACCATAACACATGTGAAAATCAGATTCGTAAAATACCTTCTCCAATTGGTTAGCATCTTGAGAAGAAGCACCATTATCATTATGGACATCATCTGAATCACCATCTACAAAAGTAACACAAAGAAATAACATCACGTCAGACACCATCTCATGAATCCACTCCCCTTGGGCTTTTCAAGGATGGGCTGATGGCAGAGCTATGACAAAGCAAACAAGAAAACCTAAGGTTTTTTCAGAAGCATCAATTTAAGTTCAAGTTCAAACACATAAAATGACACCAATTTAGGATTAACCTTTATAAACTAATACAATTAAATGCCTCGCTAACGGAATCTGACACCCTGGCTAGCACTGTTAGTTTATGACTTCCACCAGATGGTTGCTCGGAGAAAACATGCAAATGATCTCCGTCAACTGTACATACAAGACATGCCAAATTCTGCTGTCGGGGCCTTCAATTGTACTATCTCATCACTGTTGAGCCTAAATTGGTGCAATTTTATAAACCTCGAGCCTAAATCAGTACCCTTTTATACGTTGAGCCTAAATTGAAACTTTCCCTTATACTAACTTAATACAGTAGAAACATCCAAGCAATGCAATGGCTCTTTGATACTATTCCTAACTAAATACTTAAGCTTGAACTTCTCAGAATAGAAAAAATCACATCTTTATCCCTAAAATTGGGGTTAGCGTCCATTATACGCATAACCCGCCAACTAGCACAAACATATCATTTCTCAATTAAAATGCCAATAAAAAATTCAATTAAACCCTAAATCTATTACACATAAAAAGAAAATCATTCTTCATCATGAAATTAAATTCAAGAAAGCATACCTGAACTCAAATCGCCATCCGAAGAAGAGGATGAGGAAGAGTCGGAGTCAGAGCGTAAAGCGGACAATAATTTACCGGCGCCGGAAGCAATGATGCGAGTGGGAGATAAAATGAGTTTGGAGAGCCAATTAGGGTTTTGAGGAGGAGGAGGAGAGGGGTTGGGAGGACGGTCGTAGGGAGTCCTCCTCGTCGGAGCTGAGGTTCGCCGGGGACGGAGTATTTTGCCGCCGGATCGGCGGTCGTCGGCGGCGGCGGAGGGTCTGGAAATGGAAGCCATGCTGGTGGCGTGGCGGATTTGAGGAAGGGAAAGTTGCGAGAAATTTTTATTCTTGGATTTGATCCGTTGGAGGTTTGTAGCGGTTATTATGTTATTCATCTATTTCTTTTTAAAGTATGCCACGTGGATTTCTTTCATTGGTTTCTGTTTCTGCGCAAAAATTCAATTTTTTTCCTTTTTCAATTTGTTACTATTTTTACTTTTTAAAATTTTTTTAAAGTGTTCCTTCAAAAAAAAATAAAAATATTTTAAAGTGTTTTTTTTATTTTCATTGTGATTTGCCAAGAAAAATAAAATACTTTCAATTATTTACATTCTTTTCTTTTCTTTTCTTTTCAATCCTTTTTTTCCCTTCAATTATTAGTATTAATCAAGTGGATAGATGAAAGACATTTTCTTTCAATATTATCATCTAATCTTCATATTAATTACATATAGCAATAGCAATTTAATCATGGTAAATTGTAACAATGATTCATTTATTCTTAAAAAAACAATGATTTTCATATTGAAATTTCGAACCAAACCCTTATAGTCCAATATGTGAATAATAAAAGTTCGATATGGAGTCCATTCATGAGTTGATCCAATCTCACCCATATGATCTCGACAATTTCAAACATATCTACCCTTTGGCTTCCAGTCTCACATCACTCTTGAATATATAGGATTGCTGATTACGTTGGACATGTAGTTCGACCATACTCGAACATCTTATCAATGGATCAACTTGTTGACTACGCAGTATTCCTCCTATGTAAACTTTGTCATCACAATGTTAGGTACTTTTTACATTATCTTTCCTATCTAGTTATCTTACTATCTTTAAATTCTCTCTCTAAAACTTGAATTGATTTGATCATCGTAATGTCTTAGGGCGAGCCCACCATTTACTCAAGAGAAGCACGTTATGCCGACCATCTCCTCAACTAAACACTCATATCTATAACCCATTTATATCCAACTTATCATCATATTTCATATTTGAAATAAAGTTAATGGCATCCCAATTTTCCTATACAAACTCACTAAGTTATTAATACAATGTATAGAACAAATGGTATACATATCATTTCGGTAATAGCAAAAGACGATAGCGTAACTGAACTCGACTTCACGTAGTCTTGTGTTTCCAAAATATAAGACATATCCCTCTTTGATGCTCGAATCAATGGATGAGCTTAGAGATCGAAGAAGTAGAGAGCTAAAAAGAATATAGTCGGGGTGACAAAACATATGTTAGAATAAATATGTTGT
The DNA here is from genome assembly GCA_028411795.1 of Euphorbia peplus. Lineage (NCBI taxonomy): Eukaryota > Viridiplantae > Streptophyta > Magnoliopsida > Malpighiales > Euphorbiaceae > Euphorbia > Euphorbia peplus. The sequence continues at coordinate 37,311,421 of CP110840.1, forward strand.
GATAAATATCTTGTGAATGTACCTTATTTATATAGCTTTGTGTCTAATTAAGATTCGACTAATTAGGATCCTTGTAGAAATAAGAAAGCTACATGATAGATTCCTAATCATAAGTAGCTTCCTAACCCTTTAAAAAATTGTAGAATAAGAGGCTGTTTGTAATAAGCAGAGAGGTTAATAACTCCAAAAAAGGACATGTCTTATTTTTTGTTTCTCATAGGAAGATCCGCAATCTAAATCTTCAATTCATAAATCGTCATAGATCAATGATGTTCAATGCTTGAAACTATGTCTAACAGAAACTCGCTCAATCTAGAATTAACTTCAGATTTTTGTGATAGACTAGGCTTGTTGACCTTTAAATGGAGGAGAACATCACCACACCCATAAAAGGAGACAAAACAATGTCAACAAAAGCAAAATAAAACATCATCCATCAAAAGGAGACAAAATAACACATTCTAAATAAAAAAAACAACATAAAAAGTAACATGATGATTGAAAAATTGAAGTTTTATTTTATGAAAAAAATAGAGTAGAAAGAGCTTATCTACCGACTAAAAGCTGAAAGAAAAATTTGAAACTGGATGAACAAATTGAGAGCTCTCTTTGTGATTAGGTTTTTGAGAGGAACGAGCAAAACAAAAATCAATATTTATTTAAGAGTTGAGAGTTTAATAAAAATGAGAATTGAGGTTAAACTGAGTAATGAAATTAAAATAAAAGTGACGGAAATAAAGGTTAAATGTTAAACCTTGTTCAAGAGTTTATGTAATAAATAAAAAATAAATTGATACAAATTAATTAAATGTTTACATTACTTTTATTAACCTCAATTTGAAGGTTAATAAAAACATGTTAACTTCATTTACTGTCATTAATCTTTAAAAGAAGGTTAATATTATATATTACATTCCATTACTTCTATCCACCTTGTCTATTTGGATTTCATTTTCAAAGAAGTTTTGCATGAGACTTGAAAGACACAACTTTGGTACATGGTGGGTTGGGCCAAGGCCCAAAGATTTGAGAGTCTACTGCATAACGGGTCGGGTACCAAAGCCCAAAAAAAAATCGGGTAACGCTGCAAATATCTTTGAATTAACATAAGCAGTCGTAAGAGGTTGCGGAACCGAGCTATAGGTGAATCGGCACATCACATTTGATCGCCGCCGTTCCACCGCCTCCGAGCCGTCGTATTCCTCTATATAACGGCGTCTCCGGTGTGTTTGAGTTGAATCGAAGAAGAAAAGATGGGAGGGCTTACGTGCAACGCGTGTAACAAAGAATTCGAGGATGACGCTGAGCAGAAACTTCATTACAAGTCCGATTGGCATCGCTACAATCTCAAACGCAAGGTTTGATTTCTTCTTCTTCTTGTAGGTTCTTGTTTGTATTCCATATTTGTTCCTTGTTATGTTAATTGATTCGATGATTAGATTTTTTTCGAGTTGTGTGTTCTGCGGATTGACTGAAACATAAATAATCTAACAAGAACGAAAAACGAAACACAGGTTTAACCTTGTGTTGCCTACGTCTACGGGCTGAATAATAACAACTTTTATTAAGGAGCCGGAAAACATATTGTTTTCAAGTGTTGTGTTTTGCGAATTGAGTGAAAGATAAATAATCAATCAATAACCAAAAACGAAACACAAATTTAACGTACTTTGGCACTGCTGTGTTGGCTACGTGTGAAGAAGAAGAAGAAGAAGAAGAACTTTTATTAAGGAGGCGGAAAACATATTACAATTTGCTTCCTCTGTTGTAAGGTGTAAAATACTTATTCAAGGCATGCCATTACGGCATTCTGTATCATTGGTTCTGAACAATCTGAACCTATAGCTTCAGCTCTCTTGCTACAGCCTTCTTTTGAACAAGTTTTTTGTTATTCAATTGAAAAAACAATTGATGGAAATGATGGATATTATATATTTGTTATTTTACGTTGTCGTAATCGATGTCTAGCAATACATCGATGTTGCAGAGTTTTTGTTATGTTGATTAGTTAAGTTTGGTGTTTTAGCCAAGGAATTAGAGAGGTATTATGTTGAGCCTGCAGGTGCTATGTAGGCTTCTACTTGTATAATAACTTTCTTTTTACTTAGCTTTTGAGTTTCAAGCTTATTCGCCGTCAACCTTGGATGACTGCTGTGCCTTATTGCTGTTATCACCGACCTCTACAGAAATTAAGAATCCTAATGAGGATGTCATAATGTGGGATTATAAACCTATGTTGCTTGCAAATGGTTTCAGGTACCATGAAATGAAACACTATTTCTAAGAAACATAGGAAACGGGGATGAGTTTCCTACTCCAGAAATGAGTTTCCTATTTTTAATATTTACAGAAACGTATTGTGGACATATCTGCAGATATGATTTTCCTATTCCAGAAATGAGTTTCCTATTTTTAATATTTACAGAAATGTATTTACGGGTTTACGAGAATAAAAAAGGATACAATATGCGGAAATGCTATCTTTACTGGACAGTGGACATTAGTTATTGTCTTTTTGATATCTGATGTCTGATATCTTAGTCAATCAACAAGTTCAATGAAGAGTTTCAGTAGATTCGATAATATTTTCATTTAATTCTTTCCTCTGCTCATGTTTCGGGATAAAAATTTGTCAGGTTGCTGGTGTACCAGGGGTGACTGAAACACTATTCGAGGCTAGACAGTCAGCACTTGCTCAGGAGAAGAATTTGTCGAATGTAACTCCGATGCTGTATAGTTGTGTTCTCTGTGGTAAGGGATATCGAAGTTCCAAGGCTCATGCTCAGCATCTTCAATCACGAAGCCACATCATGCGAGCTGCTCAAGGAACTAACCAAGATGAGGATAAGGCAGTAGTTAAACCACTTCCTCGTCGTCCCATGACAAAGAGTATCCCACAAAGGGAAGAAGAAGCGGATGAAGAAAGTGAAGAAGATAGCGAAGATGAATGGGAAGAGGTTGATCCGGAGGAGCAGTTAGTTGGTGAGGCTACACAGTCATTAACCAAGTTGAATGTGGATGAGGGTAGTGCGGAAGATATGGATGAGGATGAAGACGAAGATGATGAGGTTTTGGATCCATCTTGCTGTTTTATGTGTGATAAAGAGCATAACAATATTGAAAGTTGCATGGTTCACATGCACAAGCATCATGGATTCTTTATTCCTGATGTTGAGTATTTGAAGGACCCAAAAGGCCTTCTCACCTATCTTGGGCTTAAGGTTGGTAGATTGAACTATACTGTATTGTTATGAATATTTACTCAGTTTGCTTCTTTTAATATTTATTGTATGTTTCTCTCTCCAGGTGAAAAGGGATTTCATATGTTTGTACTGCAACTATAGATGCCATCCTTTTAACAGCTTAGAAGCAGTTAGAAAGCATATGGAAGCAAAAGGTCATTGCAAAGTGCATTATGGTGATGATGATGATGACGAGGAAGCCGAGTTAGAAGATTTCTATGATTATAGCAGCAGGTATGCCATTCCCATATCCATCTATTTTGGGCACAATAATAATTATTTAAGGGTTAGGGAGTTCATCTTGTACATTGAGACCGCCTTAATCTTCGAGGGTATTTATGTAATTGTTGTTGTGGTTGCAGTTACATCGATGGGGATGGGCAACAGCTGATTGCTGCAGGTGACATGGCTAATACTGTAGAACTCGGAAGTGCTGGTTCAGAGCTCATTATAACTACAAAATCTGACAAAAAAATATCATCCAGAACACTCGGTTCCCGTGAATTTTTGCGCTATTATCGACAGAAACCCCGTCCATCGCCAGCAAATGGTGCCCTTACTGCTTCACTGGCTGCTAGGTTAGTTTCTAATCCTGCCTTCATATTAGTTTTATTGTAAACAAATTGCACAGATCAGTCCCTCTCTCCTTTTAATGTGTTCGACTAGAAGTAGAAAGAAAATAAACATGTATATGCTTAAGATTATGCTTTATATTGATCTTTTACCTGGATTCTATCATTCAGGTACAAGAGCATGGGGCTGGTGACAGTGCAATCAAGAGAGCATATGGTGAGGATGAAAGTGTTAAAGGAGATGAGACGTTCGGGTGTAGACGCCATGCGCTCGAAAATGGGCATGAAGAGTAATGTCATTAGGAACCTTCCCAAGAATGTCCCGTATTAGAGAGTTATGGGAAGGTGATCATCATCTTGTGGAAAGCTACTTTGTAAATTCATAACAGATGATGTTGATGAATTGTCCATTGTGCATGTAAAATCGAGAAATCTATCATGATCCAGAACTAATGAATCAAATTACCTGGATTTTGTGGTGTGTTCTCGGTTTTATGCTTAATTAGACAATATTATCAGGCATTGCTGGCTGCGAATTTACAGCAAACACTACATTTTGTTGATTGACCAGATGTTTTGGATCTCTTTTTTAATGTAATTTCCGTGTATTTAGTTTCCCTTCTCTAAAAAGATTACAAGAAATGGGAGTTTTAAGATTTGCTTTTCCTCTTTTGGGATCATAATTGGCTGTTTAAATTCGAATTGGATTTTTATGCTTTGCTTGATAGTATACGGTTGACTTTCTGTTATCAATGTCGTTATAATCGTACAAGAGAATAGTAAGAAGTTAAACATGGCACACATGTCCTTCTGCTATTGTTTGTTGTTAATCTTTATTGTTTGAGTTTCTTTCTTTGAGTTAATCGTGTGTTAGAAGTATGATTAGTTGTTACTGTTATGATGTAAAAAGAACTAGTATGGATGCGAATTCAATAAACATGAAGAATATAAGGAGTCAAATAAAATTGTTTAATTCAATAAATATATTATTTACAGCATTAGAAACAAATTTGCTTCAACCTCCATGCCCCTTAATCTTGACCCTTTTCAATTGACATTAAAATGCTCATCTCCATTATATATCATTCAGTGCGGGATGCAAAACAACTATGACTGAATTACAAAAGTATTATAGAAAGAAACTGTCTATGATTAATGAAGCAAATCATCATCTTTCAGAGTCCTAATCAACGGTACAAATTAACAGTGCAAGTCAAAATGAAAAATGAGGACCTAACAGCAGAGCTCTAATAACAACAGCCTGTTACAAGGTCTGATCTTGTAATGCATCAAGACTACACGATTTCTCGTGCATCTCTCTCACATTCTTCCGATCATCCTCCTCGTGCCCTTTTTGGTGGCGAAATGCCTAGAAAGGATGAAACAAGTAGATGAAAATTTGCGCTTGAGATTCAGAGAGCGCTTAGTACATGGTCAACACATACCTAATTCTCATAGAAGCGCGAACGCCGCCTCCGAGAACTGCGGAATACAGGAGAAGGGGTATAAAATTACAGCAAAACGTAAATATGACACGAAAGACTATTGGTGCATAATGTGATCGTTAATAGCTATCAAAATAAAATGGTAAAAAGGATATTGAACTTTGTTTTCTTCCGAAGAAATTACCAAACTACACGTTTGATTTCAATAAAGCCATGCTATCATTTTTCTATAGAAACTCATCAGAATGTTAATATGGCACACAGGAGATAGTCGAGTATATCCCAACTAAGCACCATGTCACGTCTGACATAAAAGCCAGACGATGATGCTTAATTAGTATATAGTCAACTGCTCTATGTTGCACAAATTGGCCGAAATAACTTTGTTGAAATCACATGTGAAGTTTTTGAATGAAAGGAAATGAAGTTCAATAACGTTTGTCAAACAGATCCCGAACTTCATTAAAAGGAGTTCTAGTAGTATCTAAGCATAGAATAGAAAGAAAATCAGAAACTGAATATGAGAACTCCAAATGAAGATTCATTCACCTTGTATGGCTAGAGTTGCCCCTGGAGTGGCCATTTGAACTTGGTAACTCATCATCAGTCTCATCTAATCTATACTCTGCAAAATCTACAGATGCCACAGAACCTTCATCAGAATTTGAATTCTCGTAGCTCAACCGGCGATTTCTCCGTCTTGTATCAGCCACTCTTGACCTTCTTCTATTTCTTGCGTTTCTGAAATTATCAAAAACTTGGTACAAGATGCAAGAAGTCCACCAGTTCCCTTCATCCCCCGGGAAGTCCTCGAACTCATCTTCAGTATCATCATCCCCATACTCAATCACATAGTCTCCGAGAACTACACCGCGCGGAACTTCCGAATGTATAGTGCTTAAAACATCTATAATCTCAGAGGATTGCTGGAAATTCTCCCAATCGAGTTGTCGAGCAGGGTCAACTTTCGAGGGACGGGCATGAGGGTGTTCTAGTTGAGCATGTTTGCAGAGTTCCAAATATGTTCCTGCAAATCTACATCTTTCTTCCTCGCAGTTACGTTTTTTCTCATCGAAATGCACACGTGCCTTATCGATGACCACCCATCCAGTAACGTCACCTCTACATAAGGGACAAGCGAGTCTAGAATCGCCCTCTACTACCTTATTCTCAGTGTTTGTTGTTAAGGTCACATCAGATGTTGAAGGTGATGGCATACCATTTGCAGTTTTGAATCGGTCTAAACAGTTGGAGTGCAAGTGATTTGTATCACAAAGAAATGGCCGACACCCTTTCCCATAAGACGAGCATTGAAGAAGTACACTGTTGTGAGGAATATCCAAGCATATAGGACACACCACGTCTTCCCAATTGGTCGTTAACTGAATATCTTCAAAGTTAAAACTACGGGTCTCGAGACCCCGTCGATGATAAGATTCAAGTGCCATGATCAACCTTTCAGTTAAATCTAAGAGCACATAACAGTTATCTTCTTTTTTCTTGCCCGAAATCCTAAGCCCGGGACCAATGGCGTGATAGGAAATTTACTAAAGATGAAACCCGAGCTGTCTGTCACTTCAAAACTAAATGAAACAAGTCCTTATCTTACACATGACACAAATATATACTGCACAACCAAAACATCAGTGGATAGTAGTTAAGATCGGTGGTGAATGATACAAAATGACAATCATAGTAACTTAGTCAACACGTAGATTGAGATCCCACCCCCTAGCTTGTTTTTTCATTCACAAACAAAGCATGAAGCAGAATTTAGCCCAATTAAATTTACAGCAGACTTGGAATAGGATAAAGAAATTACAGTTTTGTGTCAAGCACGGTGACTAATAGAAGATCATCTATAACTATAAGATATTGGGAATTTCACCGAACATGTGATTAGCATCAATCTACTTCAAAAACACATTACAATCTAGGAAGAAATTTCCAAATTCTAAGAACCGAGTGTTTCAGTTTCAGATTCCGAAACATTCCATATATGACTCAAAATGTTTCAGAAACAGAAACACAACACAAAATGTTTCAGAAAAGGAAACATGACCACAAAATGTTCTGTAAATGTCCGAGTGTTTCGGTTTCCAAAACATTTCCGAAAATGTGAAACACTTGGACACCAAAGTTACCCAACAACAAACCCTATCTTCTAGGTTAGAAGAACAATTCAATCACAGTAAAAGAGTTTCAGCAATTTTAAACCTTTTTCGGAACCCGGAAGACAGGTTGTGCTCTAATTTTGATATTATCTACACATGACTTAAACTAGATGACACACAAGTCCAAAACCAGAGCTATTGGAAATATTATCAACAAAGATTAAACCTTTACACTAGCTACCAACTAAAAAAACCCCAAACACCGACTAAAATTCAATAGTCAACGACTAAATTAACAAAATTAACAGCAATAAACTAAAATCAGATAAACACCCATCTAAATTAAAGTAGTGGGTGACAAATATTGAGAACCCACAACCATGATTTTGCAGTGAAACAAGAAATTCTAACAAAAAAAATCAGAAGGGAGTGCGTAAAAGATCGAAAATTTGAAAGTAAATTTACCTCACATAGAAAAATTGGAGTTGGAAATGGAAAACCCAGAAGGGAAAAAGGAAGAAGAAGACCTAAAGAAGGTGAGTTCGTGGGATTTGGGAAAGTCACAGTTTCGAATTCTGTCTCTTTTTCTTCTCTTATGCTCAATGTCTTCTGGAACTTCTATATTATTATGTCTTAAAACAAAAGAAAAAGAAAAAGGGAAAAGCTCAAAAGAAAATGATAATAATAATTAAAAAAAACTTTGATTTTAAATATTTTGTGGTTTGTGTATTTTTTTTATGTATGTATATAGAAAAAGGTAATACTGTCAAAAGTCAATAGTATTTTTTTTTAACTAAAGTCAATAGTATTTTTATATAATATTTTTTGTAGAGATTTTGTTTTGATATATCATATATTTCTATATGATTAGACGGTGTAGTAAGAAGCGCTAAATTTTATAAGGACGTCCAAAGATTTTTGAGTACTAGCTGGAAAATTATTCGAGAATAAGTTGGAGTCTGAGTGCCTAATTAAGTCTAGGAGGTTTAGTAAGTTCAAATCGGATTTTCAATAAACGGCTAAGCAATATTAGTTTAAAACAGTGTTTTTAAATAATTTATACAATTTCAAGTCGGCTCTTAAGATGTATACAGTCGACAATGTGTTTTATTTTGGTTGTTATTTTGACATTTCTCATTCTTGTGCACTTCAATTCAAGACCGTTTATACACTAAATATTTGATTTGTCCCGACTAGTTCTCGAAAGTTCTAGCCGCTCAACTATTCCCTGATGCCTTTTATCACATTGATATAAATTAAATAAAAAGAACTTATATAGCAACCTTAAGCATTTCCGTATGTATCAAAACTATGACAACTTTGGTAAAAATGATGTTGACAATTAGATTATAGCTAGTTTAATAATTGTCACATATGCTTGTTTTTATTCTTATTTTTATCTCAAACCACATTCTGACTTTCCTATATTTTTCCTCCTCACATCACAATGTATATAGTATATCACAAGAATCAAAATTGAAGTACGACCCATAACTAGGTGCATGAAACTTGACCGTGATCAATTAATGTTTGAAACGGAATGTTACAAGTTTAAGACCTTGGAAGGTAGGGGACAGAAATTGATCGGACATCAGTCTATCATACCTTAAAAAAAAACAGGTACAAAGTCAGGATCCCAAATTTGGGAAGCAATCACTAACTCCTAAACCACTCTTTTCGGACGAACGTGACAGTCCCTTTACGGACCCCTAGCTCCGCCTCTACCTGTAAGCTTTTGTTAAAGAGTACAAGAATAGTTACTTAGTATGTTAACAAATATAAGCATCCAAATCTCCAACTATGAAAATAATATGCCATTTTGCATCTAAATATGTTAATAGAATGTAGCATATGCATATGCATCCAAACAAATATCACCAAAAATGTCCAAAAGTAGAAAGTTCTGGCTTTTTCCTGATGAGTATATACACAAAAAAGAATCAAAAAATATCAGTAAGCTAACTATATGAGTACATCCAATTTCATCATACACCGGATTATATTTTTAGTTGCGTTTTTTGCGATGATCGATCAAAAACTTGAAGTTATACTAGTCTTCCGTTACAGTTACATCTCAACCGCTCCAGAGGAGCTTCCGGAAAAAGTTACCGTCTCCTGGCTGAAGGAAGAATGGCCCTAGTGGAGGTTCTGGCTTAGATTCTCCGGAAAGGTCACTTATTGTATTAACTACTCCGGGTCCTCGATTATTCTGGTTACAACACCTAAAGCAATAGTTCTTCCCATTTGTCTCAAAGCTACCCTTCCAAGAGCTTTACAGTTTGAGAACTGTTCCACGCAAATCGGTCCGTTTAACACGACCTGGAATTGGAGAAGCGAAAGGTATCAGATTAACCCTGTTGCTGCTATGAACGAAATATTCAGGGAAGAAATTAATGCTAACTTTACCTCGATTATTGCTTGTTGCTTCGGAATGAGACAGCGAGGTGCTTTCTTGGTTACTTTGCCGGTTTTTGGATCAAGCAATGATACTATCCTTGAAACTCTTGCTGCTTCTTTTGCATGGTATAGATGAAATTCCAACTGCACAACATTCCATTCGGAAGAAGAATATGTTATTAATTGACAGCCGAAAACTCGAGAATATGAGTAAGATAATGTTGAGCAAAAGCCTACCTGAGAGCCCGCCAGAATCGGGGTTGCAAAATCTAAGATGAGCACCTTCAATTCCAAATGTTTTGCAACAGCAACTGGAAAGTCGGGGTGACAAAGAACACCTCCGGCCATCAAGATGCTTCCATCAATGCCTGCTAGACCGACTGCCACATTGTCTCCGGCTCTAGCGACAGAGCAAGCCTGAGAGTCACGCTCTAGGGTGCGCACTGTCCCTATATCTCCTGATGGCATAACCAAAACCTAACCAAATACCACACATTAACAGAGTACTCCAAATAATAATGTTGATAAATCAATAACATATAAGTAGAGTATAACATACTTTTGAGCCAGTCCGAATAGCTCCAGCCTCTAATTTACCGCATGCTGATACCTGTCCTCCCGAAGTTAATTTAGTAACATCGCAAATAGGCATGAGCAAAGGTTTTGAGTAATCTCTTGAGGGCGGTTGAAAGCTATCAATTGCATCCAACAGACATGGTCCATTATACCTGCAGTTCAATTACCGCTATCAATTATCAGAACTCCACCCAGCAACTAAAAAAGGATGAAAAGCACTACAGGCATTCGATGAAATTCACCCAAAATAATGAACTGATCCTCAAACTTTTGAATTCATTACATTTGATTCCATCAATGTAAAATCCTATATTATACTCCAACTTATACATAAATGCATGTTCATTTAAATGTGAGACATCAACATTAGCGTACATATCCGTTTCTCCAAATGTCAAGGAGTATATAATTAACATGTGAAAAAGAAGAGATTCATCATTGGATCTTGATAACTATATTCATTCATCTTTAAAGAAGAAAAGAAAAATGATTTAAGAGTCCGAGTTTTAGCAGGTAACCCTTTAAGAACGAGAACTAGTAGTTAAAACATATTCGTGATAGAAAACTCACCAGGATAACAAACGAGCATCAGATGGAGCCGAGACTAAATTTTGATTTTCCATGACACTTAATGGAATCCATGTGACTGAGGAATCCTTAAAGCCACATGGACGAAGAAATGCCGCAAGTTCTGATCTTATGAAATCAAACCTATCGTTGGAGTAGCCCACAGCATCCATTTTGTTAATTGCGACTATAATTTGGTCGACACCAAAACTTCTAATAAGTTGGGCATGCTCTCTCGTTTGCCCCTTCTTACTGTCCATGCCAGCTTCAAAAGCCCCAAGTGACGCATCTATGACAAGAATTGCAGCATCAGCTTGTGTTGCACCAGATATCATGTTTGGCACAAAATCTTTATGTCCCGGAGAATCAAGAACGACGACATGATACTTTTTTGAATCAAAATAAGCAACAGCCACTGTCATAGTTATTCCCCTTTCTCTTTCTTCAGAACTCTCGTCCAATGCCCAAGCATAAGCGAAGGAACCCTTTCCCTGCTCAAATTAAATACCATGTAAGCCAGTGTAAAGTCAAGTTTCTTTTAATGTGAAAACACAAAATTCTAAAGGCATTACCTGTAACTTGGCCTCTTTTTCAAATTTGTGCATTTGTTTTTGAGTTATTCGTCCCCGAAGATGTAGTAGTCTACCGGTCAGTGTTGACTTCCCAGAATCAACATGGCCAACCTGCAATCACATATAGATAGTTTACAAAGTGAATGTTGATAATTTACACATTATGAAGAGGATGAACAAACTGATCCAATGGAAAATTTGACTAAAAACTGCGTCCGACTTACAATAGCAAGATTTAGTTGAGTTACACTCTCATCTGCTTCAACCGGGAGCATCCATTTCTCAGGTTGATACTGTGCACGTGGCTTGGCTTTTCTATCATTAAGATTACTCGAGTTTCTAGATTTATCAGACATAGAAATTGTGTTCAATTCACTGGTAAGCTTATGAAAACCGCCCTCAATTGAAGATGAACTAGCATCATCAATGCTTTTATGTTTTTCTTTTGGCATCGACGAGGAAGAGCTATCTGAACTTCCGAAATCTGACTTCACAACAGCTACTCCATTCCTTGTGTAAGTTATCTCGTCTTGATTTCCTTGCTTGCCTTTTGCCACCAAAGAAGGATCATTATCCAACTTTTTAACAGTTGATCGTGCATTAGTAGCACCAGTTTTCTCATTCATGCCTGAAGAAGCACTTGTAGATTTGATGTTCAGAGAATTTGCTACAAGCAAAAACCAGATAACAAAAATTAATCAAAATTATGTCAAATCCGGCAATGCTTGAATTCACAACAGCAAAAAATCATACTTATGGAAAAACAGGAACATGATGACGAACAATTCTATGGACATAAATTGTATTGCCACTAACTTTACGAACCCATCAAGACCTAATCAGGTCTAATTTCCAATACAAGGGTTTGAATTTGTAATTTACTTTAGTTCTACAACTTGCATTTTTCAGAAGAGTCATCCAAGGAAAACTGAACATCAAACTGCTTTAGATAATCACGCCCTTAACATGACATGTTGCTGCACAACGTCACTCAGTCTCTTTACCAAATCAAATCAATTGTGCATTTAAGCATTATCAAATTGCAAGTACATAAAGTAATTGTATAGTCAACTCAAACTTAGAGAAATGATCGTTGCAGATAAAGGAAGTGAAGTACATAAAGAAAGCACCAAGGGAAGTGACACGACACAAATCTCCTCATTCTTTCAATTTAATTGTACTCGACACAAAATACTAGGGATCTTCTATTTTGGAGGAATGCAATCCAATCCATAGAGAAATACCTTTTGCGCCCTTTTTGAAGGAATGCAATCCCTTTACCACTACATCATCGGGAGACGGAACATCAAACTTGAACGAATCTGTATAATTAATGATACAAGGTCAGGTTGAATCTATTCCTATTTTCAAACAGAAATTGGCAAATTCACTGACCAACCAAAGAGCCAGAAAAGGATTTTCAAGATGAGGAGAGATGTAATATGGACATTCTATGTTCGAACCTATGTTAATTTTGGAATGGGCTGAACGATTAGGAAAACTATAAGCCTTAAGGAATTCATATAAATTTCCTCGGGAATTCTCACACTTGAGAAAGTCAAAGCCCCCTTGTGCCACTTTGAAGTCATCTTTCTGCAATTGAGCCACCACAGGCTTCTGGGGCGGACAATGTGGCAATGATCCAAAAAGAGACTTGGCCATAACGGATACTCCAGAATCCTTGCACTTGCACATACTGTCAGCTGCATGAAAGAGATCTATTCTAAGGAGAACTACTTGAAAGGAAACCTATTTAAAATGGACAGTGTATCAAGCTTTCAGCATGGCTAATGAGACCAACAAAAGACATCATGCATGAGTTTTACTGCCAAAAGTATGCTTGACAAGTTTATGTCCTAAGGTAGTCTGAGATCAATAGAAACATGAAAGCAACATTTTATAGAAAAAAATAAGAGTCACTTAAGAGACTGGATGCAGATGAACACATAAACTGTACAATTTCAGATTCAACATGAATATAGTCAAAGAAAAAAGCGTGCATACCAGCTTTTCTATCATTATTCTTGTAATTGCCTGCCGTGGGATTACGAATTACCCCACAAATGTCACATGCAGACATGCCCTCATCATTGTCATAAGTGCAAATGGGGCAACTCCATTTCCCAAGCCTACTAGTACTAATTGCTTGTTTAGCCTCTGGAGCTTCCTCTGTGAAAATAAAAGTCAAGAACTGTAAATTTCATGACGTGCACCACTGTGAATTATATGCAAACAATTGCAAATAGCTTATAATCTACAAAACGGCACTGATTCACAAATCAATAAATTTTTGCAATAAGACAAGGGAAAAGTAGGGATTATCATGGGAAAACAGGCTATAACTTTTCCTTTGCTTTTCAAATCCATGTATGATTAAATAATTTTTTCTGAAAACCTATATTATAAATATGATCAAAGACACCTCTAAAACCTTTATCTACATCACATTATATGTACAAATTAGCTCCCAACTATGTTGCACAGACAAGGAAAATGGACTCAGAAGCGGAAATTCATTCTCTCTAAAATAGCCTACAAATAAAACAAAAAACAAAGTGGACAAGGACACGGATACGCGAGCAACTAGAAATAGAGACAGTGCAACATAGGCTCCCAAATTCATGATTTTGGAGATGCCACCCCCACCCACCTCCAACAACCAGTCCAAAGTAAAAGGAGGAACAAATATCAAAGAATACTACAATGTGCAACATGTCCAATATCCTAGTAGGGACAACTAGAGTAAGCAAGAAAGAAGCACAACTAAATAGCAGCATAAAACTTAAAAAGTTTTCAAATAACTATGTGTATACACACATTCAGACAAGCTTATTGCTTACCGTGTTCCTCTAAATCTTCATAATTGTCATAATCTTCATAATCATCATCATCGTAATCCTCATAGTAATCCACCCCATGATTAATTTTACGCGGCATTGTTCTGAGATTCAGCAGTAGTTAGAGACTCAGCAGTAGTAGCACTATTATCAAATTTCAATTATCAATACAACATTATAAGAAAACAAAGTTATAAACTTTTCCTACCCAAAGGCTGTGAGTGACCCAGAATACACAAATCAACAACTGCACATGCCAACCATCTTAATCAGGATTCAGTTGAACGAGCCCCCGATTCACAGAGCCATCCGAAACATATATTTGAATTCAAAATTGTGTCTTTCTTTCTCTAGTAGTGCTCACAAAGCATCTCCTGTTGACATAAAGATTACATTTTTAAAGCAAAGGGGCATACAAATTACAAAATCAATTATCAAGGATGCGATTTCAGGAGTGATTTTCAAAAGGGGTTCGAAATTTGGTTCCAATTTTGAACCTTTAATGTTCCAATTTGGGAAAAGAAGACAAGTTAATCAAAACTGTGATGAAGGAGCTCACCAGGAGAGTTGTCGATGATTTGGGCAAACTTGAATCAGAGAACAACGAGGTCGGTAAGTTCAAGATTCCGAAGAGTTGAGTTTGGAATTCAGAAGACATGTTATGTTATGTTATGTTATGTCATGCCATGTTATGTTAGGGCTTTCATAGAGGCTTCAAGAAGAATGAGCCTGTTTTCTTTTGTGTTTTCCCCACATACGATGATTAAGGGCCATCTCTTAAGGGCCCTTCATACTTTTTGTCCAATTCATGGAGGAGGTCGGCTGATATTTAATTTAAGGTACCGTTTGGTATTTACTAATTTAAGTTCCTCCGTTCAAAAGTAAGCTCGTTATTTTACGCTGAACTTAATTGAATTGAATTTACTGGATTGAATAGGTGGAGCGAAAAAGAAAACTGAATTTAATTGAACTGAACTAAATGAAATTGAACTAAATTCTGTTAAAGAGTCAAAAAGAACACGTCCAAGTTGGTTTGAAGAGTAATTTTTATATTTTAGATTTTTTGTTGTGTCCAAACTTTCTTATTGTAATAACAGTTAAAATATGTCTAGCATTCATTGATGAAGTCATATGTTAACTTTGCAATTTGATTTCACAATAAATATGTCTCTCAATATTGGTGAAATATTTAAAACGAATTATATCTTAGAAACAATGCAAACCACGGTCCTTTATTTGCTCAAAAACAGACTACAATCATTTATTTACCATAACGTAAAACCACAAGACACTTATATGAAATTAGCCCTTTGTATTCATTTCTTTTAGTTTCAATTAGAACCCCAAAAGTTTTATTAAGTAAAAATCACCAACAATACACCAAAACAAACTATTTTCATTCATGTACTAGACTAAATTGTCTATTTGGCATAAGCTCATTTACTTTTACTTCACCTCAATCAACTTTGTATCGATAATTTTGGGATAATCAGGCTTGTTGTGGGTTTAGGATCCGATTTTCAAAGCCAAAAGACCCATCATCACAAAAATAAAAGTTAAATAAAAGCGAATATTTAGTATCAAAACTGACTATTTATGTTGTTTGATAAGACTATAACAATAGTATCAAAACCGAATCTTCACGTACAATAGGCTGGTCTATAAATTAATTAGACATAAGTTGTATTTGTAAGAACTCGGTCCGAAGTGGATGGTATTGGAATCAAAGGCTTGAGCAAAAGCAGACTTTCAGATATGACAATGAAACCGAAAATGAACTAATTACACAACCAATTGGCAATTACACCATCAAGCAAAAAATACATATATACAATTGTTATCTTTCAGTGTCATGCAAAGAAAAAATCATATACACAAAAAATGATCTCTTCTTATCCTATAATAAGCCTTCTTCTCCCACTTGTAATATTTGTTTCTATAAACAGTGTCAAAATGCCATTAACAACCTCAAAGAGATTGATTAGCTTTCACTCACCAGAGTATACAAAAATGGTGGAAGCAGAGCATTCTTGACTGGCTTTGTATACTATACTGTGATCCAAACTTTTCTACATGTATATGTTAAAATGCTGTACCGAGGTCTAATTATCGGCCGTATAAGACATTGTCACTCCAAGAAAGCATCACATCGCGGACAAAACTCGGGATATCTGAGATTCAAAAACACAAATTTTTGTCAAGCAAACTTAGGATATGGATTATTATGCTTTTGGTTGTTTGGTTATGTTAGAGTTGATAACTCGTGTAAGTGCATCATGCTCGTGTCATGTCAATTACCGGATACCGTTAATTGAGTCGGCCCTATTCTAGTCCAAAAAGTTTTCCATAGTCCTTTGTGAATTGAGTTTGGGTCAATTTTGTGTCATGCTCATGCATCAAATGTCATTTCACTACCTCTTTTAATGGTACCATCCAAATGTTTGATCCAAAATCTATTTAACGTATCCTGAGCATGTTAAAACACTGATATACTAGATATGTGTTGTTAGTTAGTGACACAATTAGCACCTCTAATTATGCGGCAAAGTTCGAGAATACAATACCTCGAACAACTTCTACAGCTACTGAAGGTATGTCAACATCATCTTCAACCAGTCTGTAAACGTCTACAAGCTAAAGAAATGAATCACATCTCAGTGTTCTTGTAATGAGGCATTGCAAGAGTAATAATAGCAAAAATAAGAGAAACTAACCTCTTCAACGTGAAGTTTTGAATCTTCAGTCAAAGCCATAAGGAGCTGTCTCCTAATCCCCTCATCGAGAAAGAAAAGTCGAGTTGCATCTCTGATAGTGTCAGTCAAGTCTAGCTTGTTTTCCACTCTTGAAGTTCTATTATGGTGAAAAGTGAACACATTGGTTAGTATTAGTTTCATCATACACTTGATAGAATCAGCTGGATTGGTCAAGAAAAGATACAGACGTTTTCGTGACTTGCAATGCAGGGTTGCTGCTCATCTTGGCTACATTTTCCTTGGCAAGTACAATAAGGTTTTCAAGCCGTTTCCACTGGAAAACCCCGTCTTTAAACAAAACCTGTTGCAGGAAGTGAAATGTCAAGGTTTGCTGAATATTTCACTTCATGATGCTACAGACATATCAATTACACAACTATTAGTGGAGCTAGACAAAAGACTTGGGGGGGTCGATGGAAAAAATCTGCTAAAGTCGTGAACTTTTTGGAACTAAAATTAGCAACGGCTATTTCAGTCTAAAATTATGCAGGAGAAAACCAGTAGCTACAAAGGGATTTCAGTTGACCTGTATAAGGCGTTCACGGAGTGCAGGATTTGGGTCCGTTAGTAGCCGCTTAGCCACATATGGATAGGCAACCTGTCAAAAATTGGAATATTTTTTAGAATAATGATCCATTCAGGCCTGTGAAGAACCAAAAGTCAAGCACTATTGGAAACAGATTGTGTTGATGTCTATGTATTTATGTATATATTTCCACAAGCTATATAATGGAATGAAGAAGCAAAGAAAGATCCAATCTAACCTCGAGAAATTTAAAATCTGGCTGTAAGGTGAAACAGATCCCCTCTTGAGTCAATAAAGAACGAATAACAAGAGAAAATCGCTCAGGTATACGGATTGGATAGTTGTAAACCAACTGATTAAATTTTCCTGCACCATACATACAGAATCGCAACTCGTGATTATTGTAATACTGTAATAGATATTGCTTTTCAAGGAATTTGTGAATCTTTGATGAAAGATTGAAAATAGAGAACATAAAACCTTATAATACAAACAAAAGCCATAATCTTTCAGCAAACTGAAGGAAGACAACGAATTACCTGTAACACTTCTGAAATTAAAATCAGAAAGTCCCTTCCCAACTGAGTTCTGCCAAATTGCTTCCAAAGCTGGAACGATCGGAGAGACATCCGTACCCTTAGCCAAAAAGCCAAGCCTTGTGAAATCGTTTGCCATCTCAACATAGTCCTCATTTACAGCATGGACAACGGCATCAATTAGTATCTGCTTGTTTTGCTGAAATAAAAAAAAAGCAGATAAGCGTAATAGACAGCATAAAGCAGTCTCCTATCTAATTATATACTAACTAGAAGAGTCTTCCGTTTGATGTTCCAAAGCATTTGCTCAACATTTAGGAGAAGTTTCTAAAGTGTCAATAGGATTTTTCAGTTCCTTTATATTTGAAAACCTTAAGAAAAAATGATTTCTTATTATGCAAGATACTGTACAAGTCCTATACGCCAAGAAAATTCTAACCTGACTTAGCACAGCAACATTCCCAAAGTCCACATATGCAATACGTCCATCTCGCATAGCAAAAACATTCCCAGGATGCGGATCTCCATGAAACAAACCAAATTCTAGCAATTGCCGCAAAGCAGCACTAACTCCAACGGTTAAAAAGGCATTAACATCGATGCCGGCTTCCTTGATAGCCTGAGTTTAAGTGGTGCTAAATGTTAATGTTTGCATCGGAAAACAAACAATGGAAGTGCGCAGAAAATATTGCTCATACCTGTGGATCCGTACACCTAATCCCATCTATCCATTCCATTACTAAAACACGTGAGCCAGAGAGATTCTTGTAAACGCGAGGAATTTTGACAGTAGGGTCGTCTTTGAAGTTTTCCAGAAAATCTTCAATATTACGAGCTTCCTGATTAAGACAGAAAACTAAATCATCATCCAAACATACACCATAAAGGAAAAAAAATCGAATTCTGCTGCACTAGAAATAGCTATAGTGTGCGCCAAATGGATAGTCGTTGTGCAGAAATGACTCCTTATCTAGGTTTAAAACTTGAAAATTTCATTAGGACAATTTTGGAGGTACCAGAGTGTAGTCAAGCTCCTCCAACAATTTTTCACCAAATTCATCGACTATCAGCTCAGCATTGCACCCGAGTTTCTGTAAACTGATACCATTAAGGAATGAAGCAAGATTTCTGAAGAGGAAAAGATCCTGGTAGATTATAGGCTCTATCTTGGGCCGTTGAACCTGCAAATATTTGTGCTACATCAGTGTGCTTCCAGTTAAGTTAACCGAAACATCAAGCTAAAATATGCTACTTCAGTTACAAGACAAGCATGCTCGTAACCCAATACAACCTTAATAGCAACATCTTCCCCTGTATCCCTTAATGTAGCTCGGTAAACTTGACCCAAACTCGCAGCTGCTATTGTTTGTGATGAAATTTTACTGAATACAGCTTCAAGAGGTTGTCCCAATTCCTCTTCCATAATCTGGAAAGCAACCTGTGAAGATATCCACTAGTTAATAAACGGGATTCATCCATAAACCGAGATAAAACATAGCCAATTACAAATATTGTAAGTAAAAAATCAGCAAATAAAGAGCTTATGCCTGATTGGGAAATGGAGGAACATCATCTTGAAGAATGCAGAGTTCGTTCATATAATCTTCCCTAATGATATCAGGCCGATTGGCAAGAACCTTATAAAGCGAAACAGAGAATTCACAGTCAATAAGCAAGCTCAAGTTCACATTTTTTTATTTTTTTTATATAAACAACCGAGGCCCTGTTCTTTATCACTGAAAATTACTGAATTGAACTGAAAATTACTAAACTGAATTGAAGTGTATTTACTGAAGTGAAATTACTGAACTGAACTTAACTACTGATAGGTACGTCATGAATAACAGGGCCAGACTGAAATTTGGAAAAGGAACAAATAGATACGAACCTGGCCAGCTTTAATAAAGGAAGGGCCTAAATCACACAAGAGATTCCTGAGCTGGCGAGCGCGAAAAGGAACAACTTCTT
Organism: Euphorbia peplus; assembly: GCA_028411795.1. Classification (NCBI taxonomy): domain Eukaryota; kingdom Viridiplantae; phylum Streptophyta; class Magnoliopsida; order Malpighiales; family Euphorbiaceae; genus Euphorbia; species Euphorbia peplus. The sequence continues at coordinate 37,331,526 of CP110840.1, forward strand.
CATCCCTTCCAACAAAGTAATCATACATCAAAGTAGACCAATAAAACCCCAAATTCCACACAATCTCAACTCCACGCAAAATCAGAGACAATGTAGCCCCTCGCGACTCCAAAACCGTATTTCTCACCTATAAAACAATAAAAAATCAACTCCAAACATCACAAAATTGTAAAATTAATACTACTTGATACTGTAACTCAACCGATTGAACCGAAAGCTCAATTTTTAATTCATCAATAAATGGGCAGGACAGGACTTTTCAGTTATAGAAGCTCCGATAGGTTAAGGTTAATAAAAACGTGCAGAAAACAACTATGTGTTTTTAATTCAACAAATATTGAGGTTGTCAGGAATCGAATTCAGAACTTTTATATGGAAGAAGCTGTAATGCCACGTGAGAGATTAATATAAAAGATGTTATGAGCTCGGTTTAGTTGTATCGGTTAAGTAACAAAAGCATGACCACAAAAGTGAACTCGAAATATGAGAAAATGAAAAATAGTAGTAATTCATACAGTCTCAGGAGAGTACTTCCGAAAGGGCACGCAAACGCCACGTTCAATGTCGAGTTGATCCATGGCGGCGCTAGATTTAGCTACAGAGAGCAGCTCAGTCTCCGGAGTAACCGTTATTCTCCGGCTGGTTGAAACGGCGCCGTTTGTGGAATTTTGAGCTGAAAGTCGAATTGGAGAGAATTTGTTGGTTCTGTGGAGTAGGTGATGCAGAATTTGGGAGCGGGGATTTGAATGTTTGAAAGAGGATGCGTTTAACCGATTAGGGTATATCAAATCCATGGCGGGGAAGAAGATGAAGAAGAAGAAAGGAGGGGAGAGTTCAAAAGTTTGTTATGAAATTGGGGAAAAATATTATATATTCAATTCATGCCATCCAAATGATCCATGTCCACATACTAACATGGACGAGGATAGCATTCACTTCCGTGTGGAGTTGTTCTTTCATGGCTTAATACATAACTAAGTTAAGTTCAATGGTACTAAAAAATTTCTACACAATAAATGACTTCGTTTACGTCAACAAAATCGATCGTTTTCTTAATCCTGCAAACAATACAAATCACAGTCATTTATTTGCTCAAATCCAAATCACAGTTTTTTATTTGCAAAAATGCGAAACTAGAGGACACTTATTTGAAATTAACTCTTTTCAAAATTGATGTATTAAAACATGTAAATTGTTGATGGTGCGTGCGTGCGTGCATACTATACTATATATAGGTGCAAACTTGTGATACAAGGAGCTGAAAATTTTGTACAATGATATATCCATTTCTGCATTTTGATAGGAATTTTTTTTTGAATTAGGGGACAAACTCAACGAGTCATTTGTAACATGAATTATTGGTAATAGTTAAAAGAAAATGAAGTTATTTGTTATGCTTAGACAAATATAGAGGATCATCTATAACATTTGAAAGTTCAGGAAACAGAAACATTTAAAGTTCTTGAACAAATTCAAGGGCAATATATGTATGAAGCCTTTTGTGATTAGGCATATTAGCGGCACTCAAACTTTTTCTAAAAAGCCAATTGATTCTTTGAATTGGATTAATGTGATACAACTGATACAATTGACTACTTGCTATATGGCAACATAAGAGAGTGAATGAGAGATTGTAGTGAATCATTGTCTCTCCAATTTACTTTGAAGTAGCTCTTGGAATGTGTAGAGCTGCTTTAACTTGCATCTAAACTTTTGGAAATGTCTTAAACGTTCAAACAACTTTTAACATATTGTAGCTTTAAATAGCTCCCAAAGTTTAAAGAGAACACAAAAATAAAATAACAAAACTACGACAAATAAATTCCACAAGAGAGAAGCTTGAATCACATGTATCAGCTAGATGAGATCTTGAAAGCCTACAGGCGACACAACACACTCGTGATGATTAAGGAATTCCTGCGAAGTTTGTCGTCTAATCAGCAGTTTTGTTTGATAGTCTCAAAAGCTCTTCCGTCTTCCAACACCCATAAAGGAAAACAAACGACAACTTCTCATATATATAGAGAAACAAAAGCATAACCACCCATATAATAGAAACATCTCTCGTATAGAGTGAACAAATAAAAACATCAAATAGAAAAGAAACTAAAAGCCCTACTATAGTTTTATTTAAAGCGATAAAAAAAACAACAACGAAAAGTAAAGAAAAGGTTTTTTTTAGACTAAAATGCTGAAGAAAACCCCCCAAAATTTGAATAACAAACAGAACATTCCTAACAATTAGGGTTTTTTCTTCCCCTACGGTTGCGGCTCTATGATTAATAATATTTGAACATGTCAAATTACACAAATTTAAAAGGTACCATAATTCTATAATTTTGTAGACGAGGATAAAATTAGTATTTCCCTTTCTAAAAAGATTTTGCTAATTTATACATTTTTTCAGAAAAAATGTAAGTTAAAAGGAGTAATAACCGCTTCTTTGCTAATCAGCAACAACTTCTTGGAGGGTGGAGTGCACACTAAATGTCAATTTTCACCATTAGTGACCGTGTATTTAGTTTGTCGTTAATATTGTACTTGTGTAAATCAGCGACGAATTTGTTTGCCTTACTGACGAATCTGTTCGTTTTACGACGAAATTTCCCGGCACCTGCTCTCTGTCAAGCGTCTGAAAACTAACACTAGACGCGGTTAAAACCGAATGAAGAGCAGCGTCGCTAGAAAAAAACCCTTCGCCAACACTCCAGAAAAACCATATCTAGTGTAGTAACAGTGGAAAAAACCACGCCTTTGCCACGGTCTAATAACCGTCACTAATAATCGTAGTTGCCGTAAAAACTTACTACACTGAAAAAATTCCGTCGCTAAAAGCCTTTTTTTTTTGTATGTCACCCCGGTTAAACCTTTAACTCTTAATCCTCTGCCTTTGCTGGTTCAGTTACCGGTCCAGTTTTGGTAACAATGGTCCTTCCAAATGGCTCAGCTTAGTAAAAACCCCATTAGAATTTACCTTCAAACTTTTACAGCCTATTAAAACACTAATTAAACGGTGCCGTAAAGATCTTTTATTCAACCTCAGTATTTAAACTTTTATAGAAGAACTTTTGCAGACACCATTTAATTCCGTTGAATCAAGAGCGGTGACTGCAGTATATTCCGGCAGTGCTAACCCTCCCCTAGTTCCACCATTATACCTAAATCGGAGGCTCTGCGAAACCAGAGGCCCTAGGCCGTCGCCTATACCGCCTACCCTTAAAGCCGGACCTGTACATGAGTTTTGTTTTGTACTTTTCTCTTAATAGATTGCAGCAAATAGAAACTTAAAAATCAAATATTCACGAAAAAAATCATATATTGGGAGGAACATGTGTGTAATTATATAGCAATGCAGTTTATTTATGTTTTCGTGTAGCCTCAAGTATAGTTATACGTTTTTGTAAATTGGTATCTATGTTTTAAGACCGTAAAATATTATATCGTGTAAGTTTTTCGTTTTTTTAATTAGTAATTTGATAGTTTATAAACTGTATTTATTATTATTTTCCATTTGTATATGTATACACACTACAAGAAAAATGGTCTATTGCGACGCAAAAAATTATGCTCTGACGACGTTTTTTCATGTAGCTAAATGTTTACCGACATTTTTATAAGCGTCACGAATTGTGTTGGTAAAAGTCCTGCCGCCATTTTTGTAACTACACAATGTCTTTATGTCGGTAAATTAAACTTAACGACACTTTGATATAAGCGTCTCTTAAATTGGTAACGCTATTATTATAAAAATGTCGTAAAGTTGATCTAAGTATATACGTATTAATTTTAAAATTTAACGACATTTACTTAAAAGCGTCTGAATTTAGCAACACATAATTTTGTTTAAGTTGGCATTTGCCTATGTTATATGTTCATTGCGTGTTCAATTTTACGACGCTTTGAGAAAACATTTTTAAATTAACTACACATATTTAATGATGTGTCTTCATATGGCTACAATACATTTCAAAATCGTTCCAAATCTAATGACAATTTCATAAAAAATGTACCTAAATTTATGCCATAAAAAATAAATAAATTTGGATTGAATGGAGCTCCATTACATCTAAACCAAAACAATTATAATTTTGATAAATCCCTAAACAAGATAAACAAATTTGCTCAATTCAATCTCATCTAATAACAAGACATCTATATAAACAATTAGACTTTAAAAATATGTACTGGTAATGTCTCTATATAAGGAGATGAATAATTAGAAATCTTAAAAGTTCTCAAAACCATAATATCCTATCCTTCAAAGGAAGCAAGAACAACCAAACATCAACTGAGCATCAGAGCAATTAGCCTAGAAATACCATAGTGAATAAGACTTGATTCGTACTCTGAGTTGGAAATAAATACTGAATCCAACACACTATATCAATTTATCATACATGGTCTGCTAGTGGTAAGTGATGAAACAAATTGGACAAGTAAAATGATTCAAGTTCATGAGATTCTTACGTGCAGCACCGGCAATCCATGGCAAAAGAATTGAAGGAAGAAAGATGCAAGATTTAATTGGTGGTAACTGCCTCCTGTGTAATAAAAAAACTAATGGTTAGAGCAACATTTTTAAAGAAACAAAAGGCGAAAATAAATACAAGACCATTGGATTTTATTTGCATATTTCATCAATATATGTAGATTTCACGTGTGAAGAACTAAATATGATATGTTTATTGGCAGCAACGTTTTATATAGTTAATTAGTTAATGTTAACAGGACAATAGCCCTATAATCCTTGTAGCATGTTCTGACAAACTCTACTCTTCATTTATATAGCTATCTTCATAGATTGACTCGTAGACTATTAACCAGCTGCAAGTATATAAATATAGGATAATCAAGAAGAACGTTTGCAATCAAGAGTACTATCGACACAATAATATTATCTATTTGCAGTTTTAGACTCCATCAAATTAAGGGGAGAGATCCATACAGCTCATACAACTAGAATAGATCAAAGCTTTTGATTTGAGTGTGTGCTCTAGTCTACTGAGTCTAATCACAATATGTATTTGGCTAACAGGTTCTGTTGTAATCTACAAACTAACTACATAAAAATATGCATACCTAGATGGTTCTGATTTATCTAGGTTGAGAAATGTTAAGACGGCCATGCTAGATGATCAAAATACCAAGTCAATGGTCTGATATCCTTCGCTTCAACACCATCAGTGGACTGAAAAAAAAAAAAAAACTTCAGCTCCAATGAAAACCATATTCATCCCTTAACCTTCCCAGCTAATGGTAGCAGTAATAGAGATGCTTTATTCACATTTGAATACCCTTCAAAGTTCCTGTGAAAACAATCTGTAACAATTTCAAAAGCAAGAAAGTTCATCTTTCATACAAAGTGAAACAACATCAATGCCAAAAAAGGCAGAGCTCAATCACACACAAAGCAAGACCTTCACAGCATAGTTGCAGAAATTACAATAAATCGAAATTGAATTAAGAGTTGTTATCTAAAATATTAAAGTGGATATCCAACATACATTGAAAGTGAAATAGATTTTTACAAGGCAACAACAATTTCAATGTAATTGCAAGGGTTAAGAATTAGGAAAATTGATAGGTGCAATTCAATCGATTTACCCAAAGACCCATATACGAATTCCAGATCCCAGAGTTATTAGTCGAGTCATAAGAAATAAAGGTAGTAGCAAAATTACCAAACTTGTTGCCCAAAGCCTAGGACATAAATCCCACCAGAAAAAGAACAAAATTCAGGGCCAGTACATCAAATAATTAAAGTTAAAGTTGAATTTATGTCAACATATGTAGTTAGTGTTACAAAAGTGTCAAAAAGCTAAGCATCACAATGTTATTTCACCATGTAAAATTGAAGTGCGTCCCCAAGTAAAGTTAGATATGTCGACATATATGTGTAAAGCGTCAATAAGTTTAAATAAATGTCAATCCATATAAAAAAGCGTCCCTAATATGAAGTATGACGTAAATTTATAGCTTTGCAATGTTAGTAAAAACCGACTCATTTGTATTTAGTGTCGCTAAATTTAAAACATGCCAACGCAATAGAAAAGTGTTTCTGAATATTAAACTATAGCAACATTTTTTCCCGACGCAAATTTAGAATTGTCTTTAACTTTACAAATGCAGTCGCTTTTGTTTTTAAGTGTAGACAAATTTAAAATAATAGCGACATAAATATAAAAATGTCATTACACCTTTAAACATTACAACACAACTTTGAAAATGTCATTATATTGAAAAAATTAAAGACACTTTATATTTATGTCGTTGAAAAAGTGTAGCGATAGACCTCTTTTCTTGTAGTGACAATAATACAATTTAGTTTCAAGAAAAATAAAAAGGGCAATTTGCCCTTAGCATTTGCATGTGATTTCGTCCTTATCAAAATATATATTTGAATTGATTGATCTTTCATGTTCTTTGCCCTATTTCAAAGTTATAACTGAATTTCAAGCATTTGCAGCCTGAAGAATAGTTGGTAGTAAAGTTAGATTCCTCATGTGTTCCTTGCAAATTTAGCTGTATATGATTAGCGGGACACTCAACTAATAGTATAAGTTGATCGTTAATTTGAACGTGTTAAATGTCCCACATTGCTAATTTGAAAACTATATAACTCCTTAAATATACAAATGAATTTTATCAAAGTACCTTTGGGGAATAGTTAGCCCTTGTTAACATGGTATTAGGACCATGGTTAATTAATTAGTGTTGGTAGTCCACGTTGAATTGACGGAGCGTGTTAAATTTCTCACATTGCTAACTTGAGAATCTATATAACTCTTTAAATATACAAGACAATCATATCTTGAGGTAGCTTTTAGGGTTAAGGTCTTGTTAGTACAATGACATATTTTGTGTTAATCTCTGACGCCAATATCTTGAAATGTGCACAATATAAACCCATCTCATTACGTGTTAAGTCATCAGTAAATGAGGTTGTCAATACTCAAACTCATGATTTTTTTGTCTCAAAAGCTCTAATACCATATCAAAGAACCAATTGAACAAAAGTCTCGAAGTAATTGTCAGTTAAAGTTACTTACATCTTTTATATTTCTAACACTATTGATACTTTGATACATGATACATAATTTTAATTTTTGTGAATTTAGCAGGCTAAATTATTAGAGAATGGACTTAGAGATTGAAGAGTAACAAAACCAACTGCACATTGACTGGCAATTAATGGTCCTTTTCATTGACTGACAATTCCTCAATTATTGGACGTGCGATTCTGTTTGTATGCAATCTGTATATATATAAAGTAATAAACCGCATATGTTTTTTTTAGAGAAAAACTTTTTTTGATATATTTAGAAAAACTACTTAAAAATATATATACATTTTGAAGCTTTTACAAGAAAGATTTACCTTATGTTAAATATTAACAACAAATGTAACCAAAAAATAAAATAAAATATTAATCAACAAATTAGGACTGTTGGGATTTGATTCTAAATCATTTGGTTGTAGTCTTTCATAAGAAATTTTTTAATATATGTGAGGAATACCATATCAAAGATTCGATTTATTTAAATGCTTAAGATTCTAATGTATACTCGGTGTACAGATGATATGGTACACCAAGTCAATGAATGACTGACATATATGATTTTAACTAATAACATTTTCACACCATGTAATTAATTAATAATATATTTTGGAGTTAATTATTTATATAAAATTTTAGTTACCAAAATAAAACTCTAAATCCTAATATAGACTCTAAATGCTAGTATTAGTTATGACATGTAGGTAAATTATTAATCCGAAATTCAGATATGGACAAATTTTTTTTGTGAGGATTGAGAATTAATTATCTGTACACTATATAATCTTCTTCCTTTTTTTTCAATTTTTTAAAACCCGAATCAGACACTGAACCGAATCTATAAAAGGATCACGGGTTACTTAGTTCAACCTTAAAATCCGGAATGATCAAACCGGATGATGTAATAAATAAATAATATATTAACTATATATAGTTAATTTAAAATTATTTTTAGAAAAATTTAACTTCTATATAAAATTTAAGTGAGAATTTCATAATAAATTATTTTTAGCTTCAATACATTTGTTAAGAGATTATAAACGAATAAAAAGAACTAGTAAAAAACATAAATAAATATCCCACATTGACTAGAAGTAAATGAGAATATTAAAAGTTTCATTATAAATATGAGTTGGACTATTCAATTTAATTTTAAAGAGAACAAATCTAATGGGCTAATGATGATTATTATTGAAATCCAATTCTGATGTAATTATTTGGGTTTTAGTAATTTATTTTTTTGTGTGGGAAAGAATAGAAAACCGGGATCAATCTGGTTCTTGGTTCAACCGCCAGTTCTTGGTTAGATCCGGTTCACGTTGGGTTGTTGAAAGGTAAAAAAACCAGCTATAAAAAACCGAATTTCAATCCGAATCGCGGTACGACCGGCCGATTCGGTCCAAATTTTAAAGCATTGAACAAATTCATAGTTTAATGGTTTATAAATTAACAAATTCATTGAACAACAAATCTATTAATATTTTTGGTAACACAAGATTGTGGTAGAATGGTACTCTTCCTCCTTTAATCAAAGATTCAACATCCGATCCTTAACTTTACGAAATAAGAGAAATTTTTGTGCCAACCGTTCTACCATAAAATACAAATCATCTATGAAATTAAGGGTTTTTTTACGGTTACTTTATTTTCTACAAACTATCACTTTGTTTACTATCACCATTGAGAGAGACAAATTGACAAAAAAGACAATATAACCATAAGAGCATCTCCAACACAACTAGCTAAACAAATACAAAGTCATATTTAGCTAGTTGGATAGCTAGGATACACTCCAACAAAATGACATGACTGTCTATATATTTTAGCTAACCAATTTGAAACCTTCACTTAAAATAGTTACTGTGTAAGATTTTTTTTTTCTCAATGTATATATATATATATATGAGTTGTTTCAAAAGTGACAGGATGTAGCTGGGAATTGAATAATGAATTAAACAATCACGTGGTTTTGAAAGAAATGATCACGTTGGTTCCGTACAGAAAAGTGGCATGATTGGACATTTCTATAATAAAAATGGTCCATATGAAGAAAATGAAAAAGTGTCATTTTGCATGCAATTTCAGCTTAAAAGAATCTCGTACTGCTACTCACACATGAATGAAACAACACATTAATTAATTGATGGGTTACCCTCTAGTATTATTTATTCATATTTGTTCTTTTTATAACTTAATTTGTCATATTTAACCCTTTGGAAATATAAAAATTTTACTGTCGATTGTCACATGTACACAGTTTGCCATGTCAACATACCACGAAACAACTTAATTTGAAAAAAAAATTTAATATTTTACAATGGATTTTAAATAAATTGAGATGTCAATGGATCATACACTTAGCTTTTAAAAAAAATAAATTAAACAATCACTTCGTATCTCCATGTGTCAAAATAATTTCACGTAACAATACGTGTTTGCTATATTTGCATCTAGTGAAGGACAAAAGGTGACAAATTAGAATATTACTGAGGACAAATATGACGAATTGGAATAGCATAAGGGGCAAATGTGACAAAATAATACCACATGGACAAATGCCATTTTGGATACCACCGACAGCAAAAGAGTGTTTAATCCTTAATTGATTGATTATTATTAATGTGGCACTCAATCACTCATCTTCTTCTTCATCTTTATCTTCAATGCTTCTTCCATGTTCTTCAGTGAAAGATCAGACTGGAATTGGAAGATCAACATCTCAATCTCAGAGCTCAAGCAATGGGTTTAAGAGAGGGGCTTGGACTTCTATTGAAGACCAAATGCTCACTGATTATGTCTCTACTTATGGCCAAGGCAAATGGAGCAATGCTTCCAAAAAATCAGGTAAGACTCTGTTTTTTTGAATTTATCCGTACTCACTAGTACTGAATTTCGATTCGGTAATTTTAAGTTATTTCACTACAGTAAATGCACTTCAATTTAGTTTAGTTGTTCAATTTAGTAATTTTCAATCATAAACAACACGGTCTAAGTGAAATTCAGTTGAAACAAAATGAAATTCATCATTCCTTTTTAAAAATGCTGAATTGATGATTTCAATTGCAGGTTTCAAGAGATTTGGGAAAAGCTGTAGATTTCGATGGTTGAATTATCTTAGACGGATATTAAGGGAGGGAACATCTCTCGCGACGAAGAGGAACTTATTGTCCGCGTACATAAACTCTTAGGCAATAGGTCGGTATATGTATTATTAAGTGTCAATAAATTTATAAGTTAAGATGATAAATTGAAAACGAAAATTTAAACGGATAAATATTAGTTTAAAACACAACTGACAATCACCATTTCTGCAAAATTCATTGCGAGAAATTACCATCTAATTTATTGCAATTTCACTAATTTTCGTAAGTGACTGCATAAATGCTACCAACAGGTAGGGGTTACAACCAGCATTTTAGATAGATGAGAGGGTAAAAATATTACCATGTAATAGGTTAAGGGTGCAATACTGTTTTAAGCTTTAAATATTCCGCATTGCTGAAATGATAAACTATATGAATCCTTGAATATGTGAGGTAAGGTTTATCTTTTGGAGCGAGTCAATATTTGGTATTTGTCCATATAAAATTTTGTCATTTCATGTATAAGGGGTTGTAGTTGAGCCGAGAGCTATGGTCTGCTCATGCTTTTAATGACCTCAGGGGCATAGTTCAAAATCTAATTTAAGTTTGTTTTTTAAGAAAATTATTTGCTTGCGAGAAACTCATTCATTTTGTTCATGAACTTTGTTTGCGAATGACCTTTTTAATTATGTTCGTAAGCAAGCTCACAAGGAAAGTTTGTGAATAAATAAATAAGTTGCTTATAAAAAATTTGCTATTGTATTTACGTACAAGTTCACCTACTTTATTGCTAGTTATATACACACACAAACACACAATATAACTAAAACAAAATTACATATAACTTTGATTTCAATATCTACAAAACTAACTTTGTTCTTGAACATTAAAATCGATCATGTTAATGAACAATATATCAGAAATTATTTATGAGCTTGGTCACGAATTCACAAACTAATAAATGACGTCCATAGATTCAAATTTTAGACTTTAAATCTAATAAAGATTTCATACCATACCTTAATTAGGTCTTATGTATTTGAGAGGCAATCGCTCTTTCTATCAAGTACCTTAAAGTGGAGTTACTAGGGATATACTTTACAATACTTCTAGAAAACATACTTAATTATGAATCAAATTGTGTAGACTTACTTAATTATGAATCGATTTGTGTAGTTTTTATTATGAAAAATCAGTAGCGACAATCATTTTACCTTTGTATTTCTTTTTCTCTCCAAGAAATACTTGCTAATGGATGGAATTGAAATATTTTGCATGAATGAATGCAGATGGTTTCTAATAGCAGGAAGACTTCCAGGACGAACAAATAATGAAATTAAAAATCAATGGAACTCCAATTTAGCGAAGAAGCTCCACGACTTCCAGATTTCATTTCCAGAGCTTTGGAACACTACTAACAATAACAAAGAATTACCAGCTACGCCTCAGTCCCCGCCGCCTACTTCAACTCCGGTAATGTTGCACCACGAAAACAATAGTGAAGATGATCAGAAAAAAGAAGCTTCTGATGATCATCAGGAAGAAGCTTGGCCATGGATTCAGGATGATGATGAGTTAATGTTCCTGATTCTGATAGATATTAATGTGGAACATCTCTCTCAGATTCTTGATGCACCTGCTCCTGTTGAAGCAACTTGATTAACGGTTCAGATTTCATGATCATGATGATATCTCTTGCTCCTGATTTCTTTGAGTCTCAACACTAATGATGGACTGGACAGGATTAATACCCCGATTCTTCAATATTCAATTCATTATTTTTCATTTAATTTGCAAGTAGATGATATATGATATTATATATCCTTCAACCAGTTTTCAATGCGTTCATTTTCGTAAGTTTGCCGGATTAGCTTGACGTTAAAATTAATGGTATCAACACCTCTTTGATTGAAAGGCTGGAAGTTTTAATCTCGACAACTTTATTTAATTCTTTAACAATATTTGTTTTTTGGATTACACACCTTTTTACCTCTTGTGGTATCTAAAATGTTGGCATTTGGCTCATGTGGTATTATTTTGTCACATTTGGCCCTTGTAACTATCCCAATTCGTCATATTTTCTCCTCGTGGTATTCTAATTCGTCACATTTTGTCCTTCACTAGATGCAAATATAGCAATTCTGACATGTATTGTTAAGTGCCACTATTTTGAAACATGCTCATACGACATGAATGTTTAATTTTAACAAAAAAGATAATCGTATAATCAATTGATATCTCAGTTTGTTTAAAATCTATTGTAAAATATTGAATGTTTTTTAAAATTGAGTAGTTACGTGGTATGTTGACATGTGGAACTGTGACATGTGGCAATCAACAACAAATTTTCTATGTTTCCATCCATTGAAGGGCTAAACGTGATGAATTAGAATACCACAAGGGGCAAATGTGACGTAATAATACCATAGGTGGCAAATGCCAACATTTTGGATACCATAGGGGGCAAAGAGGTGTTTAAGCCTTGTTTTTTCAAATTTTGTCATAGGCCTTGTTCTTATGTCTAATGAATTATGCTGAATTTACTGAATTGAAGTGAATTTTACGGCATTTAAGTCAAAAAGAATTGAGATTTATTAATGTATGAGATGATAAAGATATTAATATGGAGGAGTAAATATGTAATTATCTCTATTACAAGAGAGTATTAATACAAATAGCATTATTGTTTTTACAAAAAGAAAAATAGTTCTTTCATAAGAAACATCAAATCTAATATAAAATATAAGTTTACCTCTCTTCACTGACTCTTAAAGTTGACACTTTTTTTAAGTTTAATCCCTCATGTTCAACGCTTTTCACTTTAACCCCTTAACTCGAAAAAACAAGTGAATTTAACCATTTTTAGGTGATAACCAATCTCGCTCAACGTGTCAAAAAAATACAAACGACTTGTAACACCAGTACGGGTCTTCAGAAAGCCCATAGGGGGATTTTGAAAAGCCCGTTTGAGATCCAGATCTCTATTTCAGACGGGCATTATGGAGACTGTACGCTCTCCAAGCAAGGACCGCACAGTCCCTCTTCAAGGACCGTATCTCCCCTAAATTCTATAAAAGGAGGTCGAATCCTCCATTCAACTCACCAACAATCATTCTTTCTCCCCCTCTATTACTTGGGTATGAGCAATTCTAAGTCTCAAAGCTGTCCCGATAAGTTGTCTCAATAAGTTGTTCCGAAAAGAAAAGAATTGGTTAGCTCTGAGTTCTAGAAATCCATCCTCCCTACGAGCACCATCACTCTCAAAGTCATCATGACACCTAAACTCCCTTCAATATCGCCCATCTCTGAATTACTATCCACTCATGGTCACAAAGTCCATATTCCCTACATCACTCTTTGCCCCGCAAAAGAGTGCATATAATTCTCATATAGTCTTCCAAAGTTCGAAGGATTCCCTCGGAATCCATTGTCTCGATCACGAGGAGTACGCCCGACGCACCTTCGATCCCAAAGTTCTGTTCGCCCGTCACCGTTCTCGACGAGTATTAGCTTGCAAGCATCCCACTAGCACTCAACGAGGGTAAGCTTCTGAGGTTTTTCTTACCGTATCACCATGCGGTTTACCGTACAAATGCTTGCGTAGTTAAATGTTTTTGTGTGATAACCATGAGTACAAGACAATAATGTGATTAGTTGCATTAAAGATCATCCATGACTTAGAATTTCAGAATTAATAAGTTGTATCCACGAATGCATATGGAATCTCTGGTTTTCAAAGACAATTGGTTCTTAGCCGGTTTACACATTTTCCTAATCGGTCGGCTGGCAATTCTAGTCAAAGAAGGATAAAGCCATTATGAGCGCCCGTTTTTACTCACATGGGCACTTGAATTATTAGAACAAGTTCAGAGAACTGCATATATGTATTAGCAATGTTGTTAGAATTGGACCGGACAGGCCGATCGAAACAGCCAGACTGGGAACCAGATTGGACACTGGGTTGAACTACCCTTGGTTTTCAAAATCGCAACAGACAGGTAAGAACCGGGGTCAAACCGAGAACTGCTAGTCAGATAGAGAACCGGATTGACCCGATTTTATTATTACTTTTTCAGAATTAACTTTAAAAAAAGAAGAAGAAACAAACAACTAAAACATAAAATCAAACCTATTTTCTACCCAGCACGATAAATCCTTAGCCCTCCTTTCCCCAATTTCATCTGTTTCACTTTGTCAGCATATTATTGTGTATGTTTATTGCTAAATTTATCTACTTTAATCTTTAATAGAATGGTGTGGATGATGCAAATTGATTTTGTGGATATAGATTCATAATAAGTTAATTTATTTATTTAATAAGTATTTATATAATATAATCTTATTTATTTAAATTTATGTATTTTGTGTTTATAATTATATAAGCACACATAATTTTTTTAAATTGTAAATATGTGTAAACTTTTTTATTATGTTACTCGGTCCAATCACTTTAATTAGACCGGTTGAACCATGAAACTCCAATCTCTCAAGAAATTTGGGTTGTTGTCCGGTCTGGTCCTGACAACATCATGTTTCCGGCCTTAGGGAACCGACTTGGATCTAGCTAGGAATAGGGCCAATATTAAGTATTACATTTCAACAGTAATGTTCAAGTGGTCCTTGAATGTCCAAATTGAATTTGGACATTGACCATTAGATTTAACAATTCCGTTCACATGCACATTAAAAACTAAACCCTAGACACTAAAAACTAAACCCTAGACCCTAAATCATCGACCCTAGACTCTAAAAACTAAACCCTAGACCCTAAATCATCGACCCTAGATACTAACATGTGACGTGTCATCGAATTATTAGTCCGGAGTACCACGTCATCTATGATCGATGATTTAGGGTCTAGGGTTTAGTTTTTAGTGTCTAGGGTCGATGATTTAGGGTCTAGGGTTTAGTTAGGGTTAGGGTTTAGGGTTAGGATACTAACATGTGACGTGTCATCGAATTATTAGTCCGGAGTACCACGTCATCTATGATCGATGATTTAGGGTCTAGGGTTTAGTTTTTAGTGTCTAGGGTCGATGATTTAGGGTCTAGGGTTTAGTTTTTAACGTGCATGTAAACGGAATTGGTAGATCTAATGGTCAATGTCCAAATTCAATTTGGACATTCAAGGACCACTTGAACATTACTTTACATTTCAATAATATCATATAAAGATCCTTTTCAAATTTAATTTGTGGTTTTTTTTTTTTTTTTTTATAGCAAATGCAGCATCAAAAACCAGAACCCAGCAAAACACTAGGACCCAGAAAAAGGCATATCAACAGCAAAGAAACTAGAGAGAAAAGGAGGGTAAGCATAACAATAGACAACTTTATCTTGTAAGCACTCCCCCAACGCGCAACTTCGTGAGCAACTCGATTAGCATTTCTCCGAGCATATTGAACTTTAGAATCAACGAATAGCGCCCTCCAAATAGCCACATCCTCAAGAAAAATTGAAGCTGCAAAATCAATACAACCTCTACCATTCAGAGCATTGGCTATCCCCAAATTATCCGTCTCAATTTCAACCCGAGAACACCCTCCGTTCCACGCCGTCTCCAGACCAAGCAAAATTCCCATTAATTCAGCAATTTCAATCGAACTAGTTGGAGCTAAAGGCGAAGCAGCAACATAAATAGCATTCCCTTCTTCATCCCGGATCGCAACGCCTATACCACCAGCTACGTCTTTCCTCCAAGTAGCGTCTGAATTAATCTTCACCCAGCCATTACCCGGAGCCTTCCAAGCCGTACCTTCACCAATTCCAGCAGAAACATCCACCGGCGTTTTCAAAAAAGCTGCTTCCCAATCCAGCAGCCATTTTTCCACATGAACCCCAATACCGTCGGCAGTACAGCAATCCTCACCGTGGACAACTCGATTCCGGTTAAACCACAACCACCAACAAGTAATAACAGCTCGTCTAAAAATTCCCTCTGTCAAATTAGCATGGAGCCAATCAATCCATGCCCTACTGTGGCGTGTAATACCTACGTGCTTTTTAGGGCAAGTGTACCCATCGCTCAAGTAATAAAGTGAGTATTTTAGACTCGGATTATCGTACCCAAGGGATCGGGCGAAGCTAAAGTTACTAACTTTCAGTCTCAAAGATCTAATAAAGTCACAAGTAATGGTTTTGAGTGATTAAAACTAAGAATATAAAGCAGGGTATAATAACAACAATATTTAAAGGCACACAGGCTACAAGTGGCTGGATCTGGATCATAGGCTACTGGATCTGGGTTTCTGGTAATAGCAAAGACTAAACTAGCAGTAAAGGGTTGGTCTTTCCCACAAATATCTCATCCTAGCTCGTTTCCAAGCCTAAGAGTTGATAACTTAGTAGATCTAGCAAAGTTATTTGGTCTAGATCTACTAAGGAATGTGTTGTCTTAGGGTTTTACTAAAAAAGTTTCCTTAAATAGTAAATAACCAACATACAAATATAGCAAGATTTCTCTAGACTACAAAAGCATGCATCTTTAGATCTAATCCGTATAGTAAACCACAAGATAGCTCATTTCTAAGCTCCACTAATGATTTTAGGAGGGTTGTTTGCAACCAATCCTCACCCGAAGCATAGATCTAAGAAAACCAAAGCTAGAATAACATTACCATAAGTAGAAACCTTTTCCTACGCCACGATCCTTCACCTTTCACTCGCGGCCCATGCTAAGAGACTACTCACACATCAAGAGTGAGTTCATCGTCTCCATGGAAATGTAAAAACTAAAGCTTGAAACCATTAATCTAAGGAAGAAGAAGAGATTCGGATTTCAAAGTTGTAAAAACAACTTTGAAAGACTAAAGAAATATTACTATAAATGGAATTAAGTAAAAAGAAAGTTGTTGCAAAGTTAAAAGTTGACTAACATAAAAATAGTGTTATATCATAAAGCACACTTCACACTTTTTCACACACAAAAGCAAAAGAAAACATTGCCTTATATAGGGAGACAATGGTGGCAACCCTAAAAAGGCAAAAGACTAAAATGACCCTTAAAGTTTAGGTCACAAATACCCTTAAAACTGAAATTCAAATTATCCAAAATGTTGATAAAATTAACAGAATTGCCACTAGGGCTAGGTGGCATTCCACCCCTTCAATTCTTCTTGCACAACCTCCTCTACTTCACGGCCGCAGCCTGCATCAAACACTGCCTGGTTCACAGCCTTTGCGCTTCTGCAGTCCGAAAGCAGTCTACACAGCTCCGATTTGTCTACAAGGCCTTCAATGCCTAGATTCACCTTTTGTTTGCAATAGTGAGCGAAATCTGCACTAAACCTTTATGAGCAAGACTTTCAAGGATAAAAACATGCAAGAATAGAAGCTAAAAAGAGTGGAAAACTACGTAAATATTAGGCCTATCAATTCCCCCACACTAAGCTAGTATGTGTCCCCACGCACGAAGATTAGACAATTAAAACTCTTTAAGCACATAGGCCTTAGATCCCCCTAAAAGCAATACTTACGACCCATGTCTCCCTTCCCTACTTAATACAGTTTTGAGCTAAGGAAGTTAGAATAGTCAACGGCAACTTTAGTTCTAAGCTAACTTTAACAACCGCACCCTACGTTTTCGAAATGGAAGCTTAATTTTGTTAACCCGACTAGAATAATTTACAAAATTTACAACTTTAAGCTTTCACTTGCATTTCCCTTTAGCACCAAATAGTTTCAGATTTTAGTCTCCTTTTTGATTCAGTCAAGGGCAAACAACTTGGTTGTCTCGTATTGGTCATACGTACTTCCAAGCCTACACCTCATCACCTTATCAAAATGCTTTGCATACTCATACCAATTGGCATAGGAGTAGGATGACTGAGTTTTTAGCACATTGGCTAGCTTTATTTACATTTCATTTCATTTATTGGCTTTGTTTCACCAATTTTTCAAAACAGTTTCATTCCTTACAAGTTTATTTTCATCAAAGCTTCACAATTTGGGCTCCATTCTACTAAGCAGGGCTGGATTGTTAAAGTCTACTTAAATCTAAACTAAACATTTGACTAAACTAGCTTTCTCTAATCAAAAGGCAATAGTAGCCTAGGCAGCATGCAAACATAGTCCTTACTTTGGGGTCCCTAAAGTTAAGCAATTAAAAAGCTGTAAAAGTTATCACCAACTATGCAGGGTGCACTAACTAGGAATAAAACGAATTGACAAACTTAAACATCATGCAATTTTCAACAATTTAAAACTTCTAACTTAGCATATTTACAAAGTCTATACATCAAAAACATAGCAGCACAAAATTCCAACCACAGTTAACCAAGGCAGCAGCACCATTCACAATTAAGCAGCTTCAAGAGGTATTCACAGGGTTCGAAAACATACCAAATTGGAGACTGCGCAAAAATCAAGTCATGTTGTGGCATTAGGATCCTCCTCATTAGAGGGGTCCTGGATTGGCTTAACTGGAGTGGTCTCTTGCTCAAAAGTAGTGTTCAAGGAAGGCACAGGAGACTGCGCAGGCTTTGATGTCCCAGTCGTAGGGTCTGACTGGAAAAGCGCAGCCTTTGCAGAGTGAAACACAGGGTCCTCAGGGGCATCTTCTTTCACATCCTCCGCCAGGGGAGAAGTAGGATCAGACTGTGATTTGGCATCAGAAGTTGCAGGCTTTGCTGGGGCCTCCCTGTTCACAGGCTGCGATTGCTCAAAAGCAACCATGTTCAACTTTGCAACCTGTGCACTCAGATGTGCAATCTGCTCCTGCATGTTCATGAACTGCTCACCGATCTGCTCAAGGGTCATATTACGCCACATCTCAACTTTCGAAGGGCCAGACTCATCCTTTCCCAAAATAGGCCTGCGCAAAAGAAGAAACAAAACCTAGGCAAAATATATTTCCTAGACTACTCTAAGGTTAAAACTAAAAACAGAAATAATTAAAGACTAACACTAAAATAGCTTAAATCATGCAATACTTTTCAGCAAATTTAAAGGGTTTACACAACTAAGGTAATATCAACAAGCATGGCAACAAAGATTCCATAATTTAAGACTCAAAAATTGAAAATTTGGGTGTAATTTATGTTGACCGAGACTTGCCTAAAATACCATAAAGACATGCAATTTCCTCCCCCACACTTAAGTTGTGCATTGTCCTCAATGAACGAAATGATGGTGAAAAAAAATGGATGAGATGGGATTTTAGCAAGGACAAAAACACATGCAGAGTGAAATTTCATCAAGTAAAGCAAAGATGTAGGCTACGACGAACAAAACATATATACAAAGGGTACTACTGCTCCATTGGGTGCAAGGAGCGGGCACAGAGATGTAGGGTACATCTCAAGGGGGTTCCAACAATCTCAAAGATGCAATGGCAGCAGGGGGTGGAGAGGAATAAAAGGGCTTTACCCTATGTCCGTTCACTTTAAAACTCGCACCCTCAGAGCCTTGGAGCTCTACTGCACCATGCGGAAAAGCTTGTACCACAGTGTAGGGTCCAGACCATTTGGATTTCAACTTTCCCGGAAAAAGTCTCAAACGGGAATTGAATAAAAGAACTTGTTGGCCTGGGAAAAACTTTTTCCTAGCAAGCTTTTGGTCATGCAAGAGTTTGGTTCGATCTTTGTACATCTTGCTATTCTCGTAGGCACACAACCTAAATTCTTCCAACTCGCAGAGTTGAAGCTGCCTAAGCTCTCCCACAGCCTGCGCATCAAAGTTAAGAAACTTGATGGCCCAGTAGGCTTTGTGTTCCAGTTCAACGGGGAGATGGCAGGCTTTGCCATAGAGCAGTCTAAAGGGAGACATCCCAATAGGTGTCTTAAAGGCTGTGCGATATGCCCACAAGGCATTCTCAAGGAATTTTGACCAATCTTTTCTTGCAACTCCTACGGTCTTCTCTAGAATACGCTTAATTTCTCGATTAGAGATTTCAGCTTGCCCATTAGTTTGGGGGTGATAAGGTGTAGCAACTTTATGAGTCACCCCAAACTTAGTCAAAAGTTTCTCAAACTGAGCATTGCAAAAGTGGGTCCCTTGGTCACTAACAATAGCACGGGGGACTCCGAACCGAGCAAAAAGCTGTTTGAGATGCTTCACTACAATCCTAGCATCATTGGTTACACAAGCATAGGCTTCTACCCATTTGGACACGTAGTCTACCATAAGCAGAATATATTTGAAACCAAATGAGCTAGGGAATGGGCCCATGAAATCAATACCCCAGACATCAAAGACTTCACAAACAAGGATGTTGGTCAAAGGCATTTCATGTTTCGTAGAGATATTACCTGTGCGTTGGCACTGTGCGCAGGCTGCGACAAACTGGTGAGCATCCTTAAAGATAGAAGGCCAATAAAAGCCACATTGCAAAACCTTTGCAGCTGTTCTTTGTGCGCCAAAGTGTCCTCCAGCATATTTAGCATGACAATGCTCTAAGATGGAGACACTTTCCTCCTTTGTCACACACCTACGGATGATTGAATCCGCACAAAGCTTGAACAAGTATGGATCTTCCCATATGTAATTTTTGACATCGGATAAGAATTTCTTTCTTTGATGGTAATCCATGTCATTGGGGATAACACTACAAGACAAGTAGTTAGCATAATTAGCAAACCAAGGAAAGGTTAAAGATTGTACCATGAAGAGTTTCTCATCGGGAAACAACTCTTGGATTGCTATTTCTGAATCACAGGCTACGTCTTGTAGTCTTGACAAGTGGTATGCAGCAAGATTTTCCGTACCCTTCTTGTCACGGATCTCAACATCAAACTCTTGAAGTAGCAGTAACCAACGTATGAGGCGTGGCTTAGCATCCTGCTTTGTCATCAAATACTTCAAGGCTGAGTGGTCTGTGTAGACTACGACTTTGGACAATAGTAGGTAGGACCGGAACTTGTCGAAGGCAAACACCACAGCTAGCAACTCTTTTTCAGTGGTTGTGTAATTCTGTTGGGCCTCGTTCATTGTCTTGCTTGCATAGTGAATAGGCTTGAAATGCTTATCCACCCTTTGTCCTAAAACTGCCCCTACGCAATAGTCACTTGCATCACACATCATCTCGAAGGGGATGTCCCAGTTAGGAGCTACAAGGACTGGTGATGTAACAAGTTTGTCCTTGAGCTGTGTGAAGGCAGCCTCGCAGGCTGCATCAAAGACAAAGTCTACGTCTTTGTGGAGCAGGGTAGAGAGAGGTTGGGCAATCTTGGAGAAGTCCTGGATGAACCTACGATAGAACCCTGCATGACCCAGGAAACTACGGATATCCTTCACAGTCTTCGGTGTTGATAATTTCTCGATGACCTCAACCTTCGCTCTATCAACTTCTAATCCTTTCTCTGAAATCTTGTGACCCAAAACAATTCCTTCCCGTACCATGAAGTGGCACTTCTCCCAATTAAGCACTAAGTTCGTCTCCCTACACCGTTCTAGCACCATTTCCAAATTATGTAGGCAATCATCAAATGACTTTCCATAAACGGAGAAGTCATCCATGAAAACTTCCACAATCTTCTCCACCATATCGTGAAAAATGGACATCATGCATCGTTGAAAGGTGGCCGGAGCATTACAAAGGCCAAAGGGCATCCTCTTGTAAGCAAACGTACCATACGGGCAGGTGAATGTGGTCTTATCCCTATCCTTTGGAAAGATAGGAATCTGATAGTAGCCAGAGAATCCATCTAAGAAACAGTAAAACATGTATCCTGCGAGCCTCTCTAACATCTGGTCAATGAAGGGTAATGGGAAGTGATCTTTTCTCGTAGCCTCATTTAGCTTGCGATAGTCAATGCACACCCTCCATCCAGTAACAGTACGCGTAGGCAAGAGCTCGCCTTTATCATTTTCTACCACCGTGAGGCCTCCTTTCTTGGGAACCACTTGGACCGGGCTTGTCCACACACTATCTGAGATGGGAAAGATAATGCCCGCGTCCATGAGCTTGATCACCTCGACTCTCACAACTTCTTTCATTGGTGGGTTTAGTCTACGTTGGGGCTGTCTTGTAGTCTTGTGGTCATCCTCCATGAAGATCCGATGCTCACAAATCCCTGGATTAATCCCCTTGATGTCAGCAATCTTCCATCCCAAGGCTTCTTTGTTGTTTTTCAAGACCTCAATGAGTTGGGCTTTTTGTGTAGGCTCAAGGGTTGAGGAAATGATAACCGGAAGGTGATTTGGGGGTTGTAGGAAAGCATATTCAAGGTGGGTGGGTAAGGGTTTGAGATCATGGTCAGGTGGTTCTTCTATTGAGGGTTTAGCCATGAGGGATGGAGTATTTTCCAATGGTTCAAATTCCCAAAGCTTAGACCAGGATGTGACTGCCCCGCAGTCTTCATTGCCAGTAGTAGGCTGCGAACCAGGGCTGTCCTGTGCAGACTGTGAGTCAATGTCAATGATGGCTGACTGCAATAGTTCTTCAAGTTCTTCATTGCCTGTAATATCCTGCATTTCTACAGAGGAAACATCAGTAATTGTATCTAGAAAATAGCAAGAATCATCACTTGAAGTAGGATGTTTTGTAAGATTGTTCATTTTGAAGGTTACATCCTCATCATTTATCCTTAGTGTTAATTTTCCACTTTCCACATCAATAATTGTTTTGCCCGTGGCCAAAAAGGGTCTCCCAAGGATTATGGGGACATGAGAATCCTTAGCCATATCCATGATTATGAAATCAGCGGGCAACACAAATTTATCTACCTTAACAAGCAAATCCTCTACTTTCCCCATAGGGTACTTAATTGTCCTATCAGCAAGTTGCAAAGCTACTCTAGTAGGCTGTGGAGGGCCTAGACCTAGTTTCTCATAAATATAATATGGCATTAAATTTATGCTAGCTCCTAAGTCACACAATGCATTGTGAATATCAATAGGACCAATAGAGCAAGGAATAGTAAAACTCCCTGGATCCTTTTGCTTTTTGGGCAAAGGTTGCTTATTTTGCAGGATGGATGAGCATGTCTGAGATAGACTGATGTGGGCTACGCTTTCAATCTTTGTCTTGTTGGTGACCAGGTCCTTCAAGAACTTTTTGTAGGATGGAATAGTGAGCGCAGCATCCAGAAGTGGTATGTTGATAGTGAGCTTGTGGAGTGTATCAATGATCACGTTGGTTTGCTTCTCCAACTTCGTTTCCTTCTCCATACCAGGGTACGGAAGGTTAGGCTGATACACAGGAACAACTTTAGGCTTTGGTGGAGCCTCAGATTGCTGCTTCGCAGGCTCAGATGGAACAGGCGTAGGCTCCGGTGGCTCAGATGCAGCCTCAACAGTGGGAGTCGCAGGCTGTTCCTTTGTTGGTGCAATAACTGATTTGAGCCCTGTTTTGGTGAGTAAGGCTCTTGGTACTGAGTCAGGAAGTTCAATCCCACTACGTGTGGTGATGGAATTGACATCCTCCCTTGGATTAGCCTCGGTTTTCCCGGGTAAAGTTCCTTTTTGCTTCGGGCTAACCATGTTGGAAAGTTGATGCACTTGAGTCTCCAGGTTCTTGATTGAAGTGGATGTTTGCTGCATGAACTGGGTCATCAACTCTTCCATTGAAGGCTTCTTGTCCTCTCTTCTTTGCTGCGGCGGTACATAAGGCGGGGCAGGCTGTGAATACCGCTGCGTAGGCTGTTGGTAGTTGTGTGGAGGCTGCGAATATGGATTAGCAGACTGTGACTGTGGCTGATGTTGGGGCTGGCTGGACTGCGCAGAGTAACGCTGATTCTGATCCTGTGGTTGCTGATCGTAGGGTCTTCTGTTGGCATCCCAAGAGTAGGCTGGATGATTCTGGTAACCTCTCGCAGGGTTAGCTGCAAATGGTCCTCCTCCTTGTTGGCGCTGATGGTTGACGTAGTCTACGAGTTCAACTTCAACAGTAGGTTCCGTAGCCTGGCAATCAATGGTTCTATGAGCCTCTCCACAAAAATTACAAGATGGTTGTGGAGGTGCTGAAGAGACCGATGCCACAGGCTGCGGCTTGTTCATCTTAGCAATCTGCTTGGTGAGTTCAGCCACCTGAGTAGCTAAAGAAGATATCATAGGGTCAGAACTCGAGGGAATCTTCTGTGTAGGCTGCGTATCTGTCCTGCTTGCATGCCATTTGTAGCTTTGAGCTACCATTTTCTCGATCATAGAGTACATATCTGCTGGTGTCATCATATCCGGTTCTCCTCCGCAAACTGACTCAAAGACTCTTTTTTGGCTCGTGATGAGACCATTATAAAAAGTCTGCACTTGGAGTGCCATATCCAAACCGTGGTTTGGAGCTCTCCGTAGGTAGTCCTTGAATCGTTCCCACGCTTCAGCAAGAGGTTCATCTTCCCCTTGTGTAAACGAGGCAATAGAGTTCCTCATTTTTATGAGCTGCTTTGGAGGGTAATACTTGTTCAAAAATGTTCTCTCCATAGCTTCCCAACTTCGAATACTACCCGGTTCTAGATTCTTGAACCAAACTTTTGCTTTTCCCGTGATGGAGAATGGAAAAAGCTTCAACCGGAGGTAGTTATCAGTAACTTCCCTATTTGGACGAATTGCTTCACATATATTCTTGAAATCATGGATGTGACCATTTGGATCTCCGCTTGGTAATCCATCAAACTGAGCAGTAGCCTGCAACATGTGAAGCATGGATGATTTTAGCTCAAAGTCTCCTTCATTGGCCGGAAGGACAATACAAGAGGTGTATTGTGGTCCTTGAGGTGGCGCTTCAGTGTCCATCCATGGCCTAGCAGCAGCCATGACAACAAAAGGGACTTCTTGATTTCTGGGTGGTGGTGGTGTTGTTCCTACGTCTTTAACCTCTGAAGTCTCAGGCGCAGGGTGTTCTTCTTCCGTAGGGTCCGGGAAAACAGCTGTATTATGCTCAGCGTGTTCTGCCTGTGTGTTTGAAGTTTCTCCAGACTGAGCAAGCCTCCTCTCTTGCAATCTCTGCCTACGCTTAGCCTTCTTGATAGCGTTCCTACGTCGGCAAGATCTTTCAATCTCTGGGTTGTAGGGTACGTCAGGAGAGCCTCGCCTATTGGGCATAAACTGCAAAAGATATTACTAGAACAAAGCCTGCACACTTAACACACAAATTAAACCCTTAAAAATAAAACTTAATAACAGTAGCGTATTGCCAATCCCCGGCAACGGCGCCAAAAACTTGTGGCGTGTAATACCTACGTGCTTTTTAGGGCAAGTGTACCCATCGCTCAAGTAATAAAGTGAGTATTTTAGACTCGGATTATCGTACCCAAGGGATCGGGCGAAGCTAAAGTTACTAACTTTCAGTCTCAAAGATCTAATAAAGTCACAAGTAATGGTTTTGAGTGATTAAAACTAAGAATATAAAGCAGGGTATAATAACAACAATATTTAAAGGCACACAGGCTACAAGTGGCTGGATCTGGATCATAGGCTACTGGATCTGGGTTTCTGGTAATAGCAAAGACTAAACTAGCAGTAAAGGGTTGGTCTTTCCCACAAATATCTCATCCTAGCTCGTTTCCAAGCCTAAGAGTTGATAACTTAGTAGATCTAGCAAAGTTATTTGGTCTAGATCTACTAAGGAATGTGTTGTCTTAGGGTTTTACTAAAAAAGTTTCCTTAAATAGTAAATAACCAACATACAAATATAGCAAGATTTCTCTAGACTACAAAAGCATGCATCTTTAGATCTAATCCGTATAGTAAACCACAAGATAGCTCATTTCTAAGCTCCACTAATGATTTTAGGAGGGTTGTTTGCAACCAATCCTCACCCGAAGCATAGATCTAAGAAAACCAAAGCTAGAATAACATTACCATAAGTAGAAACCTTTTCCTACGCCACGATCCTTCACCTTTCACTCGCGGCCCATGCTAAGAGACTACTCACACATCAAGAGTGAGTTCATCGTCTCCATGGAAATGTAAAAACTAAAGCTTGAAACCATTAATCTAAGGAAGAAGAAGAGATTCGGATTTCAAAGTTGTAAAAACAACTTTGAAAGACTAAAGAAATATTACTATAAATGGAATTAAGTAAAAAGAAAGTTGTTGCAAAGTTAAAAGTTGACTAACATAAAAATAGTGTTATATCATAAAGCACACTTCACACTTTTTCACACACAAAAGCAAAAGAAAACATTGCCTTATATAGGGAGACAATGGTGGCAACCCTAAAAAGGCAAAAGACTAAAATGACCCTTAAAGTTTAGGTCACAAATACCCTTAAAACTGAAATTCAAATTATCCAAAATGTTGATAAAATTAACAGAATTGCCACTAGGGCTAGGTGGCATTCCACCCCTTCAATTCTTCTTGCACAACCTCCTCTACTTCACGGCCGCAGCCTGCATCAAACACTGCCTGGTTCACAGCCTTTGCGCTTCTGCAGTGCGAAAGCAGTCTACACAGCTCCGATTTGTCTACAAGGCCTTCAATGCCTAGATTCACCTTTTGTTTGCAATAGTGAGCGAAATCTGCACTAAACCTTTATGAGCAAGACTTTCAAGGATAAAAACATGCAAGAATAGAAGCTAAAAAGAGTGGAAAACTACGTAAATATTAGGCCTATCACCTACCATCAACCAAATCCACTCTCCACCTCCAATCCATACCAAAAAACAATTCCCAAACATTGCAAGCAAAAGAACAATCACGCAAGGTATGTAAAATTGATTCCGAGTTATGACCACAAATTGCACATCTCGGCACTAGAGCAATTCCCCTTCTTGATAGATTATCCAAACAAGGAAGAATATTTCTAGAAACTCTCCACAGAAAGTGCTTGATTTTTAGAGGCACATTTAATTTCCATATCCAAGAAGAAGAACGAAAACTTGCTAAAGAGGCCGAAGCACATCCTTGCTTCTGCTTACGCCGGTTCTCCATTAAGAAGTAAGCTGTTTTGACTGAGTACAAGCCTGATTTCGTTCCTTGCCAATACTGCACATCCATCGGAAATCTTCTAGAAAGAGGGACTTGAGAAATTGCCTCCACTTCGTCTTGACTAAATAGAGAATTAAGAAGGGGAAAATTCCAGCACCCATTGTCCATATCTATCAACTCCTCCACCTTAGAAACAGTAGTATCAATTAACGTAGTTAAAGGTCTACCTGCATATAAACTCGGAACCCATTTGCTTCTCCAAATGTCAATTGAAGCCCCATCTCCTACTCTCCACCACATACCATCCTCAACAATATCTCTTCCCTTCAAAACACCTTTCCAGACATAGCTCGGCTTATGCCCTAGAGTAGCATTAGCAAAGTTCGATCGATGGAAATATTTGGCTTTGTAAATTCTAGCGCATAACGTCTCCGGAAATTGAATTAAATTCCATGATCTCTTAGCCACCATAGCTAAATTAAAGGACTCGAACCACCGAAGCCCAATACCGCCCTCTTCTTTTGATTGACATAGAGCCTCATACGAGAGCCAATGAAGAGACCTTTTCCCTTGTTTTTTACTCCACCAAAATTTACCGATCATCGCTTGTAAATCGCAACAAAAACTAGGCGGAACAAGGAAGCAACTCATAATATATTGCGGAATCGACTGTGCCACTGCTTTAATTAAGATCTCTTTACCACCACTCGACAAAAAACGTTCACTCCACCCTTCTAACCTCTTTGCCAATCTCTCAAACAGAAATTGGAAAATAACTTTTTTCTTTCTCCCAACTAGAGTTGGCATTCCCAAATACTTAGGGAAGTGCCCCACCTCTGCAACTCCTAGTAAATCAATAATAGCCTTTTTCTTTTCTTCCGGGACTCCCGAGCTAAACGCAACCTCTGATTTTTCCATATTAATTTTTTGTCCTGACACTCCTTCATATTCCATGAGAATTCCCCGAACCACATTCACCTCTTGTTCAGTAGCTCTCCCAAAAATAATTGAATCATCTGCAAATAACAGATGGTTCACAATTGGGCTGCCTGGACCAACCGAAACACCATGGAGTTTCCTTTCCAACTCATCAATTTAATTTGTGGTTTATTATCATTGATTAAATATAAACTGCATTTATAGTAATAACGAAATGTAGGTACCAATTTCTTCAAAAATAAATTTCTATAAATAGCAAAAATTGAAGTTTGGTGACTCCCAGCAATAAATTGATGGCAGTGTATATGATACGTAATTTCCTAAAAAGAATTAATGTGTTTACAAATTTTGAAAAAATGATAATTGTGTTCATTTTTCTGACAAAACAAGGATCGTGTATATTTCCGTTAATCAAAAGGCGGAAAACTCATTAATGGTGTTATTGTGATGACGGGTCACATGGTATCTTGGTCTTAATTTTATTTTTTTTTGTAACAAAAAGTTAGGCTTACCCATTCGCAAGCCAGGGCAAACCACAAACCTCGATGAGGGTTTACAGTGGATTAACAGATTGCCTACCAATAAGAGCCAAATTTTGACGAAGCGGGGACTCGAACCTCAAACCTTTCAAGTAGAAGATGGAGTGTCTTACCTCAACTCTTAATTTATTGATTATGTTATAAAAAGATCATTTCTCACACTTAAAAGTTGTAAACACGTGAATGTTTTAGGAATTTACCAACAAATTAAGACCGAAAATCTCTTGCCACATCATCACATTTAACACCGTTAATGGATTTTCTGCTTTTTGGGTAACGGTGATAAACACAATCATCTTTTTGTCATAAAAATAAACACAAACACCATTTTGACAAAATTCGTAAACACATGTTTTTTTTTAGAAAATTACCCTATATGATATGTGGTCTAGGCTACCCGAACTAAATTATAATTGGTGTTTCCAATTATATTAGATACCGGTAATTAAAATAAACAAATAAATGGTTAGTTAAAGAAAATCGAAAGGCGTTAGTCAGACGATTAAAAATTTTCAATGATCAATCAGGAATCAGTTAGGAAATTGGTTAGGTTTAATTTTAGGGAAAAGTACAAAATTAAACTATGTGGTTTTGACCATTTTCAAATATAATCCTCGTTGTTTAAAGTTTTGCAAACAGGTACCTTTTGAATGTTAGCAATTAGAGGATAATCAGACAACAATCTTAATTTCTGCTCACAAATAATAATCTTTTTTTAATCACATGAGCTCATTTTAAATCTAATATGCTCATGTCGCTGAAATCTTTGACAAAGTTGTAGTAATAATGTTGACAGTTATGGTTGATTGATACTTTGATGCATTATTCTTCTCTCTGTTAAAAGTTATTTTGTAATTATTAAATAATATACATCACTTAAATGACAATTCCGTTCAAAATTGGTGAAAATAATGACTTTTTACTCTCGAAAACTTAACATATACCAGCAAAAATTAGCATTGTTATCCAACTAGCCTCTAATTGCTAGCAATCAAAACCACGTGGTACTTGTTTGCAAAAGTTTAAACCATGAGGATTGTGTTTGAAAATGACTGAAACCACGTAGTTTATTTTTGTACTTTTTTCTTAATTTTAGGTGTCTATGCAAGTTTTAAACAATTCAATTGGTTCAAAGCCGATTTTTGATTTTAAGCAACTGAAGCGGCGAGCAACTTTCGCTTCCAATACTGCCTAAAGTTGATGAGTCGCATTGGACGACTCTTGCTGCATTGGTACAAATAAGGGAATTCTAAAACCAAAAAGAAAAAACAAAATTAACTATTAGGTAGATTGAGTTCTTAGTTTAATTAGTTTTTATTATAGATTTGTGTTATACTTTTTACCACTGCCATGAGATGGTGTGTTTAGTCTTAGTTCTACGGTTTCAGTCAATAAATATATAATAAATGCGTACATTTTTTTTTGTAACGGTAGATCTACTCACTCGCAAGGTCAGGGCAAACTACAGACTTCGATGAAAATTTACAGTGGAGTTTACAAATTGCCTACCAATAAAAATTAGATTTTGACGAAGCGAAAATTCAAACCTCAAACCTTTCAAGTAGTCTCAATTTTTATTCCTTTAGTTCATTGCACCCATCATTTTTCGTATATATCAATTTAATAAGTATTGTACTCATGTTCTTTAATTAATATGATATAATGATATAGAAGATGTAACAATTAACCAATTAGTATGATATAAATTTGGCATTAATTAATAGTGGTCACTACTCTGACGAGCACAAGCGAAGCCTACATACTTGACTAAAAATGTAGTTATTTTCTCATCTCTTATAGAAGTTCCCTTATATAGAGCTGTCTATTTCAAACTTTTCTTGTTCATACTCTTAAAATACCCTTCTGTTACATTAACATATAGTTTTTATCTGTTTTAGTTAATTTGTTAAAAAAGATGTACTGAAATCGATGAACTTAATTAACCGGACAATTCCATTTTTTTTTTCTGAAATATTTAGCAATATTTAGTTTTTATAAAATAGGATTGCCCTTATTATGAAATGGGCCGTATAAAATTATGATTATTTCCTTTATAAGCCTGGTTACGGAGTCGATGCATTATGTTGAGTTCATACACGTCGAAATTCCACTAATAAATACTCGCAACGATTCAAATTATCGGCCATGCACTTGGCCTAGAGAAGCTTATGATACAACAAAAGAAAACCTAACTCTAGAAAGATGAGAAATAAGAATATATATGTAACTTGTCAAAAAATATTGTTATTTATCAAATCGAGCTTTTAGTTTAATCAATAATTAATATAAAATTAATTATAACTTAAGAAAGTATTTATTTTCAAAATCTTCCAATAGTAGCAACATAAATACTTCCATTTCTTAATTAAGATGAAGAATAAATGGATTTAATATTGGAAAATCAAATCAAGGTATTCCTGACCAGTCAAGCATTAGTTGAGAATCAAAGAAATCAGGACCAAATGACATCATGAAATCTGAACCGTTAATGAACTCATCATCATGATCATTAGCTTGAACACATCCATTAATATCAATGGAATTACAAATTTGAGGCGCATCAGGAATCTGAGAGAGATCTTCAATATTACTAAAATCCATCAAAAAGTCAGCAACATTTATCCCATCTTCTCCAGGAGTTGGAGTTGTCGACGGACAAGCGTCTACCTGATCACCCGAAGCTTCATTTTTCCGGTCATCTTCACTTACCGGAGTTGAAGTAGGTGGAGGACGTGATGAAGTAGCTGATATTTGATGGCAATCGTTATTAGTGTTCTGGAGCTTCGGAAATGAAATGTTGAAGTCATCAAGCTTCTTAACTAAATAGGAGTTCCAGTAATTCTTTATTTCATTATCTGTTCGTCCTGGAAGTCTCCCCGCTATTAAAGACCATCTGCATAAATGTTGAATATTAGCTGAACCTTTTATTTCAATCTGTTTATTGATATGTTATCAGGCCATAGTGCAATGATGGGAGCCCCGCCGATATTGGTATCACGCACAAAATGAGATATGCATAAGAGGACGTGTAAGTTGACTTTTTAAATATTCGAGACAATTTAATCTCCTCAAAGTACTTTTTGAGATTACTTAGACCTTGTTAACACAAACACATGTTCAAATTAACTAAACCATGGATATTATTTAACCAACTGACTAACTCATAGATCTTTTTGTTGCAACTTTTAAATTACTCCAGTGTTTGTAAATATGGAAAATAACGTATATCTTTTATGTTTTACCTTATAATTAACTACAAAACCTTAATCAATATATATGTCTATTGAGAGATTTTAAAACGCTCTCAAAATACGGAATAAAGATTTATGTGTTTTTTATTATATCTTAAATAGCTTTTATATTAATTTGTCGTCCTTTATATTTTTAAGGATTACCGTACTTTAGGAATGCTCAAAGATGCTCATTAGTGAACTCCTAAGTTAATTTTGAGGATTTCGTAGTTGAAAATCAACTCTAAAAATGGTACAAGATTTGAAAAATGAGATGAGATGAATTCCTTACCTCCCCCTCCATCCATGTAAACAAACGGGGGTTAGCCCCTCCCCTCCATCTCTTTCTATCTCATCTCCTTAAACAAACATCCATAAGTTCCTCCAATTACGAAAATTCTCATTTGAGTTTATTATTGAGCAGTCTATCTCCTCTCATCATTAATCATAAATATTTTTTATTATTAGTTTATCATAACATAGTTTCTCTCAATTAAAATAACTTTTAAGAATGAGCTCTAGGAGTGTATTTTGAGCTGATACATATTATAAAATTTTAAAGTAGGTAAGAGGAGTCATTTATACTATTTTTAGAGATTGTATTATGATATTCTTTGAACTACTCTTAAGTTTTTGAGTTCAATGAGTTTAATTCTAATAAATGCGAGATACTTAACACACAACAAACCTATTGCCCAAGAGCATGTGTAGTCTGACAATAAGTTCTTCTTCGTCACGAGAAATGTTCCCTCTCTTAATATCTGGTCGGAGATAATTCAACCATCGAAGTCTACAGCTTTTTCCACATCTCTTTAAACCTGGAACCAAATTCATCAATCCAGCATTTCTACAAACACTTCAAAGCATCAATTTCAATCAATTTTCACGTGAATTTCAGTTACCTGTTTTTTGAGAAACATGGCTCCATTTTCGTTCCCCGTTGATCGAGACATAATCGGTGAGCAATTGGTCTTCAATAGAAGTCCATGCACCTCTTTTAAAGCTATCTTTTGAGATCTGAGATGTTCTTCCCATCTGATCTGATCTCCTTAATTAAGAAGAAGAAAAAGAATAATGATTGAGTTGAGTTGAGTTGAGTTTGCATATTTTATTTAATTATATAAGCTGAAGTCAGCTACAAAACGACACATAAATTCTATTCAACGTGGGCCACTTATAAGTAACGTCCAACCTCAAACTTTATATTAGGGCTGCTCAAAGAACCATGTGCTTCTTTTAGCCCCATTATTTATTATTTGTTTAATTCCGAGTTAAATATTTGTCTCATCTTTTCTAGGAAAGGAAGAGAATTTGTCTCCATATTATAACACAACAGGCTTATAGTTTGTTTTTCTAAATATTTGATTTAGGATGTGAAGCAAAATTTAATGAATTTATTGAATTAAACTAAATTCTATAATAATAATATTATTACATTTTTATTTCGAGAGAAACGGGAGCAACCAAATTCTAGCCGCTATATGGTTTTTTCTTTTTTATTTTTTTCAGGTTTTGAGGTTTTCTTGTGGCTTTAGCCGGAAGATAAGCCACTCCTCCACTATTTTTGTCTTCTCTTTATTGAATAAAACTTTTATTTCATTTTTTGTTATGGTTAGATTGATAGTTCTTTTTGTTTGTCCACCTTTATGAGTGGTTTTGGTATCTCCACCTTATGAGTGGTATTGTTTTGTCCATCTTTATAAATGGTTGTCATGTTTTCTTAGAAGATTCAGTTCCATTGACGCAAGTTCTTTCTATCCCGGAAGCGCTTAATTGGATCACAATGAATGGTTGGTCTAATATTCAAGTTGAAGCGTACTCTGAAATTCTGGTTCAATCAATGGCTCACACACTAGAGATTTCTACGCTTTATGTTGTTATGGTCAAATATTGTAAGTTTATGCATAAAAATCTTTTTAACAACTCTGTAGTTTTTGTTAAGAGATCTTTTCATGTAACGACGCATACTAAAGCCAAATCAATATCCTGTAATGCTCTTGAAGCTTTTTCATAATTAATATATTTTTCTTTACTGTCAAAAAAATAAAATATTATTACACTTTTAAATAGCAATAAATAAAATAAGTAAGGTCTCTTCGAAAAAAAATAAAGAAAATAAGTAAGGTTATAATAATAATAATAATAATAATAATAATAATAATAATAATAATAGATAAAGTAAATCAATTAGGTTATTAGCCAAGTTGATTAAGCCTTTTCTATTTTATCTATTAAGAGAATAAAATTTTAAATTATTTTCTTACTATCATACCTAATTTGTTTTAAAGTTAGTTTCATATCAGTGTCTAATTATTTTTAAAGTGATTGGAGTGTAAATTTATAAAATATTTTATGAACTTACTTAAAGTGATATGGTACAAAATGACCAAATGCATAAGAGAATAAGAAATCAGGGACGGAAGTCAGGTACAAAATGAAACGATGTCCCAATTTTGCAACTATTGTTTGTCCCAACTTTGAAATTTGTAGCAAATAGTCCAGTCTGGATCGTGACCTTCTAACTTCAGATCTGAGTCCTGCCATACTTTCATTGCTTGCTACAACTGATAATCAAAAAATCAACCTTTGTTAGGCAGGGACGAATGATTCAGTCCTCAACACCACCCGGTTGCATTTGCAACAATAAACTTTTGGTTCAGCCATCAAAAATGTTTTTATGAAAACTTTCAATGTTTCCGGCGGCAAAGCCCTTAAATTTCAATATGTCAATGTATCATCATTGTCGGTTAATTATTGTCCTCCTCTTATATATATGAATGGTTGAGATATCTTTAGTAATAAGGCAGTAGCTAACTTTCAAAGAGTTTTATGGATGAAATTATCATGGAATGTTTAGAGAAAGAAGAGTACTAATATAGTCCAACAAAATTTACGTGGTTTCACATTTTAAAAAAAAAAACTAACTATAGTTTACTATTACTTAAAAAAAGAATTGTAGTTTCACACTTTTTTAAAATCAGTACTAATGATTTCGAAAATTACATATTCAAATAAGTAACGATATTTTAAGAAACCCTAATTCTTCAATCTTTTTATTTCGGAATCATTTAGATTGAATTTGACGAGTAGAGAGAAAGTCGATGTTTAGAGAGAGAAAGACTAAAAAATGACGATTTTCGAAAATCATGTTAATGTGATTCTATGGTAACCATGATATTAAGCAAGTTTAATTCTTGAAATTTTCATTTTCAAGTCGTTAACATAAAACTTTACAATTTTGGAAAAAAAGTGTAAAACCATAATCTTTCTTTTTAGTAATAGTAAACCATAGTCATTTATTTTGAAAAAGTAATATCACAATTTCTTTTCTTTTACTTTTCAATTTAGAATGAGAGACGAGTTTAATAATTACAAACACAATATTATTTAAATATTTAACTTATTATGTCAAAGGGGATAAATTTCCATTTACTTAACCTTCCTCTCTACCGATGCCTTTTACCGATAAGAGTTGGTCTAAGTGGTAAGGCATTCCATCTTTTACTTGAAAGGTTTGAGATTCGAGTCCCTGTTTCGTCAAAATTTAGCTCTGTAGTTTGCCCTGACCTTGCGAGTGAATAGGCATACCTTTAGCTAAACATTTTTGTTACCAAAAAAATATACCTACTAGGGTTATTCTTTCTTCATTCTCTCGTTAACCACCACACCCACTTAATTTTCTAGCCACAGCATACGATGGCCCAAAATAATCTCTCTTGTATTCATTTTGATCTTCTTATTACTTCTATCCTAAAGGAGCGAGTGTTTCAAGGAGCTCTGTTTTCGACTTTGGCACCTTCAGCGCTATCTATATATAATGTTCCAAGATGAACCATCTCTACCACTATTTCTCACTTTGAGGTTTGTCATCATTAAACCCTTAACAAATTCAGTTGTATGTTCCAGGACAGTCCTCCCTTTCACTGAGGACGACAATCGTCCCTATTCTTAGGAACGACATTCTTCCTCATTATGGAGACGACTTTTTGCTTTTCGTCTCCTATTGTTGGCCCTGACAAGATCAAAATCACTTAGAGGGGGGGGGGGGGGGGTTGAATAAGTGTCTAAGTCCGAATTTAAGTTTTTCAAGAAACTTAACTCATAATCCAATCTCTTCAAAGTCAGAGGCAAGCTTTAGGAAAGCGCTTCTGAGAGAGATTATGCCTTAAGACCATTTCTGCCTTTTAAGCAACAGACGTTCTGTTTGACATAGCTTCTGGATGGTCTTCTGAACAAAGACAGTAAAAATAATGAGCAGTCTGTTTCAGCACTAAATATAAAGCAATTGCACAGAGATAAAGTAACAAGTTATAAAGAAGGGAGAAAGAAATTCAGGAGGTCTTGATGAACAGTTCAATTTATCCAGCTTCGCCACAGAAGTCCCGTGTCTACGTCCTGTCCTCTATGATCGCAGTCAGCAGAGATTTAAAATCTACTATTCAGAACGTTTATGGCACTTTCAGAAGCTCCTTTGCAATCAACAAAACTTAAGCTAATTTCTCACTTAGTTATGACTAGTCTAGAATGAGTTAAAAGATTTTCACCAGAACAACAACAATCCTGTTTTCTGGAATTCTCACCCAACTTAAACCTCAACTAGATTTCTCTAACTGAATATCACAGACGATATCAGTTTACAAATTTCTATTATGAACTTGTGTTTCTTCACTCTCTCACTTTTACAAATTATAAATAAGAAAAGAGAAAGAATGGAAATGCTCTGTTTTTGCTTGAATAACAATGCATTAAGATTTTTGCCCAAGAATTCGCGTGTAAACACTTAGTTGAGCTTGGCTACTATTTATAGTGCATTGAGATGGCCGTTGCTTGAATTTGAACTTTGAATTTGATGATGACAGAGTTGTAGCCGTTAATCTATCTTGTTCTTCAAACTGTCTTCAGACACTTTTGATTCCGTTAACCTTATCCTTTAATCCAAAACTAGTAAAGATTTGAATCTCAAATCAAGGTTGACTGGAAGATTTCTTCATTAGGATCAACAAGGGATAGACATGGAAATTTCTGGGTTTGTTTGTAGTGAATAGTGCAGCGCTCCTTTAACAGCTTTATGAACTTTTGGGGCCTAGCATTAAATGCAGTTGACAGGTGCATTAAATGCTTAGCAAGACACGTGATCTTGCTTCTGGACACTTAATTCCTTTTGTCTAATCTTCTGATCACTAAATGGAAAGCATAACTTCTTGATGCTTGAATCTTCTGAGGAAAGCTTGATCAATCTTCTGAGTTACTTTAGAGCGGACGTTCCAGCTTCTGTGTGACATCTTCTGACTGACTTAAAGCGTTTTCTTCTGAGTCCAGTAGCGAGGAAAATTTTAATTCATTCAGCACATGCTGAGAAAGAGTTATAGAATACTTAACAAAAATTGTTAGTCAACATTCATTAGTATAAGTCAAAACACAATTATTCATCTTCAGAAACATTTGGACATAATCAAAACACTCAGAGTTCATCACCTATATAATTAGGTATGGAGTGATCAGAAACAAAAGATGAGGACGAAAATATCGTCTCCAAAAGCATTAGGGACAAATTTTTATGTTTTTGGGGACGATTTTTATTGTCCTTGAAAGTGATTTTTTTAGTAGTGACTATCCGTTTAAGCTTTTACTTCAAGCGTTCCTTGACATGGTATTAGAGCTCTGCGTCGAAAGGTTCTGAGTTTGACTCAATACCAACCTGATTTATTGATGAATTAAAAATACATAGTATAATGAACATGTGTAGTGCAATATGATTCAAATTCAAATATTCACATAAGAAGGTATATCATAAATTAATATAAAAAAAGTTAATTTCAAATCAGTACTCTGTGGTTTTGCATTTTGGCAAATAAAGGACCGGATTCGCCTTTAAGCAATTAAGGACCACAATTTGCTTTGTTTGCAGAATTAAGGAAACAATCAATTTTATTTACATAAACAAGAATATTTTTGGCCAAATATTTTTTCAAAACCTTTGACCAGTAATGTAATAAATAAGCTCAAAGGTCATAATTTTTTATTTTTTTTAAAAAGTATCTTTGTTCAATCAACAAAATCGGCTATTTTTTAAATTTTATAAATAATATACACCACAATTTTTTATTTGTTAAAAAAAATCACAATCTTTTATACAAAAATACGAAAACACTTGATAATTATTCGAAATTAACTCCATAAAAATATCACTTAATTATCATCTTAAACTAAAAATGTTTAAAAATAAACAAAAGAGATTTTTTTTTTAACAATAAATTAAATAGAAGAGCTCATATATAAGTTATTAAATAAGATTCATTATTGGCTAGGCCACTTCATGATCTGTCCCTGCCATAGAAAATGAGTTGATATTGACAATGATATTAAAAAGATTACAACTGAAATCTTTTTTCGTTTCATCCATTTCCACGTTGAAAAATGTGAACTTTGTTGCTTGAAACAGATTATTTTTCATGCAAAGTTAACAAATAATTTTTATTAACAGTTGAAAAATGTGGTCCTTTGCTTTTTGGGGAAAATAAATAACCTGCCTTGCGAAGTTAATAAATAAATTTGATTAACAGTTGAAAATGTAATACGAATATGGAAAATTTTCTTAAAAATTATAGTCCAAACTAATTCCCAAAGCTTTTCTCTCTACCCACTACATTTAATTTCGTCTACTTCTCTCTTTCATTTCCAGCAATCTTGGATCTTTATAACATATGCATTTGAAGATTCTTTTGCCAAAATAATTATGACAAGCAAGTTGCATACTATTAGTACCCTACTTTCGAATAATAATAATAATAAAAAAAAAAAAAAAATACAATTAATCCAATAAATAGTCCTTGTTGACAGTCCATTGTGATAGTGGATGCCACAACTTACTCCTACTTCATTGATTAATTTTATATTTTTATTGCTCTTATTATTTTATCTTATTTTATTAGTTAAAAAACACTTAGCATCAAAGAAACAAAAAATCATCAACTGTTCAATCATTTTCATCACTATATTTTTTTGATTAATTTAAAAGTTATAGAAAATTTTTATATTATTGCATACATTAAACACATAGACACACAAAAAAAAATCTAACATTCCACGAATCCATGATTTTTACAGTCACAAGAAGAGTCTCGATTACTTGAAGAGAGTACAACTACACGATTTCATAAACCGCTGATATTAAACTGATGTTATTTTGTATGTGGAGCCAAATCAGCTGTTCCCCAATAATCTTGAAACCATTTTTCATATTGTATCTTATCACTGTAGTTTCTGTTATTATCTCAGAATTGGCTCAAATATGTCTTCTAGAGTTGAAACATATATTATACAAGTTTGTCCTAACATGTTGATGCAATTGAGGATCCGATTGGAAATCAAGCCCTTCACTATATAGAGAAAAATATGATCAGATGATAAAACTATAACTTTTTCCAGTTTTAACCTTTCAGATATTTACGTTCATCCTCTACTTTCATTGAAAATAGGCCAACTAGCAACAAATTCCATTGTTTAGGTCTTCAAAAAACCCCAAGTTTTTGATTTTCGAGTTAATTTTGTAATTTTGGTTTTTAGCCTTTCTTTTGATAACAAAAAATTCTTTACATTTTGATGATAATTAGAGGGTATTCGTGCTTCCAATCAATGTACTTTAATGCGTTACTGTTGCATCACATGTTGAAATTCTACTAATAGATAAAATTGTCGAGATGTTCGAGATGTACGTTTATTTCATGACAGCTTCCATATCACAGATGAATCTATATTTCTTTTGTTTTTTTTCTTATTTTAATAATATCGGGTCTGGTTGTTGTTTTGTTGCGATGGGGGTGCCAACCTAGTTGAGATATCGAATCTATAGCTAGTTACCCAGCTTTTACTTAAAAAAAAACACAAAACGCAGATGAATATATAATAATGAATTGAATATTGAAATATCAAAGTACTCCTGACCATTGCTTGAGAATCAAAGAAATCACAAGCAAGAGGCATCATGAAATTTGAACCGTTAATCATCTGATCATCATTATTATCACCAGCTTGAACAAATCCATCATTGTCAGTGGAATTACCAGGTGCAGGTGCATCATGAATCTGATAGAGATCTTCGATGTTAAAATCTATCAGAAAATCAGAGATATCATCACCATCATCCTGAGTCGACAAACAAGCTTCCGCCTGATCGGAAGCTTCTTTTTTCCAATCATCCTCGCTACTATTTTCCAACTCCCGGCGGCTCCGTTGTAGCTGATAATTGTTTGTCCTTGTCGTCGTTTTTGTTGTCCTCGTTGCTGTTGTTGTTGTCGTGATTAGTATTTCAGAGTGTTGGGAGTGAAATATGGAATTCGTGGAGCTTCTTAACTAAATAGGAGTTACAGTTCTTTATTTCATTATTTGTTCGTCCTGGGAGTCTTCCGGCTATCAAGGACCTTCTGCACACCAAATATTCGGATTCAATGGATTAGCAACGAATTTTTTATAGTATTATGATATTTGAATATATGAAATTTAACATGGATATTATCATTCATTTTTGTTACTTAATTGATTGAACTAAAAACTTCATATCGTTTATATTAATTTTTGATACAGCACTCACATGAATTCTCCTT
The DNA here is from genome assembly GCA_028411795.1 of Euphorbia peplus. NCBI lineage: Eukaryota > Viridiplantae > Streptophyta > Magnoliopsida > Malpighiales > Euphorbiaceae > Euphorbia > Euphorbia peplus. The sequence continues at coordinate 37,371,780 of CP110840.1, forward strand.
AACCTTGAAGCATGCACAACACACTACAAGAACATTATTGTAGAGCAACAACATTTTACAAATAACATGTATGTCGTTGTTATTAACAATGAGTTACAAACAAAACTAAAGCACGAATATGTGGGAAAAATCTACATAGAAAATTCCAACGACTCACCAATGACATGGTTTAGCAACGAGATATGTCATTGCAAATGGCAATGAAAGTATGTGCGCTGCTATGTCATTGCAAAATTATAAATAATATACACCAACCAACAAATTGGCAACGACAAACAAAAAAAGCGCCACTAAATTGGCAACGACAAGTTATTTTCTATATATGTTTAAGAATTGCTCGAGTGTAGGCATTTGTTTATGTGCCTATTATAGCTATCAAACAAACCAATATCAATTTATTAACCTTTAATTAACCCATGTTGAGCAGTTCAGACTTGTTAAATTGAAACTAATTGAATTATGGTGTGCTTCACATTGAAGGAGACTCACTTGCTGCTTAGAGAATTTGGGGCTTTCCATCTTAATGCATCTAGTTTGACTTTGACTTGTGTGCTTAATTTGTATAGTTTTGAAATGTTTTAAGCATTGGTGTCAAGAAACTTGGATCACAACAACAAACTCAATGATATAATTCATACTAGCATATTAAGTGTTATAACTCATCTTTTCAAGATATATTGAGCATTAAACTCTGAATTGTCATATCTAACTGTCTATTAATCACAGCTATTCGTACTAGTTTCTTGGGGTTTAATCTTTGTAATTAAGCTAATCAATTAAGTCTCATTTTGTTTAGGTGTTTGAGTTTACTGCCAAGTTTATATAAAAACTCCATGCAATGTCTCTCACATTGCAAATTTGAAATCAGATGTACTCGTACTCGCAGGTCCAATATAGCAGGTGTTTGAAATTGAAAGAGAGGCTACTTCTGTTCAATTACTGTGGAGGGGAGTTTGGACAATGACGTTTTACAACAGCAAATTCGTAGCATTACTGGAGAAAAAGAAAGCTGCAATAGGTGGAAATTGAGCTCCAAGCTCAGAGGATTGCTAGATCTGAGATCATTGAAATTCGAAGTGGTCTAATCAAGACCGTGAAGATGTTGCATCAAAATTTCAGGTTGAATTTATTGTGATGTTTCTTTCTCCAAAGTTACAAACTATGCTCAATATTTTTCACCGATAGGCAGATTTCTCGATTTGCAGGAACAGGTCTGCTTGATTTCAGCTTTTAACTACTCAATGTTGTATGGACGTGCAATTCCTTTTGCTCATGAAATTCATAACTGTCAGAGAGGCTCAGTTATGGTTTATATATTAATATTCTCTAGCTTGTAACTAATCAATTTAATCCTTGTAAAACTGAAGTTATGATCTGTATTTGTACTTGAAAGGTAGAGTTTATTAGTGCTAAACTAAAATATAAAGACTGTATAACCATTATGTTCTTTTCTTTTTTGAAATTTCAACTTGGTGTAATCTCATCCATGTTTTCCAAAACAATAATTTTCTTTTTTACAATAAGAATTGCGGGATCCCTTGTTTACTTTTTTAAAAACATCTACTCTGGACAATATGAACACTAGTCTGTATTGCCATTTTATAGGTTTGCGGAAGAAGAGGAAAGGTTTGGAATTAAGAATTTATAGAGAATCAGTCCATTAAGTTCATTTCTCTATACAATATTGTAAGAGTGAGTTGAAAGTTTGTCTCTTCTTACCTTGTGCTAATTATGTACACGTGCTTGTTTTGTTAAATTTTGCATATTTGGGAGTACAATCATGTGATCTTTGCTTATTGTTAACTTGGCTCAGCTTGCATTTCATTTAGAATCTAAATGTTGTATTGTAACTTACATCCCACAATAATGTGATCTTGCTTATTGTTAAATCCATCACTTTAGGAATCATACAAATACCTTTTATTGTGACCATCAAAGCCTTTGATTATTGAGCTTCTTGGTGCATTTGGGTTGGACCCTTTTACTTAATTTCCTTTGTGATCTCCTGCATTACCAACAATTTCTTATTGCTTTTGCTTTGTTTTTTTCTCTCTATGTAAATTTCACAAAAGGCTTCTTTGAAAATGAATTTGTACATGATTTAATTAGTTATATAATCTATTAATTTCATACAAAGTTGGTTACTACTTTTATCATAACTGATTGTTCTCCATATCCAATTCACTGAATCTTGTCACATCTCTATCATAATTGCAAGTGTATAAGTCACTATAGGCTGTCTGAGTAAACTTCTTCTCTTGAGTCATGTACATTAATTGCTTTTTGTTTAATCTTGACCTTAAATGTTTATTTAATAGATCTGAGCTGAATGCTTATTCGTGTTACTGATATGTACATGCATCTTTGATGTAGCCGCAGAGTTCATCCATTAGATTTCGAGCTAAGAAGAATGTACTATGTTGTTGTTGTTGGCCTATATAAGGTAAGCTTTTGTCTCAGTAGATGTTTCTATGTCTATATGCTTAAGCGTATATCAATATCATTCTAAAAAATAGTAAGGTAAGCTTGTGTTATGATCATATAAGGTAAGCTTGTGTTTTGCACTTCGATAACATATTGATAGGCCTGTGTTTGTGAAGCGCTAGCTAGAGTGCTGCTTTAATTTGGTACTTTTTATTTCTTTTAGTTAGTGCTTGCAATAATAATTAGTTGCAATTGGTAGTGTGATTTGGTGTTGTCTAAAAAAGTGGTGGTTTCAATATGTATTGAAGAAATACTGTCAGAATTGGCTGTTTATTTACATTTGGAGTTTGACTTGAAAAATAATTATTTAGGCGAGGTGAGCCAAACTTTACGCATGTAAGACAAAAAAATTAGTGAACGCGACTGAAGTTGGTCAAAGCTCGGTTAAGCTCGGCTCAAAATTTTAACAAGTCAATATGAAACTTACCTAGGTTCGGTATCAATTCAGCTAATGATACCTCTGAGTGTGTCAAAATACATCTTAATTTTTATAGGAATTTATATTATACATCTATTAAATTAATCAACTAAAAATATAAAATCTCACAATCGACATACTTAAATAAATATAAAATATATTTACTAAAATATGTATAAAAACTTCTGAAATACTAATATATGATGAAGTAGAAAATTTTGAAATTGAATCCTTCTGTGTCGTTACAGTCATATAGTAATATATATGCACACAAAACTAAAGATCCATAATGTATATAATAATTAAATTATTTTGTGGCGGCTATTATATACTTGGTCTTAACATTTGAGACTTGAATCCTTTGAGACGAAGCATAGTCTCTAGTCTCTAGGATAGAGACTTGAGGTTTTGGGACCGTACTATAGTCTCTAAGTTTGAGACTTTTAAAAAACTCTCTAAATAGGGTGTGCGTGACTTTGCAACAAGCTGCTTCTCTTGTAACCAGATCACGTTGCAAATTAGAGACCGTCTTCCTTCAAGGCTCAAACTACAGTCCCTAATGTGCATTTTTCTTGTAGTGGTCATACTTGCTCGTTAACTTTCGGACTCCAGCTTTAAAAACTAAAACATTGTCTGGTTTTCTTTTAGTTTAGATAATTATTTGAATAATTTGTACAATTTGCTTTCGTATATCCACATTACATTTTTGTAGTTTATTAGCATTTTGAATATATTTTTTTACCATGATATTATTTATTATGTAATAGTTTCTTAAACTAGTTAACAAAATCAAATTTTGTGATTTATAATAGTGTGGAAATGCCAACTACATACCAACCACTTTAGCAAGTTTTAGAGATAGAGAAATTAAATGTCAAATTTTGGTTTATGGTAATTCAATAATATATATTATTATTATTTTATATATCTATTTTCTAAAAAATTCATTAAAAAAAAAAACTTGAGTTATTGTGTGGTATGTCACATGTTAAACATTGGCATGTGATAAGAGATAACAAAATTGATATCTCCTTTCGTTAAGGGCCAAATGTGACGAAATTAGGATACCACAAAGGGACAAATGTGACAAAATAATACCATAAGAGATAAATGCCAACATTTGAATAACACAGGAGTCAATAGTGTTTAAGCCACTTATTATTCATTTGGAAGTAAATGATATCCTTCAATGTTCACTTTTATATTTTTGTACAATTGGGTTGTGTTAAACACTAATAGTATGAGAGCCTCCTAAAAACGAATATTAAAGGTTCTAATTCTGACAACTTCATTTAATATTAATTAATGTATTATTTAGCAAAAAAATTTCATAGGTCTAAGTATTTAATCAAAGTTACAAATCAATATCAAAAAAATATATTGCAAAAGACCAATTCACCTTTAACGTGTGTAGCGAAGTGTGTGCGAGTTTATGTTTAAGGTAGTATAAAATTATACAACTTTATCTTTGATTTCTACAATTTGTCAATTTCTGATACCGAAAATTTGATCAGTTTTGGCTGTCATTTATAACTGTCATCCAAGTTTCTAAACATCAATTATCCTTAAGATATTTTAAGTGTTACATTATATAGTTCTAGAACACTTGTCAAACCAGGTCTTTAAATTATTTTTTTTGATAGAAGAGTAAATTGATCTTATGAGTAAATCTTTATCATTTTGAACAATAAAGACTAACTAAACTGTTAAGAAAAAAAAACTTCACAGGTCCTTGAAGTCTTACCGTACTTTTTTTTTTTTTACTCACTTTGTTCTCTCATCTCAGAACAATATATATCAGCCACCTAAAGTAACATTTCTTGTTCATTTTACTAGTTTTTGGTGACTTGACATAAATTTTTTGTCACCGTTTAAGAGACTTATCAAATGTCAAAGAGATTGCAGAATTTTACATTTGGCGAGCCAAGAAACTACACTGCGGGCCAAAGTGAAAAATAATTATACTTAAGGAAGATTGCATGATTATTAAGCCTAAACGAAATGTCATAAAGAATTTTGAAAAAATTGCACTCTATTTTTTTTAAGCTTCACTTTTGTCAATTCGAACGGCATAAATCGGTTAAATAAAAGTCGTTTTAAGGAGGTGAACCAAAGGCTCATTTCCTCTCTCCATTGGAACCGTGCGTATCGTAACATGGAGCCCATTATTTATTTTAAAATACAATATGCTGCAGATGTTCTTGTAAATTTTGGAAGGCGTAGTTATGTTTTTTCTTGGTGGAATTCTCACCCTGATTTTTGTAATCCCTTTATTGCAGATGATTTATCTGGGAGAGAACAGTTTCGTTTTTGTTAATTCTTTGTACTTCGTTCTTTTCATTTTCTTTAATAAATTTTGGGTCTAGGTTTTTCTCTTTTCGTTTCAGATGTGCCAATCCAGTTGGGATGTCCGATCTTTAAGAGTTTTCTAGTCTCCGCTTTCAATCAAAAAAAATTATTTTAAAATATTTTATAACATGAATATTATAGAGTTATCTTTATAAAGTAAACAAAAATTTGTTTTTTAAAAAATAGATCATTTTCAACAGTTAAATGAGATACATATAAGATGCAGGTTATTTGGTATATGTTTTAGTCAATTTTATTTGGAAAAGAAATTTGATTTCATTCTTCACCTTGATAGAAGGCCTTCTAAAGATATTGAGATCTTGAATTAATTTGATGGTCAGAGGTAAACGAGGCACTCAAATGAGATGTGATACGAAGAAAAGGCGGAGGTGGTGAAGGTGAGAACTGAAATGAGATATTGTGGGAGATGTGAGAGACATTGAAAGCGATATTTAAGATAAAACGAGAAGGTTATACTTTTAATGTTTTAGTAACTATTACTTTTCCACTATCTCTATTAGACGGTAAATTACACCAGCAGTACTTAAACTATACCTACTTTTTTAAAGTGGTACCTAAACAGAATTTTATCTCAAAATAGTATTCAAACTATCACTAACCTCTCATCTAAGTCAAAATGATATCCTATAACCAGTTAATGCAAATTTGACCAAAATTTGGTTGATCTATTAATTTTTCTATGCAAAATGATCAAATTGACCTCTTCTTCTTCCTCTTTTTTTTTCTTTTTCTTTCTCCTCCTTCTTGTCCATAGATTTAAGGGTATAACCCTCGGAATCTAGAATTTCCATATTCCGGCCGGCCGATTCCAGCCATGCCGGAATCTTGAAAATCCCAGATCCAGATTCCGGCCATTTCTGGATGCCGCCGTAATCTGGAAATTTCAGGTTCCGAGCGCTATATCCTTAAATCTATGGAGAAGGAGGAGAAAGAAAAAGAAAAAAAAAGAAGAAAAATGAAGAGGAAAGAAGGAGGAGGAGAGAAGAAGAAAGAAAAAAGGAGGAAAGAAGGAGAAGGAGGAGGAGAAGAAAGAAAAAGAAAGAAATAGAAGGATGAGGAGAAGAGGTGAAAAATGGTAAGAGAACGAGGAGAGAGAAAGTAGTTGGAAGGAGGAAGGAGCGGTCATTTTTATCATTTTAGTATATTAGTTAAATGCAGTCAACAAAATTTTGGTCAACTTTGCGTTGACCAGCGTTGACTGGTTATAGGAGGTCATTTACACTTAGATGGAAGGTTAGTTATAATTTGAGTACTACTTTGAGACGAAATTTTGTTTAGGTATCAGTTTAGAAAAGTAAATATAATTTAAGTACCACTGGTGTAATTTATCCCACTATTAAATTAGTGGTATAAGTTTCCATAAAGCACCTACTTTTAATTGATTTGTTTTATTTTTCAGTTTCATTATCAAATCACGCATTAAACAAAGTTGTGGCAATTAATGCTTCCTATGGAATCCACATTTAGGGTATAATTTACAATTATCCAAAGTTAAGGGATTACTTTTATATTTTAAAATTCAGGAAGGCAGTTGCATCATTATTGGAACAAGCTTGTGGGTGCTTATAACTACGGCCGATATTACTTTTGAAATCATCATAAAGACAAGGACAATTCTTTCTTTTTTTTGACAAAAGACAAGGGCAATTCTTTCTTTTTTTTGACAAAAGACAAGTTTCTTAAAAATAGTAAGTGCACGTTGTGATATTATTCATTATATAAATATTTTAAGAACTTATACCCTACATTTATAGTATAACGACAATGCAGGTGCCAATTTCTTTAAAAATAAATTCCTTTCAAAAGCAAAATTTGAAGTTTGGTGGCTCCCAACACTGAATTGGTGGCTCCCAATAATTAAAATAAGGTAAAGTTAAAAGAAAATAAAGCTTTTGATTTCACTTATTTTTATAAAAGAGATTGTGATTTATTTTTTTTAAAATAAGGATTGAAGTTTTAAATTTTAGCAAAATGTAGATTTTAATAATTGACGCTTTTAAAATTATCGTTTACGACTTCAAAAATGATATATTTCAATTAATATCGATAGTGTAAGAAACTTTGATTATTTAACCTTTTTATTTTGTGACCTTTTAGATGGTTTTTAATGAGGAGAGAGACAGTCCAAGTTTAGAGAGACAAAGATTAAAAAATAATGATTTTAAAAAACTGAAAATGTAGATACAAAAAAATTATAGGATTAAAAAACTTTGGTTCTGAAAATTTTTCTGTATAAGGTCGTTAACCATAAATTTTATATGGCCAAACTAAAATCTCAATTTTTTTAAAAAATGTGAAACTTCAATGTTCATTTTGAACAAAAGTAAACCACAATCCTTTTTATGTGAAACTACAAATTTTTTTTTTAACTTTACCCTTAAAAAAAATATATAAATGGTTAATGAAAGAAAACCAATTTAACCTATCTTTCCCAAACACCGTTTGTATATGAATATTCTTTTAAGGGGTTATTTCTAAGTTTTTAAAATTCAGGGAGGTAGCTGCAATATTTGGAATAAGCTTGGGCTGTATAAGAGATTCAGAGAATTGATTTCCATCTACAGCCACTATTTTGTTATCATTATAGCTAGGGCCGATATTATGGACAATTATATTTTTCTATAATTACAAGGTGGAGGATATGAATTCCGATTGGTCAGTGTACCAATGGCTACAACCAATTGATAATACAAAGACAATCGTTAAATAGTAAGGTCTCGTTTTTTCTATTTTATCAGTAATTTATTTCAATTCAATAGTATTCAGTCCAGTTCAATTCATTAATTTTCCTTCAGTAAATGCACTTCAAATCAAATCAATTTAGTTCGGTTCAATTCAGTAATAAAGAACGTGACCTAAGTAAGATGTATTTTCACATTTGAAGAAATTATAATTATTATAGTTTGATAACTTGTTATTTCAAATCTTCTCTTGTATTTCTTTCGCTTGATCAGAAAACCTGCAATACAGAGTCGGCGAGGTGATCGCCACTCTCTGATGCTCAAGTCAATAAAAGAATTCAAGTCGTAAGTAAGACTAGTTTAGAATACAATTTAACTTAAAAAGTTCACCTCTTGTATGTATTTATAGGAATTGAGTATATTGTGTCCTTATAGTATTAGGACCCCTATAGTCGGTTAGAAGGTATTTGATAACTTATAATTTAATTAGCAAAGCTGGCGAAGTGATCGATGGTAGACTTTCGATGCTCAAGTCAATAAAAGAATAACTCAAGTCGTAAGTAAGACTAGTTTAAAATACAATGTAACTTAGGGTTCACCTCTTATATTATTTTATAGGAATTGAGTATATTGTGTCCTAATAGTATTAGGACCTCTATATTCGGTTAGAAGGTATTTGATAACTTTTAATTTAATTAGAACTCATTCTTAAGGACGGATCATTAAGTTAAATTCCAAAATCTTAATTAGATGAGATCAACGTCCTTGCCGTTTCCTATTCAAGATATATCCATATGAGTGAGTATCCGCTCTTGAAGTAGCTTTCGCAGCGCAAATGCTTCCTCTATATTAGATAACGATAAGAGCTCTCCTAGACCCTCGCTGGGTCAAACGGTACTTACACTTTTATACGGGTCCCCTCAGACCTTGTTCAAATCTCCCTCTTATCATAGTTCAATTACTCCTATCATTACATATCTCTAACTTTCCTATATTGATTTGCATTTAAAATATTGGGTTTTTGCATAAATATAAGATTTGAAAAGATTTAATAATTGCCCATAAAGAAAAGATTTAATAATTATATGGTCTAGTCACGGGCGGACCCAAGGGGGGCTCGGGTGGGCTCGAGCCCTCCTCAGTTCCGGCATAACCCTTAGAGATGTAGCGACATATTCCGGCTAGCCCCTCCCAAAATAATGTATATTAATAGTAAAGATGATCAAATGGACAAAGTGAAAGGATGAGAGAGTTGGTAAGAAGGATGTGTTTAGAGTCTAAAGACTAAGGTTCAAATCTCATCATCTACATTCTTTTTTCTTCCAACATTATTAATGTTTTTCATCAAAAAAATTTCTCCTAACATTATTAATGCTTTTCATCAATTTTTAATTTCTTTCTCCTAACATTATTAATGCTTTTCATCAATATTTTTCTCCTAACATTATTAACGTTTTTCATCAATTTTTAATTTTTTAATGTTATTTTAATCGAAAACTCTATTTTTTTGTTTTTCCTTTCTAGTTTTAATAATTTTATCAACAATTTTTTATTAGATCATTAATTTGTTTCTCCTAATTTTATCAACTCTACTTCATTTTTGTATACACGCATATATAAAAAAAAATTACGCTAGAGCCAAAATTAGCCCCCCCGATCTTCAAATCCTGGATCCACCCATGGGTCTAGTTTCACATTTTGAAATTTTTAGATCGAGCTATAAACAATTGGAAAATTAATTTATATTAAACTTATTAATAAGAGAACCGACAGGCGTTACCAAATTGATTGGACACGAATTGATTCAAAAACAAGGCAGTGCTTTGCAAAGAACATAAGTTTGTTATATATTTGAACAATATGGATAGTGTTGAAACCTGTTTTTTTTACTTATATTTCATATATATCAGTTTATTAAATTTATTTACGTCAAGTTTGGTCAATTTAATTCAGTTGAAAAGAACAATACCCTTAATTAAACAACATAAGTTTATTCTAAAGTGTGGAAGATGGTGATTTTAAACATGGAGAGAGTCGTCCAGAGTTCGAGTCCTGCCTGAATTAATTGGTGATTACACATGTCGATATAAGTGTATTGTACACGCTTCAAACCTAAAAGCTTAGATAACAATTTAATAATTATATATCAATTTGCTAATTACTGTTTCCAAACAACTTTTGTGATTAGATTTTTCTAAATAAAACCATTTTATTCGGGTTTTTTTTTTCAGTTCAAGGATGATGGCTTATCAATTTTAGCAAAATGAGTAGTTTTAGAATAACACGGCCAAAATATTTACTATGTAATCACATTTTCGATTTTAAAAAAGACAATTTTGGAGCTTTCTCTTTCTAAATATTTACTTTCTCTCTCATAGCCAAGTAATTCTAAAATTTCTCAAATTTAAAAAATTGAAAATTTAAAGTTGCTTAATATCAATTCTTAATATATTAATTTTCGAATGTCATTAACTTCAATTTGATAGTTTGAATAAAAAATTCACATTTTTGCAAAAATTTAAAACCATAGTTCTTGAATTGACACAAAAAAATAAATCACAAAATTTTATTTAGAAAAAATGTAATCACAAGGATAATTTTTAGAATTTGGTCATTTTTAATTGAAATCTACTAAACCGGATATTGGATAAAACTACTAAATTTATTAAATTGATTGAATAAAATTGAATTGAATTAAAGTAAAATTACTTTTTTGAAATTAAATTTGTTGAATTGAATCGAATTTAATTTTAGCTATTTAAATAAAAAAGAACAAAACTTATATATAAAAACCGATGAACTTAACAGTATGAATTCGTAGAATTTTCTTTTATTTCAGTTCGGTTCCTTATTTTTGTTCGGTTTGGTTATTTTGGTTCGTATTTCTACTGAACCAATCTTTAAATGTCACTTATTCAAAATATTTACAAATATCAGTTAATATTTTCTTTTCATTCTATCTCCTCTCCTTTTCTCCATTTATTTTCTCTCTCAAACTAACATAAATATTCATGAACTTGTCTGATTTTTTATGGGTGTTACTATTTCCATCCCGTTATTACTATGACAGCCCATAATAATGACAAATTTGCCCCAAAATTGCTTTTTAGGGTGTTTGACCATGTAGGGACTAGAGGTTTTCTAGTTCTTCCACGTGGTAGCACTAGCCAGCTACAAGTTCCATCGCATGGTGAGACTAAGAAAGCCATTTAGATCATTGTTTCCACCGTATGGTGGGACTAAATATAAGCATTTGCCACAATGTAGGTGTACTAGGATTCTTCTAGAGTTACCATGTGGCAAAACACGAAAGCCTCAAGTCCCTACTTTCGTTCTTAGTGAATTTTAGTAATTTATTTATTTTATAGAACCATTTAAAATACAAATATTACATATCAGTAAGTAAACATAAAATTATAATTAGTAATCTAGAAATGAGTAAATAAAGGCATGCAAATTTTAATTATATATAATATAAAATATAAGTTAATAATACAAACACCGACTACTAATACATTATCGACTCGATTCAATTAAATTCCTCCATGCTTGAATCCTGTTCGCATAACGAAAAGGGAATTGTTGAACACTTGGATGACGAAAGTATTGCCATTGCAAAGCGATAAGGGTACAGGAAACCCCGATACTAAATCTAGACGAATATAATGATTCCCAACATGACATATGACAATTTCGAAATTCAATTCGGAACCGTCGGAACGAAATCCAATTAGGGTTAGAGTTAGGGTTAGGGTTATAGTTAGGGTCAGGGTTGTGGTTTCGTGATTTTGTAAGTAAAGAACTGTAGTTTGCCTTTGAGCAAATTAAGGATTGTGGTTTGAGTTGGTTGTAGAATTATGGAAATGGTTGATTTTGTTGACGTAAACGAGGACATTTTTTGCCCGAAATGTTTTTCAGACCTTTGAGCTTAACTCTAACTTGACTCGTCAAATGTCAGAAAAACATTTCGAGCAAAAAATTTCATCGTTTACGTTAACAAAATCGACAATTTTCTTACTTCTGCAAACAATGAAAACCACAGTCTTTTATTTGTTGAAAGGCAAATTACAGTCCTTTATTTGCAAAACCACGAAACCACAAGATACTTATGTGAAATTAACCCTTACACATTGAGTCATTGATTAATAATTTATTAACTTTAAAAACCATATTAATTTGTAAAAAGATGATACTCAACCAATAGTTGAATGGGTAACACTAGCACATAAATAACTTGTAGCGATGCACTTTTTAAGGCTTATTGATATATATGGAAAAAAATTATTTCTTCCAAATGTGAGATTCAATTTATTGATATTTTATTACTATCTTTAGGATCATTTTTTTACCTCATCTTTCCACTATGATGTCATCCTCAAGTACGAGTTTGTTGCGACTATGAGAATGTGCATGATTATGTTTGAAAACATCACCTAATAAAAAACATAAACTTAGCCTAGAATTTAGTTTACTTTATTGAATGAAATTAGAGACGGTGAAGATCAAATAAATGAGGGACAAGAAAGCAAAGGGCAAGAAATTAGAATTAGAGCATGGATAAGGTCCAAGGGTATTTTGAGACTAAATCCGGCTGCCATAGTAATGGTGGGCTGGATTTAGTCCCCCACTTTTTTATTAATTGGTTAATTGGGGCCCTCATTATGTTGGGTCTTTATATATGAAGAGAAACCCTAGCTAGTTGCAACTCGTAGAAATATAATTAAATAAGGCCCTTTATCGTTTTATAAATTTACAAATGGAAACAACATTATAGAGTGGTGCTCACATAGTCGACAATGAACCAAAAAAAATTTAGTTAACCACCATTAAATTCGAATTTAAGGGTGTAGATTAAAACTTAATAAAATCACTTATTTTACTTTAATAAACAATGTTTTTTTGTTTTTTTACAACACTCTAGATAGTCTCGTATCAACCTGTCGTCTTTAAGTAATTTTATTATGTTGATTGACCAAATTGTATTTGATTAGTCATTAACTAGGTGAGCACAACTGCAATATTACATATTATCTTAAACAAATTTATAAAGTTATCCCATAAATATAGGAATTTTGATTAATGAAGTCAAGAGATAGGTTCATGTGAGACAAAGTCATTATGGAGAGACTTTTTTTAGTGCGAGACAATTAAAAAGTGGTGGCAATTTTGAAATTTTAAAAACATAGAGGGGCATTATTGCGGTGATGTCATCGCTGATGTCAGCGCTGATGTCACATCTGGAGAGAGAAAAAGTTTTTATTATTTTATTTAAAATGCATTTTCCCGCTCTTTCCGAACTCATTTTTCAAAAAAAATTATACCATTGAACTCGTATTAATTAGGCGGTCATTTTGAGATCCATTGTTGTTATTTATAGACGATTTTTATTTTTTTTATTTTTGTTCCAAGTCGGATACTTGGTTGTTCCAACAGAATACTACATTTGTTCCACCAGACAACTCCAATTGTTCCAGCAAAATATTTTCATTATTTTTTTTTAAATGCACTCTGGGAGTGTAAAAAAATGTAGTATTCTGTTGGAACAATTAGAGTAGTCTGGTGGAACAATTAGAGTAGTCCGGTGGAACAATTATAAAAAAATAAAAAAAAATAAAAATCGTCTATAAATAACAAAAATGGATCTCAAAATGACCACCTAATTAATACGAGTTCACTGGTATAATTTTTTTTGAAAAATGAGTTCGGAAAGAGCGGGAAAATGCATTTTAAATAAAATAATTAAAACTATTTCTCTCTCCAGATGTGACATCAGCGCTGACATCACCTCCTCTTCCTTCCCTTCAATTCACGCATGAGGGGTGTTCATTTAATTACAAGTTTGCCACCTTCCCCTATTGAATTACAAAAATACTCCTTGTCTCATCATAAAAACTAGTCTCATCCTAAACCCTTGTCTCATTTGAACTTGACTCATGAAGTCAAATGTCAAAGCTACAAAATTCTCTAACGAAATTGCATGCCCAAACCCATTCGCATAACGTTGATTCCCTAGAGTTTGTCAAAGAGGATCTCAGCCATTTACTTAAATTAATCATCAAAAATTACATTAAATTAAAATAATAATAAAATAAATCTTTCTATCTCCTCTTTTCCCTAAACGTCTTTCTCCTCTCCTTTCATGGCTTCTCCGACTACTATCCAGCTGCTAAAATTCATTGCCGAGCACCGCAAAGGTTAGTTAAATACTCTAACTTTAACTCCAATCCTGACCTCTTAAATAGTGAAATTAAGTAGCTAATAAATGACAAAAATAAATATTCAACTAACCTTACGGTGGTCGGACGTGGTCAGAAATGAATTCCGACATGTGTGTGGTGATCGAGATGAATTCCCTCTGCTGTAGAGTTGACGGAAAAGTAGTAGGGAAAAGAAGAAAGCGTGATTCATTGAAGGAAAATGAAGAGGGAGAACAATTGTAATTTATTGTTATTTTAGTTCAGTGTAATCTTGTCCATTGGTTTAAATGGATGGTTCAAATTCTCACTCTACAATACAATAAAACCTCTATAAATGAATATGGTTGGGCCGAGCAAAATTATTATCTTATATGAAATTATTAGTCCCTCGATAAATGAAATTTTTATTAATTTATCGATATTTTAATATTTATTAATTCATAATTTTTAAAATTAAACAAGTTGCATTTAAAGAGGACAAATTCACGTCATGTGAGTGTGAAGATGAAGAGGGCAACAGAAGCTGAGAAAGAGGAAAAGAAGTAGGGATAATGACACATTAGAGCTGGTCTAAAAGTTTGGCATTTCTGAAATCTTTGCTTTATTTTTTCTCACTAGAATTTCAGGATACATTCGTATTTGTTACAGGAAGAAAAGTGTTGCTTATAGTGGACAATTGCCAGCCCATCCTAAGGTTATTGAAGGCTTGGGAAATATTGAAATGTTCTTTTTGCCTCCAAATACAACATCAAAAATTCAACCATGTGATGCTGGAATTATTCGAACACTTAAGGTTCATTATCGGCGTCGTTTTTATTCTAGCATCTTGGAAGGGCAGTAATTTTCACATGGTCGATGACTGACCAAGTTAATTTGGTCAGTCACTGTTAATTACCGTTAGATCTAACATCATTACGCAGATCTAACGGTGACTGACCAAAATAACTTGGTCAGTCATGGACCATGTGAAAATTACTCAAGGATGGGTATGAGATGGGAGCAACAAATCCTGAGAAAATTAATGTCTTTGATGCTATGAATTTTTTTAATGTTGCTTAGAATATTGATGTGAAGGTTAAAACTGTTTCAAATTGTTTTTTACATTGCAAAATTAGATCTGAGAAAGATATACATTTGGAAGAAGGAATTGGTGATCTTCAAGGCATTACAAGATTAGAGGAAGTTATTTCTAATCTAAATTATAGAAATGTCATGAATATAGAATACATTTTAAATTATCCTAGTGAAAATGAAGCTTTTTACGAGTTGCATACCAATGAAGAAATTATTGAAGGGGTAGTGGGTATTCGAGATGGTGACAATCAACATCAAGAAGATGATAGTAACTCTATACCACAAGTTTCTCCAAAAGAAGTTTTTTTTGCCGCGGAGACTTTGAAATATTACTTGCTTCAAAATGAGAAGAATGTGCCGGATGTAGTGTATGCCCTCTAAAAAATTAAAGTAGAAATTGAGTTTAGTTCACATGAAAAGAAGAAATTAATCGGGGTTTAGTCGGAGAATTAATCAGTTCAAATTGGATTCTTAATTTTAAGCGACTGGTCGAGGCCTGAGCGGCCAATCGGCCTTCATTTACAATAATGCTTAAAATACATTAAAAATAACAGTTCATTCAAAAAAAATTACTTTTATGCCACGTGTTTTAGTATGCTTTATTTTACGTTCAAGGTTTGTTTGTCGGGTAATTTTTAGATGAATTTTCTTATTCAAAGTTTTTTTCATACACTATAAAAGGGCAGTTTCTTAGTATGGAGAAGAGGGACGCTCAGTCAGGACCATTAAAAGAAGAGCCTAAAATTTCCGTTTTTTTTTTAGTTCTAATCAATTTTGAAATTTTTATTTAAGTTTGACTGCATTGCTATGAGTCTTATGTTCTAGTTGTAAGGGCTTTTACTCATAACCAAAATTTCGGTTATGATTTCTTAGTGTATAAGATTTTAAAGCAAGGTTATTAAACCTGGACCGGACCGACCGGATTCGACCGGATCCAAACCCAATTTCGGTCCGGAAATACCTGATTTTGAATTTCCTCAAAATCCGGCTAGACCCGCTCAATCAGGTTGGTTGAACCGTAAATCGTTCAAACCGGACCCAGGTAAGCGGGCGGATCGGGTCATTTATAAGACTCAATTTAATTAGAAAAAAATAAATTTTTGACAACAGTGGATTTCGAACCTAGGCCTTCTACCTAAAAATCTTCCTTCTCAACCAATATGTTAATCTTAATATATTGATATGCATGAACAACTAAAATATTTCTATTAAATATAATAGATTAAACACTTGAAGCACTTTATGATACTTTTTTTCCTTAGTATATTTCAGTAAGTAAATGTTACCTGCTATTGATAAATTTATGTTAGTATTTTCTTTTGAAACGCAAGAGAATAAATTAAGAAGAAACAACAAGCGAAATTACAAAGGAAATCGGGAGGAACATCTAACCATTTTTCTCAGAAAAAAGAAACAAAAACATGTCTAGCTAACACAATACATGAGCCAATTCATTCGCCGAGCGTCGAACAAAGGTAATAGAGTTATTAGAGCATCTCCAACCATCCCCACTTTCTCTCTTGGAAAGTGGGAAGTGGGGATTTGTTACCCCAATCATTCCCTTTTTTACCCTCACTAGTGGGAAATCCCCACTTTTTTCCCCAAAAGTGGGGATTATTTTGGTCCTCCACACTTTAGAAATAATATAATTTAATCTTCACTTTCCACTTTCCAAGGAATTATATAAGTAAAAAAGTAATAAAAATATAAAAAAGTATTATTATATTAATAAAAAGAGTAGGTGGAAAAATATAAAGTAGATTTGGGGAAGAAATGAAATTTGTGGTTGGAGAAAAAATAGGGAATAGGGATAAAAAAGTGGGGAATGGGGGGGAGAAAAGTGAGGGTGAAGGTCGGAGATGCTCTTAGAGCATCTCCCACCATCACCACTTTCTCTCTTGGAAAGTGGGAAGTGGGGATTTGTTACACTAACCATCCCTTTTTTACTCCCACTAGTTGGGATTCCCCACTTTTTTCCTCAAAAGTGGAGAATATTTTGGTCCTCCCCACTTTAGAAATAATATAATTTAATCAATTTACTTTGTTATTTTGATTTAAATTTAAAGAAGTAATAATAGGGAATGGGGAAGAAATAAAAAGAAGTATTATTATATTAATAAAAAAAGTAGGTGGAAAAGTATAAAGTAGATTTGGGGAAGAAATGAAATTTGTGATTGGAGAAAAAAATAGGGAATTGGGATAAAAAAGTGGGGAATGGGGAGAAAAGTGAGGATGAAGGTTGGAGATGCTCTTAGTAAGCTCGTTTATGTTAGTATTTAGTATTTGAACATTAGAGATAGGATCAGGTGAGACAATGTCATTATGGAGAGACTTTTTTTAGTGTGAGACAATTAAAAAGTGGTGGCATTTTTGAAATTTTAAAAACATGGAGGGGCATTATTGAAGGGAAGAGGAGGTGATGTCAGCGCTGATGTCACATCTGGAGAGAGAAAAAGTTTTTATTATTTTATTTAAAATGCATTTTTCCGCTCTTTCCAAACTCATTTTTCAAAAAAAATTATACCACTTAACTCGTATTAATTAGGTGGTCATTTTGAGATTCATTGTTGTTATTTATAGACGATTTTTATTTTTTTTTATTTTTGTTCCAAGTTCGATACTCGGTTGTTCCAGCAGAATACTCCATTTGTTCCACCAGACTACTACATTTGTTCCAGCAGAATATTTTCATTATTTTTTTTTAAATGCACTCTGGGAGTGTAAAAAAATGTAGTATTCTGGTGGAACAATTGGAGTAGTCCGGTGGAACAACTATAGTATTCTGTTGGAACAAAAAAAATAAAAAAAAATCGTCTATAAATAACAAAAATGGATCTCAAAATGACCGCATAATTAATACGAGTTCATTGGTATAATTTTTTTTGAAAAATGAGTTTGGAAAGAGCGGGAAAATGCATTTTAAAAATTATAATTAAAACTCTTTCTCTCTCCAAAAATGACATCAGCGCTGACATCACTTCCTCTTCCTTCCCTTCAATTCACGCATGAGAGGGTATTCATTTAATTACAAGTTTGCCACCTTCCCCTATTAAATTACAAAAATACCCATTGTCTCATCATAAAAACTAGTCTCATCCTAAACTCTGGTCTCATTTGAACTTGACTCTTGAACATTAATGATACATGTTAGATGCAAACCATTTAATATGAAAATAATCATAAAACCTACATCATACTAATTTATTATATTTACTTAAGATTATTATTATCTAAATTTTTTTAATTTTTAATCTCTTTCTACCCTTTGAAATCTTGCACGTCTCTATTCTTTGGGAGGTTTTTTTTTTCAATTATTCATCTTCATTCTTATTTTCTTTTGTCAAACAAAAGAGCTTCGAAGAACAAACATTTAACTTAAATTTTCTTATTTATATTAAAAAGTTAGTATCATGTTCACAGTTTATTTAATTTAAACTTTTTGGTATTAAATTTTTATTTATTTATTATTAGGTCAAAATTTATGCTATTACTAAAATTTAAATTTATACTTTTAGTATTTGAAGGTCAAATAAAATTAAGATAATTAATTTTTTACTATATTTATTCTCTCTCGGTTCAACCGTGGAACTTTAAATCTTTGACTCTTTAGATTTTTGGATCTTTGGCCGGTCTGAATTTAACAACCATGCTTTAAAGGAAAATGTCTTCTAAGTAAATAATCTTGAAATAATTAATTACCAAAATATAGTTGACTATGATTGCGTTTGGTTTCTATGGTATAAGCTCTTTTTTGCTGTTAAATAATAAAAAGGAGAGATTGTTGTGTTTGCTTAGAAATTTTAATAACTTGATGCTGGCTGTTTGAGTGGTGAATAGTTGTTTGAAAAAGCAGCAAGAAACTGCTTTTACCAATATAACGTTACGTTTTTTTTTTATTCTCCTTAAAAACTCTCTCCACCCAAAATCAATCTTTATAGTGAAAAATAATCCATTAAATCCGGAATTAATCTATACCATATAATATTAGAGAGATTTTAGTATACTTCTGAAGTACGATGATGTGGTACTCCAAACCAATAAATGGTTGACATATGTTACATTAATCAATAAGATTTTGACAACGTGTAATTAATTAAAAATTTATTTTTTAGTTAATAATTTATATGAAATTCTAGACTCTAAAATAAAAACTCTAGACCCTAAAAACTAAACTCTAGACCCTAAATCACCAAACCTAGATACTAATATATGATGTGTCATCTAATTATTAGTCCGGAGTACCATATCATCCATACTCCAAGATTTTGTGTTATATCTGCAGAATTTACTTTACATCATTGTTTTTCATAACTGAAATGTTTTTGAACGGTTTAGATAAGATGGTTGTTGGGGTCTTAATTAAGTGTAGAAGACAGTGATAAATTTTGGTAATTTTTGATATTCGGTGCAATTTCGGCTTCAACATGCATGGAATGTGAATATTCAATTCTTCTTAGATGATGGTCAAGTGACATATTTTAGTTCAATTCAAAGAATCATTTTCAATGTTATTGATTCTCTTTATTATTCAGCCTCTTCACAATTAAAAGTTGGAGAACATCCGGACGAATAACAAGTAATTGTCACTCAACTAATTCATGTATGTGATAAAAGTGTAGAGCCTATCTCAAATCAATTTCAATTTGGCTATATATAGTTCTTTCACCTCGCTTCGCAAAGTACAGCTGATGAAAATGGCGTTCCATCCTTGGACAATTTTATTTGGTGATACAGTTGAAATAGGTGAGGATTTGCATGGTTATTTTGAACTTCTTGACCTGACATTTGGATGTTCTCCAAATAATTTATATACTTGCTATTATTTTTGGTTCTAGAATTTTAATATTAGGTATATTAAATTAATTTTAATATAGAATATACACATCATTGATTATTTTTGAGATTGTACAGTTTGCACATAGGAACTGTTTTCCTTCATCAATGTCAAGATCTCTTCAAGACATTTTCTTTTTGTTGAAGTTTACTTTTAAACTCTTTTATTATCTATATGTATTCTCAATAGTGATGCCATAGTTTTACTGAATTCCAATATAGTTTTTCGTTAAAATTGAATGGAATTGCTACATTTTTCAAAGAAAAATATATGTTGTCTTTCTCGTATGATATGATAGATCTATTTCTTTTGATCGCTTGCATACTTAGGCCATGCTCTTTATGACTGAACTGAACTGAATTGAATTGAATTGAAGTGTATTTTACTAAAAAAAAAATTACAATATTCCAATCTTCATTTTGTTGGTTTTATAATTTTATACATTCATTTCCTATTTTTAACGAGCAAATCAATAAAAAGGTAAAGAGAGATTTGAAATCGTTGACACATGTTGCCCTGAACTGAAAGAATATTTGGTGTTTGTAACTTTTTTACATATTCACATTATTTTTATTATATTTCAATTAATTTTATGTATTAAATTAGAAATATATTCTTATAAGTTATTTTACATGCTGACATCAACAGTCAATCATAGTTTTACTAAACACCAATAATCAAACATTAACTAGCAAATAACAATTTGTAACAACAAACAACAAAAACAAACAACACATAAACAAAACAGACTATTATCATTTTTACTTAAAATTAACTGTTAAGGGCCTCTAATTGGAACAACCTTGCTCAACCCAAAATTTAACGCTTGAATTGCTTAAACCAACTTTAATATCAATTAAAATTGACTTAAATGATTAACAGACCAAAATACCTAAATAATGCTGTTGATTTTCCTAAAAATATGTTTTTGCTAAAATTAAATTGATAAATTAGATACTTGGATTATGTTTTTTTCGGCTTAAATTCACCAAAATTTAGTCAATTCAATAAATTATGTTCAATTAGTTCATATTAATTTAGTTCATCCATTTTTTATTTAAATTTTGATTCAGTTCATCAAATTTAATTTCAGTTCATTTAAGTAAATTTAGCAAAATTCATTAAATATTTAATCAATAATTAGTTCAGATTACATATTTTATTTCAATTTTTGTTCTAACATATTTTAGTCAGAAAGAATAGAACTTTAATGAATTTACAAATAGCTTGATTGCTTTTAATAAGCATTCTGCTAATATACATATCTTAGCTAGAAGATATACATATCTTAGCTAGAAGCATTCAAAATGAGGGGCCTGAATCTTTGTCTTTTCTTTACCCACTACATTTAATTTTATCTTCTTCTCGCTTTCATTTCCAGCAATCTTGGGTTTATCATATGCACTTGAATACATTTTTTTGTCAAAATAACTATGACAAGCAAGTTGCATGTTGTTAGTACCCTACTCTTGACAAATAAAAAAAAAAAAACTACAATATAGTCGTTGTTGTCAGTCCATTGTGATTGTGGTTGCCTCAACTTACACCTACTTCATTGAATAATTTTATATTTTAAATATTCTTATTATTTTCTTATTATTTGATCTTAGTTTTTCAAGTTAAAAAACTTAGCATCAAAGTAAATAAAATTCCACAATAGATCAATAATTTATCTGAATAATCTAAAAGTTACAAGAAAAAAAAGTTATAAATTTATATATTTGTTGTTTATTTACTAAGGCAAAACACATTTTTGGCCATTAAGTTATCCAAATTTATGTATTTGGTCACTGACCTTTTATTTGGTTATATTTGACCACTCGCCTTTGTAATTTGATGAAATCTCACTCTTAATGTGTTAATTATGATATTTTGTATTTGTATTAGTTGACAATTTGTAGTTTTAGTATCATTTTCTTATTTGAAATGAATGAATTTTAATATTTAACATTTTTATCTACTCTTAATTCTGATTGAAGAATGGTGAGATTTTACTAAATTTGTAAATGAATTGTCAAATATGATCAAATTATAAAGGTGAATAACCAAATAACAGGTCAGTGACCAATTGCACAAATTTGTGATAGATCAATAGCCAAATAGTGTTTTTTGCCTTTATTAAAGACAAAAAAAAATTTTACATTCCATATTCTATGTGGCTCGAATCCATGATCTTAATGTTGGAAATTGGAGATTTACGACGTTCATAGCGGAATTAATAAAATTCAAATTCTTAAACCAAGATCCATTAGCTTATTGAATAACAATTATGAAGATAGGTTAGATAAAATACTTTTAGGAGATTACTATCTAATGTTGTTATCGCGACCACAAGTTTTCTTTAATTTAATCTCGCGAGTGCCCAAAGAAAACACCTCTAGCGTTAAGTCCACACGAGCAAGAACGAATAAAATGGTATATCGAAACTCTAAATTTGTTCTAGAAATTTTGGCCTCCAAGAGGGAATTGATGTGTCTTGGTCGAATCCCCCTATATGGGTTGTTGTGTACAAATGAGTGGATGACACTAGACAAGTAATAAAGTGATAAGTTATCGTCTCCACAGGGATAGAACAGTTTCAAGCTGGTCTCTTTATTGAAACAGAACAGTCGGGTGATTGGTCTAGATTGATTGATTGATTTTAAACTAACTATATCTATTATTAAACTAAGGTTGTCACAGAGCATGAAAGTAAATTAAGAGATAACAATAATAAAGAAGCAGGTGTAAAACACAGCCAGAACTGATGGCAAACAAGCACACATTCCCTTCATACAAATCTACCATGTTTATTATAAGTCTAAGGTATCTTCACTAGAATCACTCAAGTCAGATGGTCACATGTTCCCAAGATTCTTTATACTTATGCAAAATTAGTTTCCATTAGATTACACAAGCACAAGCGTTAAGCACGGGAAGCATCTTATAAATAAGAACCCTTAGCACACATTTTATCCTTATTGGTCCCGGTATAAAACATATGTGTTCAATCAGTTTATCTATTGTTTGATCCGAGTTGGTCCCTACAACATCAAACAACTGAAAATACAAGTTAGCTAGACTTACATATGAATGGAGATTCTATTGAACAAGCTGAATAAACATGATTTCATTGAATAAAATGAAAGTGACGCTTATAAACCACCAGCCAGAAGGCTGGCTTTCCACCTTGAGTGACTACTCACTCATTGTCATGGTTACATCGTTTGAAGGAATGGAAAACTAAGAACAGGTTCTGCTTGGCCTCGAATGAGACTTCCACAGAAAACTGCTATAACTACTAAACTGAAAGTGAAACTAATGTCTACTAAACTAAGATAATCTGATGCATTCTCGGATGATAAACAATACTCTCGCAGGAGTATTTATACAAGAAAGAAAGGAAATAAAACAAAGTGAAGATGCTTTCTCGGAATCTGGCTGTTCTTGGGCAGATTGTTCTCTAGCAGAAGAAGACAACTGCATAATAGGACAAGTCAACCTGCAGAAAGAGACAAATGCACAAGAAGACAACTTCACATCCCAATGCCTTCACAAACCTCCAAAACCTTGCTTTTTCTCTTCCCCACATCACAAAACCGAGAACATGTGAGGAGAGGGTATCTTTGACCTGATTTTCTGCAGATTCAACCCTAAATACAAGCTGTTCAGACTCAACTAAGCACAGGCAGACTAAATGGGAGCACAGGCTGAACTTGTGCCTTAAAGAACAATCTCAGGTTGTTCGAAACACAGTTTTGGCACGAAAATACTATGGAAAACCCTTGATTTTATAGACACAAATCACACCCAACATGGGTATTTATAGTGTTTTAATTGTTTCTCCAAAATAAGAATCCTAAACCCTAAAACGTTATTGTTTTATATGTGCAATTCATTAGGTTCTTAATAATCTAGCCGTACATAATTTAGATAATCAATTAAATCACAATTAACATATCTATAATCTAACAGAGAAGTATTTTAACTTGAGATAGAAGCATATATTTTTTCCCTTAGAATATGAAGAGTAAATCAAGAGTTTGATTTCAACCTTTCAATGTATAGTTACCGTAGAATTACATTCCTCATCAACTTTAGCTAGGTCACTTCGTGATTATAGAAAATGCTAAATCGCAAACATAATTATCTTATTTTCTTTTGATCAAGTTAAATATACTCTATTAGATAGATTCAAATGAAATCTCAATTTCACTTCTAGAATTTATCACCTTGCAAGGGGTTTGAGTAATTCTACTACACGTGATCTTTAGATAAACTTCCTTTAATCTGGACATTATAATTCTATCATCCGACATTCTCGTTACGCATCTCTTTCCGAGAGTGTTTCATTCAAAAGTCAAAACAACAGAATAATTCAAGATTACGAATATGTTTATTTAATTCAAGGATTCCTTGTACCTATATATTATGAGACTAACTAGTGGCACTTATGATTCTTCACTATCTAGTTTCTCATATTGGATCTCCAATGTGTATCAATATTTAATATCATCCATGTAACTTTTTAGATATCTATCGCTTAGTCATAACAAGAAACAATATTACATGCAAGTTTAGATAGTACTAGTCTATTATATATTACATTGACTTGAAATGATTTTAAGACTATTATATTTAAACATGTTTATATAAATATAAGGCTTAATACATATATCCCGATGAACTTATCCTGAAACTACAATTGTCTCCATGAAATTTTAAAAGTTACAAATGACCTCATGTACTTGTCACAATGTAACAAATAGCACCCTAGTTTCAGAATCGATGTATCAAAATGTATAAAATGTAGGTGGCACATACTATAGGTGAAAATTATGATATAAGATTTCGGAAATTTTCTAAATGATATTATCATTTGTTTACATGTTTTGATACGATGAAATTTCGAATTAGAGGGTTATTCAAAGCAATTGGATAGATCAAGGGGTCATTTGTAACTATTGACAAGAATAAGAGGTTATTTGTAACAGTTCAATAATAATAAAGAGTTATTTGTTACATTTAATCAAGTACCGTGGGTTTCACAACGTGAAAAAGTTCAGGGAGACGGTTGAAGTCTTTGAACAACAGTTAAAACTCATTAAAATAATAATAATCACATTTTATTAATAAACAAATAAAATATAATCTAAAATAATAGTTTAGGTCACGATACAACAGTCTATATGGTTCAACCTTCGGATTTTGTTGCTCCGAACCATCCTAACCTTGTGTACAAATTGCATCAAATCTCTCTACGGTCTTGAGCAATCCCCTCGAATGTGGCATGAAAATTTTTCATCCAAACTGAAATAGTTTGTCTTATGTGGCTCCAAAAATGATAGTTCACTTTACTTCTTCACTCAAGGCTCGGTTCACGTGTACACATTCGAGGGGGTATTCTTGGAGAGTAATTTTGCCATTTGAAATTCTCCTACGATGATGCTCAATCTGGTTGCATTCTTGGAGAGTAATTTTGCCATTCGAAATTTAGGATGGGCGCATTATTTTCTTAGTATTAAGGTCGTTTAGCCTTTCGCGGGGGTATTCTTACATCAAACTAAGTACTGTCGTTTTGTACTTGAAAAGGCCAATATGGTGACGTCTCGACAAGTCTCCAATCTGACAAGTCTGACTGAGAAGTTGAAGCTCGGACATAGTCCTTTATGTTTTGACCCTCTGTTATACCGTAGTGTTGTTGGAAGTTTACAGTATTTAACATTTACATATCCTGATATTGCCTTTGATGTTAATAAAGTTTCTTAATTTATTCATCCCCCCATGGACCTGCATTGGAGTACTGTAAAACGCATCTTCCGTTATCTTAAAGGGTAGTCTGTCGCATGAGTTACACTTTGAGAAAAAGTCTCTCACTCGTTTGCATTGTGTTTCTGAGGTGGATTGGGGTGGTGTCAAAGATGATAGGAACTCAACTGGTGGGTATGATGTGTTGTGGGGTAATTTGTTGGTCTCTTGGTCTTCACACAAATAGGGAATGGTTTCTCGTTCATCTATAAAGGCGAAATATCAATCGATTGTTACGGCTGCGTCAGAAGTTGGCTATGTATGCTTTTACGTGAAATTGGATTTCCTCTATTATTTTTTCCAGTTAATGGTGTGATAATCCCAGTGGAGTGTATCTTACGGCGAATCCGATGTTCCATAATTCAAGTAACCATTTAGAGATTGATTTTTACTTCGTCTGAGATAAAATATTGTTTAAATAGCTCATGGTTCGTTATATTAGTACGAATGATCATATTGCGAATATTTTTACTAAACCTCTTGAGTGTAGTCGGTTTCAATTTCTTCATGACAAGCTGACCATATGTCTGCCTCCTCTGCTTAGCTTGTGGGGCTCTGGTAGACAGTCGAATCCTCTAGGGTATATATAGGAAGGTTCTAAACTTGGTTCCTTAGAGACCAGTAATTGATATTGTGTACTGAATAAGATTCTACACTATTTATGAATACCTATATATGTAGCTAGGATTACTTTGTGCATATATATGTTCATATGGTTAATAGTAATCAAGTGAATTCCCAGTATTTACACCAATCAATATACTTTAACGCGTTACGATCCTGTTGCGTTTATGTGTTGAAATTCTAATATTAGATTGAATTGTCGAGATGTACATTTATTTCTCAAAAACTTCCATATCATAGATTCATAAACTTATATACAGTTATTAAGAAATCAAGGAATTCATTGTCAGTCAATTGCTTGAGAATCAAATAAATTAGAAGCAAGAGACATCATGAAATCTGAACCGCCAATCATCTGATCATCATTAGTATGACCAGCTTGAATAAATCCATCATCGTCAATGGAATTCCAAGGTGTAGGCGCATCAAGAATCTGAGAGAGATCTTCCATAGTAAAATCTATTAGAAAATTAGGAATACTATCACCATCATCCTTAGCCAACAACCATCCTTCCGCCTGATCGAAAGCTTCTTTATTCAGATCATTCTCACTAATGTTTTCATGGTGCAACACTACTGGAGTTGAAGTAGACGGGGGCGGGGGCAACAATGTAGCTGATAATTGTTCGTCATTATCGGGTTTTTTGTTGTCTTCGTCATCGTTGTTGTCGCGATTAGTATTTCGCAGCGTTGGGAGTGAAATATGGAATTCATGGAGCTTCTTAACTAAATAGGAGTTCCAGTAATTCTTTATTTCATTATCTGTTCTTCCTGGAAGTCTCCCAGCTATTAGGGACCATCTGCATACCAAATATTCAAATTTAATGGATTAGAGACGAATTTTCTGTAGTAGTATGATATCTGAATATTTGAATTTAACATGGATATTAGCATCATCTTTGTTACTTAACCAATTGAACTAAAAGTTCGAGCTAATAGTTAATCTCTATTTATTAAACCTGTAATGATAAATGTTGTTACTTAATCGATTGAACTAAAAACTCGGGCTGATAATAACGCTAACAACATATGTTATATTAATTAATCTCTATACCCCTCATGTGAATGCCCCTTGCGCTTGAAACGTGCATAACATAAACCCAAGGCACCATGTGCTTTTAATTCAACAAATATTGAGGTTGCTAAGAAGTGAATTCAGGACCTTTTAATTTCACAGGCTCTTATACTATATCACTTAACCAATTGAACCAAAAGCTCGAGCTGATAATTAAGACTAACAACATATTTTATCTTAATAATCTCTCACTCAACCTATTTTTTTGGTAAATCAAACTTTTATTTATATGGTATTAGAGTGATGGTCCAGTGTATGGTACCTCGTAACATTAGCCTTATGCACTAAATAAATTGAATATAAAAGGAGAAGTTAAATGATTTGAGCATTAACAGGTGCATTGAGAATCTACATCGCTCTTTATTTTTGCGAGACAATTTTTAGCTTGAGGTACTTTTGAGTTTGATAAGACCGTTTATATAAATATATAATACTTATAAAAGTACCATCTACATATAAAGATTGTTCCGGATGTTTTATATTCAATCATCTATATAAATGTGTGTGTAGAGAGCGTTTCCTATCGATCAATGCTTGAGAAATGATAAACATTATCTCATTGAGAAATTATATTATACGTCTATCTCATTACATTACTCAAACATTGAGAATCATAATAATTTAGAGTAATGCTCACCTAGTCGATAATTGACCAAATATAATTTGATCAATCACCAATAGATTAGAATCTAAAGCTGACGATTAAAACCTAATGAAATCACATATTCTACTTTAACTATACATAATGTTTTTTGTTTTTTTTATTATACCCTAGATAGTGTATCTAGTATCAATCCATCGTCCTTATGTGATTTCATTAAGTTTTATTCTCCACCCTTAAATTTTAATCTAATGATGATTGACCAAATACAGTTTAGGCAGTTATTAAAATTTATATATAAATTAGAATTATATAAGTAATTAAAGAATATGAAGTACAAAAAATTCAGGTGGTTCAATTTGTAAATTCGATTATATTGTAAATAAAGATATTTAGTTTTTGCCGTTTGAAAACATAGACATTATATACAAAATTATTATGGTGGATTTTTTTTTTATCTTTTTTTTCATCGTGAATATATATATATCAAAATGGAGTGACTTAGAACATGTAGAAAGATTGACTTTTGCAAATTAATTACCACATATATAAGATCTAACTTGTCAAATATAACTATTGTTTGCAAACTTTTAAATCATTAAAATATCTTTACATACTGAGCGAACTTGTATTATTTCATTATTTCACTTTTTTTTTTTTGAACATTTTTCATTATTTCACTTTACCTAATAGCTAATTGAAAGGTCGATTTATCATTGGTTAAGGTGCAATGCAGATTAAATTATTGGTTACCCTATTGTAACAGGTCAGACGTACTGCATGTAAAAATGGAATGAAAGAACAAAGCATGATAAAAGGAATGATAAAGTCAAGTACCATATATGTATATTACCTATAGATCTAACATATAAAGTCTAACTTTTCTGGATTAAATTAGTTAATTACTAAATTTATGTGAGATATTTAACAAATAGACGAACCTATTGCCTAAGAGCTTGTGCAATCTGACAATAAGTTCCTCTTCGTCGCGAGAAATGTTCCCTCTCTTAATATCAGGTCGGAGATAGTTCAACCATCGAAGTCTGCAACTTTTTCCACATCTCTTCAAACCTGCAATTGAATTCATCGATCAAACATTTCAACTAACACTTAAAAAAACATCAATGTCACTCGATTTCACCTGAATTTCACTTACCCGTTTTCTTAGATACACTGGTCCATTTTCTTTGGCCATAGGTAGAGACATAATCAGTGAGCATTTGGTCTTCAAGTGAAGTCCATGCCCCTTTGGTAAGGCCATTTTTTGAGATCTGAGATGTTCTTCCCATCTGATCAGAAAAAAGAATTAGATGATGATGATGATGATGATGATGATGATGATGAGTGTTTTTGTATATGTATTATGTATTTGTATTGTGAGGTTTCATTTATTTGATGCGATTATATAAGCTCAAATCGGCTGTGTTCGGTACCGTCGGACATTGATTTCCTTTTCAAGAGCTTCTTATAAAAAACGTGGTTCATTACCCCATTATTTATTATTATTATTATTATTTATTATTATTATTATTATTATTATTATTATTTTTTCTCTTTTAATGGAGTTATTATTATTATTATTATTACTTTTTTTATTTGTTTTCTATTTTAATGGAGTTATTATTATTATTATTATTATTCAAATGCTAGCTAGATATTGTTTACACAAATAACCTCTGAATTTGGTTTAATGTTTCTACTGACCCCTTCAACTTTCAATTGTTACAAATACTTCCTCCAAATTTTTAAATGCTAACGAATACCCCCTTCAACTTTTTAAAAGCTAACAAATGACCCTCTGAACTTGGCTACTGATTCCCCCAACTTTCGATTCTAACAAATATCCCCTCCAACTTTCTAAATACTAACAAATAACTCTGAATTACTGCAATGGTAGCAAATGTGTGACTCAAACTCTTATAGTTGCGTACAGGACTTCAAAATGAAAAAAAAATCAATTAAAAACATAAAAAATAAAATACAAAAATCCAAAATTTTCTGAGTAAGGGCTTACTATCAAGTTTTTATTATACTTTAAATGTAAGAATTTAGGAAATTTCAATTTCATTTTTTGAATTGAGAATTTGATTCTTGAATAAGAAATTTGATTTTTGAATTAGAATATAAGCAAGAAGATGTAAGGTTTTTCTTTGCTTAATGTATTCGCACCCTCTGAACTTAATTCTTTTCGTCAATTTCACCCTAATTTTTCTTTTTGGTTCTATTTGCCTCTCTGAAGTAATTAAAAGTGCTACTTTTCATCCCTTTTGACTAACATGGAAGAGAGGGAAAATGGTTTTAAAAAAGTTTCAATTTCTTCCTTAAAAAATTCTGTAACGGATCTTTATACTTTTTTCTCTCAAAAATATCATCTTCTTCAACCTATAATTAAAAAACCCAAAATCAATTCAAAATCTCAATCTCAACAAATAAAAGATCCAAAATTAAGATGTCCCAAAATCAATCCAAACCGTCAATTTGGATTTCGAATATATCTTAACATTTTCATTTTAATTATTTTTCTACTTTTTAAAGCATTCACGCGCCTATGAGAGTTTGACTCGCACATTTGCTGTCATTTCAACCATTTGGGGTTATTTTGTTAGGATCTAACTAATTGCAATCAATCAGACACAATAAAGAACACGCGAAATTGTTTACCCAGTTCGCCACTCAATGTGAATGACTACGTCTGGGGGCACTACCAAGCCAGGATTTGCACTATATAAATTTTTGGAACACAGATACAATAGAGACAACGATACATATATATATATATATATATATATATATATATATATATATAATTTGTCTCTAAAGCCTAACATATTTGTTACAATCAGAAGTTGGAGGGGTCAGTAGTAACATTGAGCCAAGTTTAAATGGTTGTTTGTTATAATTGAAAGAGTTACAGGGGGTATTTGTTAGAATCGAAAGTTGGAAGGGTCAGTAGCAACATTGAGCCAAGTTCAAGGGTTATTTGTGTATTCAGCCTTCAATCTATTACTCTTTTGATACTTTCAAAAAAACAACAAAAAACTGTTTTTATTTTAAGTAAATAATTTATTAGTCTTAACGTATAACGAAACACATTGTTTAGTCTTTGTCTTTTTAGAAATACGTACACTACTATGTCCCTGAGTTTTGTCGCAGATTCACAGTCGAAACTTTAGTCGCTCCCATTAAAATTAGACGTCATCTTCTACAATTTGAAGGCAAAATACAAATTAAGGAGAAGAAAAATAAGAAAGTGTAACCAATTCAATGGGTCGATATATGAACAAAGATTATCAAGAAAAAGAAGAAAACACAAAAGTATTCATGGCCATCGCGAGAAAATCCTGATATATAGAGAGATGGAAGAAGCTTAGCGAGCATTGAATTTTTATTAAGAATCCTTGTTCATAAGATTTTTCACGAAATTTTAACGAGAGGCATTAAACTTTTGATTGTGACAAAATTCAAGGACCTAGTAATGTATTTCTAAAAATACAGTGACTAATAAATTATTTACCCTTTTATTTCGCATTGAGCGAACTTGTTTAAAGTGACACAATAAACTCATTATACCCACGTGCCAGACTAATAATTAATGTTGAGAAATCGTAAAGTATATTCCTATTTACAAGTTTAAGATATATTGATTAAACAAAGTTTCAGTGGCTAATAGAATACTTTTAACAAATTTAAATGACAAATAGATCATTTTAAAAAATCCATGGAGTTAATAAGGCACCAAAACATTTCTATATATTTATATTAGGTTTGTCACAACCTCTCAGCCCCCTCAACTTCACATTTTACCTACATTTATCTACCCTAACGCCTAAACTCAGTCTCACTTGGAAGGGTGTACAACACTCGATCTAAAATTTCCATTTGATCAATCCAAAAATTACAAATTTAATCATTCCAAATTTAATTTTTCTTTTTTTATTCTCTTTCTTGTTTTCTTCTTCTACTACTTTATTCTAGATTACCATACTAACGGAATCTAGAATTCCAGCCAAAATCTCGAATTTTCATATTTTGACTGGAATTTTGAGACTTCCAGATTATGGCCGAAATTTGGAAATTCCAGATTTTGGCTAGAATTCTAAAATTTCTAGGATTCGGCACCAGAATATGGAAAATTTCATATCTCAACCGGAATTTTGGAATTTCCAGCGGCCAAATTCTAGACTCTGAAATTTCCAGATTACGAATCGAATTATGGAATTTTTAGAATCTGGCCGTCGGAATCTAGAAATTCCAGAATTGCGGTCGAAATCTGAAAAACTACAGATTTCTTCTGGAATTTCCATATTACGATTTGCATTCTGGAATTTCCAACTTAAGACTGGGAATTCTAAAATTTCCAGAAGTCGGCCAACGGAATCTGGAAGTTTTAGAATTCCAGCTGAAATGTGTAAATTCGAAATTACGGCCAAATATTTGGAAAATTCCAATTTTAGCCGGAAATCAGGAATTTCCAAATTTTGGTTGAAATTCTGGAATTTCCAGATTATGAATGGCATTATGGAATTTCCAGATTATGACTGGAATTCTGAAATTTCCACAATTCGGTCGCCGGAATCTGGAAATTCCAAATTTCCAGATTTTGGCTGGAATTTTAGAATTTCCAGAATCCGACCGCCGAAATCTCGAATTTTCCAAAGTTATCGAAATCTAAAATTTCCAGATTCCGGCCAAAAGTTTGGAAAGTTCCATATTTCATTCCAGAGTCCAGCTTTTGAAATTTGAAAGTTCCAGAATTCCGATCGAAATTTGGATTTCAGCCGAAATTCTGAAATTTCTAGATTCGGCTGGAATTCTAGTAATTTCAGATTTTGGCAGTTATCTTTTAATCTTTAGAAGAAGAAGAAGGAAATAGAGATGAAAATAAGAAAATAGAATGATTATTTCGTAAAAATATATTTTTTTTTAATTAATGCTTCTTTTCACTTTCTCTCTCTCTCTTCAGTTTCACTTTTTGCCACATAGGTGCTATATCAGCCTCATTTAGGATTCGAGGGATTATAAGTATTGAGAGATTTTAGTATACTCTTGGAGCACGATGACGTGGTACTCCAAATCAATAAATGGTTGGCATATGTTACATCAACCAGTAAGATTTTGACAAAGTGTAATTGATTAAAAATCTATTTTTTAGTTAATAATTTATATAAAATTTTAGATCCTAAAATAAACATTCTAGACTCTAGAAACTATAAACCCTAAATCATCGACTCTTAGATGCGAATATATGTGACGTGTCATCGAATTATTAGTCTGGGGTAACACGTCATCCGTACTTCATGAGTATTTTAAAATTTCTCTATAAGTATTACATTTGAATAGTTGAGAGGCTTACAAGTTATCCCCTAAATTCGAGTAGTAACTTTAGAAGGGAAATATGTATTATCCCATTTTTCTTTTTTGAAATATATATTCAACAGCTAGATAAAGAAAGATAAGTTCGTTGCTACAAATAAAGAAACACCTACATTAATAAATACAAAGCTAGCAAGGATTAGACTGTAGAGTTAGTACGTACTGTAACATAATATTCTAGCTCAACAGTTTGTCACCCAACAAATTAGCAAAATCTAATCAAAATCTAATAATTAGATTAATCTGATCTAAAATCACTATCAGGTTTTTATTTTTCCTAATTTGGTAAGGTTTGAATTTTAATTAAGGTTTAGTATTTGAGATACTGAGGCATGGTATAAGAGATTTTATTGTGCATAGAAGATAAAATTGTTACTAATGGATACTACTAAGAATTATCACAATTTCAAAAAACCTTTTGTTTTGAGCTTGAAATTGAGGAGGTCCTCGAATTCGATTTACTTTTCTCCTTCTTCTCATCCCTCCTTTTGTTTAGCATCACATATCTCAACAGTATTCTTTGGTCATCCTGTATCCGATAACTATATTTTTTTCATTTATAGCTCGTTCATATTTAGCATGGGAGGAAAAGGTTGACTTAATTTATAGATCTGTAGATATATGGGAGTGTAATTTCAGGAATGACATAGATCCGATTTTCTGGAGGAGCATAGGTGTTGAAGAATATATTTCAATTGTTTTTCTGCAGATTCGAAATCTCAAGAAATATATGATGTATTATGTCGTTTTTTTTAATACCTTTATAATGTCTTAGACACTTTGTAGCGTTTATTTGCCCTATATGTGATTTATATTGTCTTTTGCCTGCATTTTTATGAGGTTTAATTCCTCTTTTTTTTTCCTTTGATTATCATCGTGCTGTAATTTTTCTATACTTTTCAATGATACGTTAAGTCTTTTATAAAAAAATAAAAATTATCAATAGTCTAAGTCTAACAAGCATATTGGTTCAAATTAGCCATATTGATTGGGGTAATGTTTGGATCTGTTGTAATTAATTCCTTTTGACTAAAAAATAACTGAGCTCAAACTAATAGAACCTACATAACAAAATAAATTGTAAATATTCAAATGTAAAAGAAAATTACAATTACTGCCCTAACTTATCAAGTAATCAAGAAAAATTTTCGTATATGTCAGATATACCACGTCATCTCGTATGCCACCCTAATAATTCGATGACACGTCATATATGTTAGTATTTAGGGTTCATGATTTAGAGTCTAAGTTTAGTTTCTAGAATTTATTGTTTTTATTTTAAGGTCTAAAATTTTATATAAATTATTAACTAAAAAATTAATTATTAATTAATTACATAATGTTAAATTGTTATTGGTTAAGATGACACTTGTTAAAAAATTATAGGCTTGACATACCACGTCATTCGTATGCCTGACAAAACACAAAGCGGAAAGAAATTTATTGTTTTTAATAATAATTACTGCCCTAACTTATCAACCAAAACAGACCAATGTGTGTACATTAGGCGTTTTTAGGAGGAGTTCATCTAGACGGTCATCTAAGGTTCTCTGATTTTGGGCTCTTAAAATTACTAGTATATAGTAATATTAGTCATATTAAAGTAAGAGAAAGATATTAGGTATATTAATTTTTTTTTATAATTAATTTTGTTTTTGTGGCTTTCATTATTTTCAATTTAAGGCTCACCTATTATTATTTTTAACTCTAAATGTGAAATTTGCTAGGCAATTTCTTATAGAGCCTCTAGCCTGAACTTTATTTTTAGTAGAACAATTTTATCTAAAGCCTCCAAAATTACTCCCATTCTTTTTGTTAGTGCTCTCCAAATTTAATTTGGAGAGTCACCATTGAATTAATGATAATTCAATTCAATGGTGTATAACAATTCTAATTTTAACCTTAACTCTAAATTTGAACCTTAACCTAAACTCAAATTTGAACCCAAACCTCAATCCAAAGCAACGTCGTTGACAATAATTCGGGCGAAGGAGTTTAGGTGTTAGGGTTAGGGTCAATATTTAGGATTAGGGTTAGGGTTAAGGTTTAGAGTTGAGGTTTGAATTCGAGTTTAGGATTAGGGTTAGGATTGTTATACACCATTGAAATAAATTATCATTAATCCAATGATGACTCTCCAAATTAAATCCATATAATTACGCACCAAGAAAATATGACCGAAATGGAGACGGACATGGTGTATAAACAAACTTACTCCCGTTTTATCATTATTATATTATTATTTTAGTTCACTTACACACTCTTTTTCTTTTCCTTTTTTACAACATTAAGTACTCTATTTCTCTTAAATAAATTTACAAAAAGTGTGATTTGGTTCCAATTTGTCCGCTCAAATATTGATGAATATTTGAAAGCCACGTTCTTTATGGTCGAATTGCACTGAATTTGTTAAACTGAAATGATTGAATTGTTTTAATTTCAGTGATTTCTCTTCAGTAAATTCACTTCATCAGTTCAGTTCAATCAATTCGGTTCAATAATTTATTAGTTATATTTATATTTAAAAGAGTACATACTTAGCGCTCTAAAATCTCTCCGAAATTGTAAATTATTACTTAATTTGCGACAGTTTAAGTTAAGTTGTAAACTGCAATTAGCCATCAATCAGAAATTTGGTAGTGAAGGAACTATCACAATGATTCAAACAAAACATCAAATATGTGTTATCGAGTCCCTTCTTATAGCACATGACATAGTTCAGTTGTTTTTCTTTGATTTCTGATAATTCTAATTTTCTTGAGCAATTTGATTTTGCTTGATTTGTTGCTCTTTGGAAATTTTATATTTTCTTCTTTCTTATAAATAAATTTTGGCTCACGGGGGTTTTCTAGGAAGGTTTTTTAGGGGTACCAACCTAGTTGGGATATCGATCTGTCCTCTATGAGCTTCCATTCACCCTGCCTTTATTGGAAAAAAAGTTGTTTGCAACGGTTGTGATCTCATACTACCAATTGCAACTCAAATGCCAATGTTAGTTGGAAGAGCCTGTGATAATTCTACAAACTAAAAATGTTAATCTCAATAACTTAATTGGATAATTGGATTGACTCCAATCCATGTTATCCACCCGTTAATAGATTAAATCCATGTAAATCAATATAACTTAATTGGATAATTGGATTAACTCCAATCCATGTTATCCACCCGTTAATAGATTTAATTGGATTAAATCTATTTCAATTGCCTAATTTATACACGAACGTTCTAGTCTCACTTTGTCCAGTCTCAAAGTCAGAGAGATGTCTCAAAGATTCGGGTACTTAAAGACATAACAACAGCCTCAATGATATCTAGTCTCAAACTTTAAGACCGATATACGATAGCTACAGAATTTGTGGCATAAAAGAATCTCTAATTAATTACTATATAATATATATTATGGATCTTTACTTTTTGTGTACATATATTAGTATTTACATCCTAATTATATACAATTGTAATTGCTTAGAAGGACAGATTTTAAAATATTTTGTGTTAGTATTATATTATGTTTTAGTAAATGTATTATGTTATATTCATAGGTCCTAGATTATTTCTTTTTGGTAGCTTTTCTTTGAAGAATGGGTAGTGAACCTATCACATCCCACCTCTTTTGTAGTTTTGAGACCTTGAAATCTTACTGTTATAAGCTTTTGGAGTTTGTTTTAGTTTTTGTTCATATTATTTATGGTGTTTTTTCTAATTTAAATTATTTGTTTTGTTAATTAATTTAAATTATTATTTTAGAACTTTTTAAATAATTATAATATATGAAAATTATCAAAAAAAACTAAATTATACTATTTGTCCTCTAAAATCGATGGTAAAATTAGAGACTGTTTAGTGGTTCACTTGGAGACCGT
Source organism: Euphorbia peplus (assembly GCA_028411795.1). NCBI lineage: Eukaryota > Viridiplantae > Streptophyta > Magnoliopsida > Malpighiales > Euphorbiaceae > Euphorbia > Euphorbia peplus. The sequence continues at coordinate 37,409,161 of CP110840.1, forward strand.
TTACTGTCTCAATTATGTGGTCTCTAAACTTGCTACCGGTGTTTGCAACTTGCTACTGGTCTCAAAGTTTGCAATTGTCAAGCTGAAATTGAGACTGTCCAGATTTGCAACCTATGAAATTGAGACCGACAAAATAGATCTCAAAGACTTCAACTCGGTCTCTAAACTGCAGTTGACACCAATTTAGAAACTAGATGGTCGGTCTCTATTTCGCGTTATTCTTGTAGTGCTTCATCATCATCTTCATTATTCGCTCCCTTTAGTTTTCAAATTTATTGTGTTATAGCATTTCGCACTGCAAACATGACGTTTTTACGATATGTATTAAACATGTCTAAATCTACCATTTCATTGACATTCAAACCATATTGTATAATTAGTATCCCAAGCGTTCATAGTCTTATAAAATTATGAAGCGTGAAAGTAGAAACAACATGATCGACATTTGAAACTTTTGTGACATTGAGGCATATTTTAGAGGAATTCCCACCTTTTTTTCAACTATCTAAATGTCATTTTTACTTTCATTCTCAATGATGAATGTAAATGGTAATAATGTTTTTCCATTTTCCCAGATTTTTCACGCCTAAACTTTGTCATATAACATTTAATTCCATGTTATTTAACTGGAGACAAATATCCACGAGTATTTAGGGTAGCTATTGCATCGAGTGATTTTTCTTTAGATCATTAAATAATAATAATATTATTATTATTATCTCTTATCATTATTAGTTTAATTTTAATTTTTTTATTATAGTTATTATTAAAAATCTAACATTATTCTTATTATTTGTTAAATCATTATATTTATTTTCTAATTCAGTTTAGTAGTACTCGGTTCAGTCCAACATCATTCAATTTAGTTTATATCAATTCAACATTTTTCAGTTCAAAAGAACAAGGTATTACATTAAAGAGTTAGCATATAATTGCTTCAAAAAAAAAAAAGAGTTAAGCATATAATATAAGTAAGATCAATTGGAAAATTTTACAAATCTGAAAAATAAATAATTTTAGTTTTAAAATTCTAAAAAATTGAGAAATTAATAACTCATCAAATTTCTCCAGATTTCTTCATATTATTTATTATGTTATAAATAATCTCAGTATCAACCTATCAATTTTTATATTTCTAATATTAAAATTAAATTAAAGAAAATTATAAAGAGAGAGAATTTAATTAATGTGAAGAAATGTTGAGATTATTTCCACTGAGAAAAGGTAATTATTAGTTTTGATATTTCTTTTAATCAAACAATTAAAGTTAGAAAAGCTTATCATGACATATTATATAAAAAAAGAAAAAATAGGCAAAATACATTATTTGGCCACTCAGCTATACAAAATTTGTGCATTTGGCCACTGACCTTTTATTTGGTCATATTTGGTCATTGTTCTTAATTTGGTTATATTTGGCCGTTAATCTATCAATTTAGTGAAATTTCACACTTCTTGGATCAAAATTAAAATGAGCTAAAAATGTTAAACATTAAAATCTATTTTAAATAAAAAAAGTGATACTAAAACTAAAAATTGCTAAATTATACAAACGTAAGAATGTCAATTAACATAATAAGGGTGATATTTCACCAAATTATAAAGGTCAGTGGCCAAATGTGACCAAATAAAAGGTCAGTGACCAAATGCTCAAATTTTGCATAGGTCAATGGCCAAATAGAGCTTTTAACCAAAAAAAAATAAAATAAATACTCCTTCCGTTTTATAATATTTGACATTTTGGATAAATTCTTGTTTTTCCAAAATATTTAACGTTTTACACTTCTCAATCCACATTAAATGAATTTTTTCTAACGTTGTCCTCGTGATGATTAATGGAGTCTTTTAGAACATTAATTACTTGAGGGTAGTATGGTAATAGCTAACTCTTTTTAATGTTTATTAATGAGTTTATGAATATGTGTATACCAAATACAATTTGGTCAATCACCATTAGATTCGAATCTAAAGGTTGGGTTACATCTCTCAATTTAACTGATGTGGTGTTTGAAATGGATGCCAAAGTGGTTGTGGATAAACTTAGCTCTACAAATGTGGATATCTCAGATCTTGGTGGCATCATTCAAGAATTCAAGGATTTGTTGATTTCTTCTCCTAGCTTTGTTGTTCGCTTTGTTCTGCTCATCACATAGCTAGGAATTCTTTATCAAAATCTAGTTGTTTTACTAGTTCTATTGTGCCTATATGGCTTGACTTTATTCTTTGTAAGGATTCTCATTATAATTCTTAATAAAGTCTTCTTTTCTTGTTAAAAAAAATTATAATAAAATCACTTAAAGGACGACAGGTAATTTATACATGACTATCTAGGGTGTAGTAGAAAAACAAAAAACACTACTTATAAATTAAAGTAAAATACGTGATTCCATTAGATTTTAATCTTCACCATTAAATTTTTATCTAATGGTGATTGACTAAATTTTATTTGGTCAGATATCGACTGGGTAACCACCACTCGTTATATAAACTTTAAACGACAAATATTGTGAAATAGATGAAGTATGTAATTTTTAATTCTTTTTTATTATAAGTTGATTTCGAACACCACACTTAATATCAACCAATTCAATTCTGAAAAAAAATTAATATAATGGGTATAAGTATGTACCTTAATCGTTTCAAACAAAAAAAGAAAAGTATGTACTAATAGTGGGTCTGTAACTATAATAATATCTCTAGTTGAACAGTCTACTATAGTGTCTACCGTTGAGCTCCTTCACAAATTTGTATGATGGCTTTGGCAGTAAAATTCATTATCTAATTTTACTGCATAAAAGACAACAGCTACAGTGGTCTATTATGATGGTTGGGTTGGGGACACCTCAATTCATTATTCCATTCATAAATAAATTTTATCTGACTACTCTTTCAATAAAATAAAAGAGAATGAAATAAATGAGACATTCTTAATTATAAACGTGTGTAAATGTGTAGGTTTGAATTTTAATTGGTTCCCAAAAAAGTTGGCAAGATATATAGAGTTATTTATTGGTTATTTGAAATAAAAATTCTGAATTCATAAAAAGTCTCTCCTTTTTACATCTGCAAATTAGATATTTGGTATGGAATGTTTTTTAGCTATTTAAACAGAAAACAACTACTCTTTAGGAAAGGTAAAGGTAAATAATTTAATAGTCTCTATATTTTGTAGAAATTTACTGTTTAATTTTTATATTTTAAAATTCATTACTTAGTTTTTGAATGTTGTATTTGTCAACACTTTAATCTTTGTCGTGATATTAAAATACAAATTTCATAAGTCAACCAGATCAAAATCAACATTATAACACATATTCGTACCTAAAATATCCTTACAAATTTGAACGAATGACAAATTTAGCACTTGAATTGGTGTCTCTTTAAGTACTACTATATGTTATCGGAGACAAAACTCAGAGAATTTTAGGTACTAATATGTGTTAATATGTTGATTTTAATCGAAACCGGCATTAACTAACGAAATTTGTATTTTAATATCACGGCAGGGACTAAAGTGTTAACGGAGACAAAACTCATGAACTAAGTAGTTGGTTTTTAAATATACAAGAACCAAACCGTGAGTTACTGCAAAACATAGAAACTATTGAATCATTTGCCCCAACAAATTATTGCATTTCTTGAAAAAAGATATTGCTGAATATTTTTCCTTCGTTATCGTTTAGTTTTACATTAATAAATAAAAGGTTCGTTATGTCTTAGTTATTTTATTTTGCATACTAACAACATTTTTTTAGCTATAATTAAGGAGGGGCTTGAACTCCAAAGAACAAGAAAAGAAAAAACAAAATAAATAAAAAAAATATGACATACGAAATTGACGAGATGAGCTTGAACCATATGCATCAGCTAGAGGGAGATCTTGGAGGCCTACAGGTGGCTCGTGATGACCAAGGAAGTTCCTGCGAAATTCGCCGTTTAGTCAGCAGCTCTATTTGATAGCAGCAAAAACTCTTCCGTCTTCTATGAGAAAAACCATAAGAACACCCACAAAAGGAAAACAAACGACAACTTCTCATATAAAGAAATAAACCACAACTTCTCATATAGAGAAACAAATACCACAACCACCCATATAGAGAGAGAGAAAAAAAATCTCTCATATAAGGAAAACAAAAAAAAAATTCAAATAAAATAGAATTTAATAGTCCTACCATAGATTTTATTCGGAGCGATAAAAGGAAAAACAACATCGTAAAGCAAATAAAGAGTTTCTCACCCCACTAAAAACAACAAACCAAAAAACAACAAATTACAACAAGCAACAATAGTAAATAGCAAGAGAAATCATTGTGCCAAAGGACCACTAAATGATTTAAAATTGTTATTTAAAAACTTATCAATGTGTAGTGCTTAGAGTTGGGCACCCAAAAGATGTTGCGATACAGAAGTAGATAGTTCCTTTGTTTACTTATACTCATCACATCGAAGTTTATTTCACTTCAAATTTTTTTCAATTCAATTTAGTATTACCAAATTAAGCAAAATTAATTAAACATTTTATCAATAATATAGTTCACTTTATTTCAGTTCAGTTTAACATTTTTCAATTAAAAAAACGAAACTTACTATTTAACTAATTGAACCAAAAAAAGAAAAACTAAATTAATAATATTTAATGTTTAACTAAATTTGTATTATTATTTTGACGAGTATACATTTCTAATGATATATAATACTCAAAATTATTTTATTTTATTTAAAAATGTTTTATATTATATGTAATTACTTATGAAGCTTTCCAAATTGTTGTTTGGACCACACATGTTTGGATCTGTCAATCTATCAACATTTATAACTCAATATAGTCCTCTTAATTATGATTGGTTATAGATAGTGATTGGTTAGGCAGGGGCTAACAAACTTTCAAGAGTTTGAAGCATACAATGAGTTGATAAATAAGGAAATGTTTTAAGAAAATAAATAAAACTTCCTCTAGCGAGTAGAAACGGGCGCTTATAGCGGTTTTAGCATTTCTTTACTAGAGTCGTCATCCGGTCGATCAGAAAAATGTACGAACCGATGTATATACCGGTTGTCTTGAAAATCAGAGATTCTATTTACGTTCGTAGATACAACTTATTAGTTTCGACATTCTAGGCCCTAGAGGATCTTTAATGCAACCTAGCTCATTATTGTCTTGTATTATTATTATTATCACATAGAGTATTTAAACCACAAACATTTGTACAGTAAACCGTCGGGTGACACGGTAAGAACCCTCATAAGCTTACCCTTGTTATGTGCTAGTGGGTTGCTTGCAAGCTAATGCTCTCCTTAGAACGGAGCAAGAGAGAGGAACTTTGGAGCCGGAGGTGCGTAGGGCGTACTCTTGGTGACTGGAAAGGAAGGATTTCAGGGAATTCTTCGGACTTTGGGAGACAGTGTATACTCTTTGTGGGGCGAAAGAGCAGTACTGGAACTTGGACTTTAGAGACCGCAAATGGGTATAATTTGGATATTGAATGAGGGCAAGGGTAATTTTGATGTCGTGAGGACTTTAGGGAGTGAGAAAGTTAATGGAGGTAGTGTATTTCGGAATCTCGGAATTAAGCAATTCTTTCGTATCAGATGCAACCTTAGGCAACTTTTTCAGAGGCAACTTTATCGGGTCGAGAATTGCTTAAAACTGAGAGAGAAGGGGGAAGAAGAGAAGATTTGTTGATGGAATGAATGGGATTTTCGGCCTCCTTATATAAGAGTATATGGTGACCGTATTGTCTCCATAAGTCCCGTCTGAGATCTATTTTTGGATCTCATACGGGCCTTTAGAAAGGCCGGGCCTTATAAAGTCTCGGCTGAAGGTTATAAGTTGTTTGGATTTTAGCAACACGTGGGAGATAAGGATAAGGACCGTATTGCCATGTGTAGAGACCGTACGGTTCAGGTGGTGGTGACCGTACGATCACAGTTACTATTGGGGAGACTGTATGGTCGCTGAGGAGAGAGATGGATACCGTATGAAGGTTAAGTGAAAAAGGATTTTGTCACAAGCTTGAGGGTGCCAATCTTATGTTTCCGGGGTGCGGGTAGAGGGAGTTATGACTCCGGAGAGTCGATCTTTTCTTTAACGAGTACTAGCACTTGCGCGACTGGCAGAACGAGGAGATCGAAAATTGCTTTTGTCATTGGGTTCGGAAACCAATGCTTACAGTTTGCCCCTCGCTTCTTTGGAAGTGAATAGAATTGTTACATTGACTTGGTAAGATCTGTTGTCAGTTCCAATGAAGCGAAATGAGTAAGACTGCGTGTGTGCGCACGTGTGTTTTGAAAACGGGTTTAGAGACTTACATGTGTGTCGGTCTTCCGACTACCTGCTTCGGGTGACGTCCGACACTTTGTCATACCTGTCTTATTTGAATAGTGATTGTTTGTCTTGGAGTCATTGTAAGGCGATGCGGTCCCGAAACCGAGTGATTGTCTCTTGTGCTAGGTGGTTCGGAGACCTTGTAATGCCTTGGAAGTGTATAATGCCTTGTGAGAAATGTGATCCGGAGGTCTAGTAGCGCCTTGCAGCGAGTGACATTTCCAAGTGGTTTGGAGATCGAATGATGCCCCAGTGAGAAATGTCTTCTGAAATGAGTGAGATGGTTCGGAGATTGAGCAATTCCTGAATAAATTGGTCTGAAGACCGAGCGATGCCTTGAATGACGTCTTTCAAGTGAAGTGGCCCGAGGACCGAGTGTCTAGTGGGTGTTCTACAGCTAGGAGATGTTCTTTCTAGAGTACTGAGTTTTCATGGCGTGGGTGACCCGGGGGTCGGATGTCTTTGTCGGTCGGTAGAGTTTATGTGCTTTTCGTAGTCCGTCGGTTTGATTTTGACTCGTTTATGGGGTTTTGATTGATGGACGTAGGTTTTTAGGGTCTTATTAGGCCTTTTGGAGGATTGAGCGGAATTTTCATTTTTTGGGGAAAGGAGACGTACGGTCCTTGTCTTCTAGAAGGTTTTAGAATACTAATTAGTATATTTGATTATTAAGAGCATCTTCAACTCAAATAGTGATTCTTCATCTCCAATATCCATTTATCCTTTCTCTATATCCATTTTTCTCCGACCACAACTACTATCTTTTTTTCCATAAGAAATATTCTCTTTTCATTCATTTCCAAATCAACTTTTATGAATATTATATTCTTATTTATACCATAATTTTCTCCAACCACACCTACTATTCGTTCTCCATAATTTTATATTCATTTCTATAAAAAAAATAATGATATTATATTAATAAAGTAAAATGGATAATTTGGATAATGTGAATAGTGATTATTCAATTTTGGTTAATCACTGTTCAAATATCCAAAAAAACACTAAATTTATGGATGTGGTTGGAAAAGAGGTTATCCAAAAATGTATAATTTAGCACAAATCTAGATATGGTTGCTAGATATGGTTGGAGATGCTCTAAGAAATAGAGTAATTAACTAAATAGGTTTTTCTTCCTAAAAGATTTAGGATTAATTAATTGAGGAGGTGAAAATAAAACTTATATATACTCCGTTGATGCCCCGTTTGTTTCCAGCTCCATTTTTTTCTGTAAAAATGAACTTTTATGCCTTATATTTTTATCTTTTTAATTAAATTAACTTAATATCTTAAACAGTTTATAGAGTTGTTTAAAATATGAAATTAACGCAAATATGGCTTTTAGCTCTGCTTTGTCATATTTTGATGAACATCAATAAACGTATTAAATTGTAATCAAAATATAATTTATTAGAGTTAATACACATTTTTTAATTTATTACAAATGTATTATAAATTTAACAAGTTTTATCCTAATAAATACTTAACTACTAATCTTATTCAATTTTATATATCCGCTTAATTTTTAACAGATGCAACTGCCTAATCTGCAAGTTAAAGTCCAAGTTAGAAGTTCAAATCTGGAAGCGAGCAAAACATTAAAAGTCGAATAAAATCAAGTCCAGTGAAGATCCAATCCGAGTCAAACTGTCAACAATTCAAAGTCAAATGTAGGAGAAAGCCCAATAAGAATTTCAGCCCAGTTCAATATTGAATCCCAGCAGGACCACCCATCAAAATCTCGGCCCAGTTGACTGTGACAGGCCCACATAAATTTCAGTCAACAAAATCAAAGGCCCACCAAGATTTTAGCCCATTTGGATTGAAGAGGGGGAGATCTTTCTCTAAATATTCGTGGATCTGCAATTGAAGAAAGGATTTAGACGGAATGAAAACAAATATGAACGAGATAGAGATTAGAAAGAAATCAAAACCATCACAACCACCGCCGAAGATTCTCCGCCGTCCGAACCTCCACTGACAACCACAAATCACCCCCGGGTTGTCGTGTTACCTCAATGTAGTCCGCTCGCTATATATTTGGGTTTACTTTCAGCGGGTATTACAATAATACTTATTGGATTAATATTTAATGGTTCATTTTTAAATATATTCAGTAGTTACTATTTGGAATTTTCAAATTTATAATAATTAACGCTATAACTAAAAATTTTCTTTTTGTAGTAACTATGAATGGGTAATGCACATTGAAAAGTATTCCTTATATATTTATATGTCCTTTTATTAATGTTACACGCGAGAATATAACAGACCCGGGAGTGCAAGGTTTCACAATCGACGGTAGAGATCCCAACGCACGTCACAGTTTGGGTTCTCATCAAAATTATAATGTTTTTGATATTATATTGATTTGCAATTTCGATCAATAGGTCTGAATCTGTTTAATAACTTTCGATCTAAGATAAATATTCATCTCTATAAAACTTGATTTACTCAATCAGATTATGCAGTTAAGTAGGGGGGTATGTGAAGCTCTTGTATATCTAATATCCCGATACAATTGTTTAAATCTACTGATGCTGTAAGACTTGGTTACCAACCTATTCTAGTCTAAGAATCTAATACAACATCCACAAAAAAAGTTGTCAATTTTGTACATATGAATGGCGAATATGATACTTTTGTTTGCTCGCGTGTATATAAGTGGACGTGAGATGGTTATTTATCAATTTTACTAAATTGATGTGATAATATGGTTTAAAATGATGAAAGGAGTACCACAAGGCATGCTTTGTGGTACAAGATCATACTTTTGTTGCTTGGCGGTTGAATTAATTTGGCCTACAAGTAACTTTATCTCTTTGTTGGTTTTATTGATTGTACATGTCCACTTATATGCTTGATATTTAGCAATGGGGTTTTATTATTTGTCCACCATGTAAATCATGGATAGCTTGGGACTTGTTAAAAGTACACTTGAAACCATAGCATATAAATATGCTCCACGAATCCATTTTCTCATTATGGCAAGACTATTATCTATTTAAATGCATCTGTCGTTGCAAATGGTATTGATTTATGAGTTTAAGTTAAGCGAATTAACGCGCATAGAGTAGCACATTTTTTATAGCCAGGTTTGTATTTATAAAGATCTAGCGAAATCGGAAAATTGGCAAGAAGAGCTTCGAGCGCAGGACCTCTTGGACTTGTTTATGATTCACACTTAAGCTAGCTAACTAACTTATCCTTAACGCTAACTATACACTCACATTTCTCATATTTTATGGCATAACTGACATGACAAATAACTTCTTTAAAATAGAGTAAAAGTTCAGTACCATGTTTGATCGCCCAGCTCTATTTGGTGAAGTGGGGGTGATAGAATAGTAGATGGTTGAACCCTAGGGTTATACATTCCTTGTGTTTCAAGTTAACTTATTGTACTCTAACTAGAATTCTCACTGTGTATAGGATTTTTACAATAGCTAGGTTTGCTCATGTATAAATATGCTTCTTACATTTTAATAATATTCAAGTCAGTTTATCGAATTTACAACTTTCATTAACTCGAGGTTAAAGTTTTAAGATTAATGAGAGTAAAAAATAATAACTTTCATTTATCTTCATTAAGTGTCCAAGAAAAAGCTCTCAAACATGAATAATTTGACAGTTTACATTCGAGTTACTCCTATTAACTTCCTTCTAAACAAAGACTAAAACTTATTAGAAATTCTGTCAATTTTTCAATTTCTATCAAATGATCAAAACCTAAAATTGGTAACAATGGTTGTTTCGTGGAAAATGATTAAGCCATACGTTATAATACGAATTTTCATTTTAAATACATTGGCGAATGTAATAAAGTTGAAAGGATGGTGAGTGTACTAAAAGGAAAATGTAAGATATGAAAATGATGATCAATGTACTATATAAAGACGTTGATCATCATATTGTCAAATCTTGCTTTTTTGGGTTAGTGGTCACATAACTAGAAAAAAATGCATGAGACATGCACACTTGTTATGATTATTACATTGTTAACCCACGTCCATGCTCATACACGTGGCGTGTAAAAATTGGCTTACCTAAATTTAGATCACGTGAAGGGCCATATGCCCCCCTCATATGTGGGGGGACCTAAATGAATTAAACAGAATCAAATTATCTGCCCTCATTTCATTTCATTTCATTTCATAGTTTATTTTATTATTACATGACAAAATTTTGATCTTCTTGTGGTCAACATATGATTGGATAACATACGTTATCAAAAATAAAAAATAAAATGATTGGATAACATACACATATATCATTATTTGGACAAGGTTTTCTTTTCAACCACATATTCTTTAAATTGATTTAACTTATATTAATAATCCAAATACCTACCAAATTAAATCAGAAAATTATCTATCACCAATTATCAACAATCTTCTATACAATATGTGTTTATAGATGTTTCTACAAACAAAATTTATGGATTATACGAAATATATGATTGTTTTTAAAAACAAAAAATACACATACACATATGAAGTTTAATGAAAAATAATAATAACAAACGGTTTAATAAGACACTTAAATATATATGTTAGTATATCGTACATATTAGTTAGGTCTATAATAAATATGGGCGTTTGGTTAGGTCTTTCAAAAAAAGAAAGGGAATCAGAATGGTTTATTCTGTTTGTTGGTGTTTGTTTTTAAAAAAGAATCAAATTTATTATCCAATTTTAATTTTAGGTTTACCATTTTTTAGTCTAACCCATTACTCATGACCCCTTAAGATTTTCCGTTCCCTTTCTTCTTTTTTCCCTTTTATCTATTAAAACGTTAACATATTGTCTCTTTCTTCTATGATGTTATGTCTTCACCGGCAGCCTGTCCTCTTCTTCTCAGTCAGACTCTCTTTTATTTCCGGTCGGATTCGTCTTCTTCGCCGTCGATCTCCTCCGTCGGACTTATTCTTCGGACTTGTCATCTCTTCCTCTGTAAACTATGTCTTTCCTTTTCCTCCATTCTTTTTACCTTTCTCCTTCATTTTTGTTACAAGGGTAATCAAAACCATGTATACATCTCTTCCTCTTGTTCTTTGAGTTTCACAATTGAGAATTAATAAAAGTTATGTTTTCTGATATTGAGTAAAAGTTTAATTTTGGTTGTTTGAAATTTCTTACTTTCATGCTATATTGATTCATAGATTAGCAATTACATATATCTGATTTCATGATGTAAAATTTTTTCCATCAATATATAATGACATGATATCTTTTTCGAATTGGAACCATCTTGCTCCAAATCGGGTTTATGAACACCTCCAAATTGGGTTTTTCATTGTAGTAATTACCAGTTTCAAGGAAAGATTCACAAAAGTATATGTTAACTAATGAAAGGAAAGATTCATGAAACTATATGTTAATGAAGCAAAGAGTAATTAACAAAGAGAATCATAAGTTAACTCATTCATTTTCAGGAATTGATCCAAACAAATAGAGAAATTTAGGTCATTTTATCCCTTTCCTTTTATTTTTCTTTCTTGATTCATTTCCGTTAACCTAGTTTATTTACATAGTGACATTGGAATGAGTTCACGATTTAAGAATAAAAAGATAATAAAATTTTCAAAATTTCCCTATTCATTGAAACCCCGACAAACTGCATCAATCGATTCGTAAAAAGTACTTGATTTCGAGTGGCTTTCTAGTCAGCTGAGTGTTGTAATTTGTTTATCCTACATTCCTACAAATTCATCACGCCATGCCAAAAACATTTCAATTTAAATGCACGTAATTTAAGGTTCTATATAATAATATAAAGTAGAGTAATGGGGCCATAGACAAAAAGTTATGATTTTGCATGACAAAAAGGTATAACTTTTACTTGTCATGAAGCTTCTAGTTCACACCCAATTAAATGATGCCACGCCAGCATTGTTAGTTCGCTTCTGTCTCTAGATTGCTACAAACACATGCACAGTAAATTAATCAACAAAGGGAAAGGGACATGGTCAACTCCTACAACACCTTCATCCAATTTCCTTTTCCTTTTTTTCATATTTTGTTTCCCTTAACATATTAAATAACTCAACACCTAATTAAACATGAATCTTAATTATTACTAAGTAATGGAAGAATAAATTCTTTGATCGATTATCATACCCGAATAGGGTTTATATACATGTGTGAATACATTTGGTCAAACCTATGCAAATGAGGAAAGAATAAATACAATCAATACAAAAATTAATACACAGGAATAATTAAAGGGATTCTTATTCTAATACACCTCCTCAATCGGAAGTGGGAGGAGGATGAACACGAAGATTGGCGCGAAAATCATCAAAAAGGATTGGAGGGAGACCTTTAGTGAAAATGTCGGCAATCTGATAACGAGATGGAACATGGAGAACTCTAACTTGGCCACGAGCAACCTTTTCCCGAACAAAATGGATGTCCATCTCGATGTGTTTGGTACGCTGATGTTGAACAGGATTACCCGATAAATAAATAGCTCTAACATTATCACAAGGTGCTGAGATTGAAAACCACATTAACACATGCACTACTTTAATTCGACCTGAGAGATTCAACATGAAGTTTCCAGTGATTGATTCATGATCCAATCGATAGACAGATTTAGTTAAGAGTATTTTATGATAATAATTATTATTTCTGAATTGATATTTCTTGGAGTGTTTTGCATAAAAGAAATCATAGGCTCATACACGATTCCCATGAAATATTCGCGTATTTTCAAGTTTCAACCAATATATGGTGGGTATCAAACCCCACAAGAGTACCAGATCTGTCCCTAAAAATTACCTGAAACTCACTAACCTTTATCTCTCTCAATACTTAAAAATATCAACAATAAAATCCTAGAAACAAATATTAATACACAATAAAATCCCACTTTATTTTTTATATAACAAATATTAAACAAGGAAAATGATCTCATAATAACAACAACAATAACAAAACCTTAATTAGCTACTAATTATGTAGTACTACTAATTATACACATAGGATAAAAAAAAAAAACTGAAGATTGATAGAGACATTTTAGATGTCTCTAACATGGAACATATTAGGGTTTTTTACCACAATATCATACATATAAACAGAATTGAACCTTGAAAAATCTCTAGGAAGTGAGATTAAATCAATTGAACAGTGCTTATGAAACTGAAATAGCTCAGAATCTCCTCCATAATACCTTTCCCATCCCAATCCATTGAGAATTTGCTCTAAAAATGAGTAAGAGTTGACAATTTCGCCGCTTGGCAAATGCACTAATACCTTTCTTTTCCCCATCTGCCTGCCTCCGTCTGATGTTTGATGATGATCACCCGGGTTTAGCCTTATCACTCCATTTTTGAACACCCAGACTCCTGACATTTTTTAGAATTGTTTAAAAAAAATAAAAATTAGGGTTTTTGTAATTTAAAGAAGATGAAGAAGAGTGTGAAATGAAGTGGGTTGGAGAGTGAAGGAAGGGAGAGGAGGTATTTATAGAGATTTTGAAGTGGGAAAAGAACAAGAGAACACTGAAAAGGATGAGATTGAAAATAATAATTGTGATGTAGTGGCTTTTAAGTGTAGAATCTAAAAGTAGTGGGACCAAATGGGTTTAAGTATTTGGGGTACAAAGATTCTTGGTAGGGTGTGTTTTAGGGCACATGTAACATCTGTGGGGTTGAGTTTTTGGAAGAATCTTTTTTAATTCTTCTCTTTTTAATTTGCTTTACAAGAGAGAATTCTATTGGATGAAGTTTTTATATTTTTCATTTTGCAAGTAGGAATTATTAAATTTTCCAAAAGTCAAAAGAGGGTTTGTACCACTTAGATCACGAGCTGTCCACGTGAAGAAGAGTGGCTGGCTAGGATTAAGGGCTGATGTTTCGCTGTTGGTTGTGGGGGGTAGGGGCAACTCTTTATTGGTTATTCATCATTTGGTGGATTAATTTTTATCGTATTTTGTGTACCCAATTTGGAAATGTCAAACTTGTCTCCGGCCATATGCATGAGGCATATTGAGATCAATGTTTTAAGTGAAGCTCATCTCGTCGTCTAGATTTTGGCGCGGCCTTGACGATCGTTAGACGTTCAAAATCAGATTTATCTTCAACTAGTTTTTTGAATTTTCCAAATCATCCAACTAGTGTCTAATGTTTTTTATTTCACTGATTGAGGTGTTGTTATCTAATAGCCATGACAATAGTGAATAAGAGGAGAAGATACAGTGAATGCATGTGTAGGGAAATAAGCAAGGAGCTCGATAATCCCAAGAGTTACTTAAATACTAATATTATAGGATCAATTATTCAAACTTTATGTAAAAAGACGGGAACATGAATAAAGATTCAAATATTACTTGTGATAGGGGCCAAAGTGTCCAAGCTGCAAAGTTTTCCAAACGGTCTGTAGGTCGCGTTTGCGAATCTTGTTAAGATGAGGAATGTTGTTAGGGGTATGTATTGGAAAGAGATTAAAACGATAAGCACACATCAACATATCAAGAAAATTGCAGTGGAAATTTTGCTAAACACTCTGAAGAAGCCACGTTGTAGTTCTTATGAGAGAGAGGATTGACCCCAAGCAATGAAGTCTCGAAAGTATGTGCTCTGGGAAGAGCACTAGCAAGCAGAGAATTAGACATTGATCCTTGCAAAAAAGTCATGCACTACATGAGTGTATGAATTGAGTGCGAGGAGCATGTTAGTGTCCAAATTTTGTGACATGCAGTGAAAGAAACATTAAAATTAAGTACTTATTTAAATGTCATTTTAAATCAGACATGTCAATCTAATTATATTTAGACGATATATCAGTCTTAGTTATTAGACATATACTATTAGTTTTCAAGATTGATTTAGCAAGTAACAATTATTGATTCAGCCTTCACTTAATGATTGGAAAACTAAATCATTATTTTTTTCACAATTATTACATCCATCTAATCCATGATTTAAAAATTATCAAGTGTTGATGATGTTTACTATATCATTAGTAATTAATAATAATGCTTTTATAATGATACATCACCAAAAACAAAGAATTACGACATTAAAATATGTAACTTAACAATGCTTGTCATCGTCCTTAATAGCTTATATCGAGAACAAAAACAATCTTATCGAGTACTTAATTCATGAAATATTGATCACTTCTTTTATTAAAATTAATTATAAAGTTTTAGTATTTCTTTTTCTAGTATATTTTATTATTGTGTGGATTATATATGTATTAATTCAAGTTTAATTATTTTTTTTTTTTTGTTACACGAATGGGTTTTGAACCCTGATTCAAGTCTAATTAGTTGATTGGTAATTAGATTAAGTAGAAAGTTTGAGGACTAATTAAGGACCACCTGTGAATTAATTTTATTTTCTGTACATAATTAAATCACAATGATAAAAATGAAAAGATTAATGATGTTAATTTTTTCTAATGAAAGGCTGCCCACATGAGGATCACATGGGCTTAAATGGTCCATGAAGTGGACCGTTTAGCTCTAGTGTTTTCAAATCTACCATTTCCCTATCTATCTAGTTGGTGCTCTCCTTTTTTTGACGAAATCTAGTTGCTACTTGATATATATAATATGAATTTTTTTAAGGAAAAAGTTTAAAAATAATGTTTATGGTTTACAACTTTTGCAAATAAAGGTTTGTAGTTTCAGCGTTTGCAATTAAAGGTATGAGGTTTCGTTCTGTTGGCAAAAATGGATATTTCCATTAATAACATTTATTATTACTAACGTGGCACTTTGACCACAATTATTGTACACAATAACATTTAATGATGTTACCCGGATATTTAATGATGTTAACCGGATATTTTTTATCTTTCCTTAATCAGTGAGATTCTCTTTCATCCCTATAATTTCTTTACCTTAATTAGAGAGACAATAACATTAAATATTATTGTATGCAATAATAAAACTTAAAGTGTGCCCATTGAACATATTTTAGAAAAATCCATATAATGTTTCCATATTCATTTCTCAATTTAGTTAATTACTTAATAATATGTATTTAATATATACCACATGTCATAAAAGTATACTTTAATTAAGTTATTTATTTTTTTTAGAATAAAGTTATGTTTGGTATTGTTGTTGCAGAAAGCTATAACAGCTTTCAGCCTAAAAGCATGTATTATAATGTTTCGGAAAGATCAAAAGCAGCGTTTTCTGACGGTGCTTTTTGATTAAAAGTTGCTTTTACTAAAACCAGAGACTCTCATGCTTTTGGAAAAAGCTGATTTCTCAGCTTTTGCAGATAGTAATTAATTTTAAAATTTAGACAAAAATATCCAATAGTCTTAATATACATAATACAACCAAAACTCCGTATAAAATTGAAAAAAAATTTAGTTCCTATATTTATATTAATCACCAGTAAGTTTCTCTATTTTCAAAAATTAATAAAAAAAAATTTCAAATTTTGATAAAAATTAATTATTTAATCTTTCAATTCACATATTTAATTTGTTTATATGACAAGTTTATATTTCTAACAAGAATTAAATTATATAATTATTTTTTAATAATATTTGCTATAATATTTTATTATATTAATAAAAATACTAAAAGTCATATATTGATATAGGTGTAGGCTATGGTCACTTTGTTTTTCCCTTACTTTGTCTATACTTTGTCTTTTTCACCATTGGATTAGTTTCTAACCCATGATCCAATGGTTGAAAAAACAAAGTAATGATTACTTTGTGAAAAACAAAGTGACCATAGAATATCCCATTGAATATATTATACTAATATTATTATTTAGCATCTATTTTTATTAAAAGTAACTAACAAAATTATAATAATGTAATATTTTAATTTAAAAATAATAAATCTCCATTTATGTGATATTATTCAAAAATAAAATAAAAATCAATAATATATTAAAAAATTATTTTAATAAATAATTATATACAAAATGATATTTTTTTTTTAAGAATTATATACAAAATGATAAGTTTATTTATTTATCACATTAATTTGATTAGTCAATATATTGAAAGAAAAACTTTGTTAAAAATTTCATTAAAACCTTTAGATTCTGTTATGTCTTAAACCACTAATTGACATATTTTAAAAAATTATTTACTAAAGATTTATCAAGCTGCTTTTAGCTCAACATACATATTTTTATTTTTAGTTTTATCAAATATTCTTTTGCTTTTTTCTAACAGCGCTTTTCCGAATAACACTTTTTCCCACGGCTACAACAGTTTCAACAGTAATATCAAACAAATCCTAAGTAATTAAGTAATCAAAGTGATAAATAACATTTATTCTCGATAACTCTCTAATTTTAAAATTTATAATATTAAACGCACAAGTTATGCAGGGTATTAGTATAAAAACTAGACGTCTTCCCGCGCGATGCGCAAGTGTCAACATTCAGAAATTCATATTAAAAATAATATATTTAGAAACTTTTATTATTCTAATTAAGAAATTTATGGTTATAGTTTTTAAAAGGAAAAATACACTATTTGGTCATTGGCAATCTCAAATTTGTTCATTTGGCAACTGACCTTCTATTTGGTCGCATTTGGTCATTCACCTTTGTAATTTTGTAAAATCTCACCCTTATTACGTTAAATGACATTCCTACATTTGTGTTATTTTGCAATTTTTAGTTTTAGAATTAATTTTCTTATTTGAAATAAAAGAAAATTTAATATTAAACATATTTATCTCCTTTCAATTTTGATCAAAGAAATGTGAAATTTCACTAAATTGATAATTCAATAGCCAAATATGATCAAATTACAAAGGTAAGTGGCGAAATGTAACCAAATAAATTATTGGTAACTAAATGCACAATTTTAAAATAGGTGAATAACTAAATAATGCTTTTTGCTTTTTAAAAAAGCTTTAACACATAAAAAAAAATTTCAACTAATTTTGGTTCAAACCTAATTGAAAACTTTTAAAATTATCAACATTATTGTTTGAATATTAGAAGTGCTAACCAATTGTCAAGCACATATTTTTATAAAAAGAATTGTTATTGATTTTATTTAAAATAAATATATGTATTGTTAATATATATATATATATATATATATATATAATGGTAAGGTAGAAGAAAGAAAAATTAAAAGTAGCTCTTTTAAAATATTAAATGAATTGAGAATAAAATGAACATAGAACTGATTATAGTAATAAGAACATTTTTTCTATTAGACCTTTTATATTCTCATTTCACCTGTTAATTTCGAAAGTATACTAAACATCAGATCAACTCATTTGATAAAGTATACAATATATTACTTTCAAAATCCTCCAAAATTTACATCTTTCTCAAAAAAAGAAAAAGAACTAATAATTTATACGATAAAATATTAGAGTAAAATTTTGAATTTCTTACAATTGGAGACCATGACATCATCTTCCTTCTTTCTTCTTCTTTGAGTCTTTTACTTGAATGATCAAAACGATTTGAAAATCATAGACCTATAAATTAAAATAAGAAGTTAGCATAAATGAACATGAAAGGTATTGCAACCATTTTTTTTGTTACACTCAACCCACAATAAGAAAAGACAAATGTTAACACATACAAATTTACTTACAATGAAATCTAAAAGGAAAAGAAGTTACCAAATATAATAGGAAGACAATCAAGAGAATGACACTGTTGAAGGTAAAATCAGATTGGAACTTGGGATATATATAAAGGGTAAGAAAAGATTAAGAGTCAAGCAAAATGAGAGTTGCAACTCAATAAATGAGGACATTTACAACTCATTTTCTTTTCACTTTCTTGTAACTTCAAAGGGGTAAAGGAGTTTGAGGTATATGAAAAGATATATGTTTTAGTAATTAAATACAACGTTATGGAATTCAATATAAGAGTAATATTTTGTTGGGAATAAAAAAATCAAAATTCTATAAAAATTACACTTGATGTGGAAGCATGTAGTGAATATGTTTGAGTTTGGCTTTTATATATTTATATAGATTATAACTTTTATTTTCAAAAAAGGGAATTTAATCAGAAATATTTTGAAACATCTATATTTTACATATTTTAATATTACAAAATCTAAAATTAGGAAGTCATTGAAAGTACGTATTTGGATAAAAATAAATAGTCTCTTCTTTTGACAATCAACGGAATCCTATTGTCCATTTTATTGTTCGAGTGTCTAGCTCTCATTGTGATTTCATGTGAATGATTAATCCATTTATGTTCAAATTTGACTTGATTTAATTTTCTTTGATGAAGTCAAATTGATTGCCAAAAAAAGCCTAAAAGTTGGAATTTATTAATTAATCCGTCATTGCATTAGTCACCAACAAGCTACGATTATGATAAACATTCATATAATATGTTGAACAAAAAAAATTAAATTTTTATAAGAAAAAATAAAATTAGGTGCATAAATATGTATACGTGTGGTCCTAAAATACTTTATGAAAATAAACAGTGATTCCAAATCCCACATCGGAAGCAAATTAGAATATAGAAAAAAACAATCTCATTCAATCCAACTTCTCTTGTTCCTCTTTATCCATACCATGGAGTAGACCACCTTAAATCTTGTCATTTTTATGGCTTCATATCAATCCTCAAGAAACTTCCTTTCTTTTTCTTGTTTTCAAAGTAATCCTCAAGAAACTTCTAGGCATCATTTTTTGTGTCAAAATATCCCAAAAAACAATTCCACTAACTAATGAGAATTGTAAAAAATAAAATAAAATAAATCACATGTGAATATATATATATATATATATATATATATATATATATATATATATATATATATATATATATATAAATCAATTAGAACGATTAAAGTTTAATATAAAACAATATGTCAAAATATGTTGTTGAATTTGTTGAGTCGTTAAATAACATAGTAGTAAAGTCTTTGGAATCGAAATGTTTTGAGTTCGATTACATAATTCAATTTATTGACAAGTTGGGCTAAATCTAAGATGATATCAAAGCATACTAATCAAATGTTCAAAAGCCCAGTCGTGCAAGATGCCTATTGAGGATGGATTAGGTCCGATCTAACATGGTATTAGAGCCTCCGCGATAGAAAGGTTCTAAGTTCGATTCCTGCAATCTCAATATTTATTGAACTGAAAACATATGATGGGTAGAACTTGTATTGTGCATACTTCAAGTCCAAAGAGGTATTTGTGTGAAAGAGTGAGTGAAAGATTAATATAAAAGGTGATATTAGTCTTAACTATCAGTTCGGGCTTTTGGTTCAGTCGCTTAGGTAACATGGTATCAGAGCCTTTGCGATCGAACGGTCATGACTTTGAATCCTCATAACACCATTTATTGGTGAATTAAAAATACATGATGGAATGAGTATGTGTTGTGCATGCTTCAAACAAAAAAATATTCACCTAAAAGAGTAGGTTAAAAATTAATATAAAACATATTGTTGAGTTTTAAATTAATAACGACAAACTCGAGCAAATCATAAAAAGGTGACTGTGTAGTTATTTCCATTGTAAATTCATTTTGTCAAATGTGTTTACTCAAAAAATGTTATTTTGAAATGAAAAAATGAATTTTTTTCACGCCAAATAATTAATATTATGTTTGAACTAACAAAGAAAAAGTATATAGGCCCAGAATGAGAAAGAGCAACTTGAGGTAAAATGATAGAATTTGAGCTCTCAAATCTCTAATACATTGAAGAATATATAAAAATTACAATATGATCATAATCACAGAAAAAAAAAAGAGGAATTAAACCTCACAAAAATACAAGTAAAAGTCAGTATAAACCGCATCAAGCGTAAATAAACACTACAAAGAACCTAAGACACTATAAAGGTACTAAAAAACGACATAAAACATCATACAGTTAAACCTCGGTTAAGTAATATCCGATAAAGTAATAACCTCGCTTAAGTAATAAATTTTATCGGTCCTAACTTGGGCTAATATGGTAAAGTAATATTCTCGTTAAAAGCATAAGATAATAAAAAATTAAAAAGTTCTGAAAGATTCAAGTAATATGTAAAGTAGTAATTCTAGAATTATATACATATAATATATATGAATTATAAAATTCAATTTTTAAAAATATGAATATATATTTGCTTGTTTCTTCTTTCTCCCAAAGCCAAAATTAACCTCATACTTGGCTTTACATAAAGCATAAATAACTCCTGGTATGTTTTACTCGTGTTGTAACAAGTAATTGTTCAAAGTCTTGATTACTTGAAATGATTCCTTTGATGACAAGCTTGGGATGATATTGCTATCGTCTGGTTCAAGATCAGTCCTTTCACCAATATTCATTACGTACTCAATGATTTCTTCATCCGTATGTGATTCCATTGCTATTGTCCGGTTTAGGATCAGTTCCTTCATCAGTGTTCATTATCGATAAAGTAATAAATTCGGTAAATTAATAATTTTTTTTTCTAGTCCCAATAGTATTACTTTTAAGAGGTTTAACCGTATATTTCTTGAGATGCCGAATTTGCAGAGAAACAATCGAAAACCATTTTTCAACACTATGCCTCTCTAGAAAATCGGATCTAAGTCCTTCTTGAAATTGCACTCCCGTAGATCTACATATCTATGGATTAAGTCAACATTTTCCGTCCGTGCTAAATCTGAACGAGCTATAAATGAAGAAAATATAGCTAACGAGTGCAGATCTGACGATCAAAGAATACTGTTGAGATATATTATGATAAAACAAAACAAGGGATGAGAAGAAGAAAAATAAATCAGATTCGGGGTTGGAAGAAGGATGAAAGAAGCAAAACCTCTTTTTCCCTTCTCGAATTCAAGCTTACAACTAGAGTTTTTAAAATTAGACTTTTGAGAGATAGTGACTAGGTTTTTCTTAAAAGCTCTTTTTCAATAAGGCTTTTCAATTAGAGGCTTGAAACATATATTTTAAAAGACATTTGTATCCCATAATTTGTTATAAAATGCATATTGAATTATAGAGAGATGTTCAGGTGAGACAATGGTCTTATGGTGAGACAAGTTTTTATGGTGAGACACTGACCAATTTGGTAACTAGAAAGGGGAAGGTGGCAAACTTGTAAATAAGTGCATAATATGTCAACGTATGAAAGGAGTGGAAGTATGATAAAGGTGATGTCAGCACTGACATCATCACAGGAGAGAGAAAATTGTTTTATTTCTTTTCATTAAAATACATTTTCCCGATTATTCCGAACTCGTTTAAAAAAAAATTACACCGTTGGTCTTGTCTTGATTAAACGGTCATTTTGAGATCCATTGTTGTTACGTAAAAACGATTTTTAATTTTTTTTAATTTTATTACACTCTCGGAGTATTCTGTTGGAACAAATGTACTACTCTAGTGGAACAAATGTAGTATTCTGCCGGAACAAATGTAGTATTCTGCCGGAACAAATGCAGTACTCTACTAAAATATATATGTGCATAATAGACGGTCATTTTGAGATCCATTGTTGTTAGGTAAAAACGTTTTTTAAGTTTTTTACACTCCCAGAGTATTATGCTGGAACAAATGTAGTACTCTGGTGGAACAAATATAGTATTCTGCTGGAACAACCGAGTATTCAATTTGGAACAACCATAAAAAAATAAAAAAAAATAAAAATCGTCTATAACAACAATAGATCTCAAAATGACCGCCTAATTAATACGAATTTAGTGGTATGATTGTTTTTGAAAAATGAATTCGAAAAGAGCGGAAAAATACATTTTAAAAAAATAATAATTAAAACTTTCTCTCTCTAGAGGTGACATCAGCGCTGACATCACCTTCTCTCCATTCCCTCCAATTCCACGCATGAGAAGTTTTTCTTTAATTACAAGTTTGCCACCTTCTCCTCTTGAATTTCAAAAATACTCCTACCTATTTCTTTTTTCACACCTTAAGAAGCTTGTCTCACTATAAAAACTAGTCTCATCTTAAACCCTTGTCTCATTTGAACTTGACTCTTGAATTATAATGGAATATTTTAATTATTTTTGTTTGTGTACGGTTTGAATTTTCAAAATCTGATAAGTTTAACAACATTTCTATATAAATTCATATACTTATTTCATTTTCCTCTATTTAAAAAGTAATTAAAAAGTTGTATGAAATATCAAAGTAAAAAGCATTTATTTGTGACTTCAATTTGGGCCACATGACTGAAAGCATAAACTCAACAGCAGCTCTTGGGTACCCTTCAACTACAAGAGGTCTCCTCACAATCTCAATGGGGGAGTATACAGCTCCGAGAGTCCCCAGAATCTTTGCAAAATAAGACATAGTTATAATAATTAATTCAATGTTTTAGTTATGTTTTAATTATATAATTATTTATATGATTTCATTAATAATTTGGAACATTTCTATATAGTCGAGAGTAGAACTCTCGTATGATATGTTGAAAATTAGTTACAATCTGCGTCATTTCTATTTTAATTAGTGAATTTGTATTGTGTTACATTTATTTTCATATATTAAAATAAAACGTTTTTAATTGTCATTTTACACAAACAACTACAAACAATCAGCTAAATTTTACCAAATAAGTTTTCACAAATATATAGTCAAAGCAGCTAAGTAAAAAATCAATCAGCTAATATAATCGGCCATCAGCGAATCCCCAAACTTTTATAACCACTTTCACACTTCTAACTAAATTAGAAATTGAAGTCAAGATTTCTACTTTCGAATTAAATAATTGTGTTAAAGATATTTAAGATTAGTGACCCTAAAAACTAAATCCTAGACCCTAAATCATTGATCCTAGATACTGACATATGTGACGTGTCATCAAATTATTAGTTCAGAGTACCACGTCACCCGTACTCCATGAGTATTTTAAAATTTCTATTAAGATTAATTAAATATTAAAAGACACTAATGGAGATTAGAGAACATGCTCACATAAGTTAGCGACACACTCGAAAGTCTTTCGATGTTAATTTGCCTTAATTGGGAAATAATTATGGATATACCGACAAGATTTGAGTTCTAATTTTTATAGCCTATATAAATGCATTAGAAAGGTGTTTCAATGTGCGAGAATATTGTATTTACATCGGTGATTTTTAGAGCCAAAAGCATTAATTAAGAGTTCTTGGACATGAGGGAGATAGGATGGACTTAGTGGTTGTTTGGTATACATATATTTATGTAGGCAATAAAAATTGCCATGATTTTCTAATTTGGCTAGTTGTTTGGTTGACATGAAATTGAGAAAATGTGGGCACTCAAAATTCATGGGAACTTCAAATTCCCACATAATGTGTGAAATTAATCACCTAGGCCCCCTTTGGTCATTCAAAATTCATGGAAATTTCAAATTCCTTAATGTCAACCAAACACATTTTGGCTATTTCATGGGAATTACACTAAGGAACTAATTTCCTATGAATTTGAACTTCCCACGGGAATTAAATTCCTATGTATACCAAACGACTTCTTAGTTTGTTTTGTGGGATGGAAATCTCATCTCACAAAGGTAACAAAATGTTGGGATGAGATGAGAGTGTTAATAATGAAATCACTAGATAGCTTTCTACTCCTCCGTTCTTATAATTTTAAATGGGAATTATTCCTTCTTTTTTTTTCATTCTATCTCAATTTCATGCTATCTCAATTTTCATCCATGAAACAAATAAAGGCTCAACTAATATCTCTTCTCCAATTTCATCTCATCAAATCTCATATATATCAATCTCAACTCAACTCTCATCTTATCTCAACCTCAATTTGAAATAAATGCTCAGAGTTAGTTTTCCTTCAATATTGAAACCTTTGTTCTCAAAAAATGAATTCTTCTCATCTGAATCGAACATACGTAAAATTTAGCCGTAACACATAATTATTTTGTTTTTGAGTTGGCCTATATTTTTTATGACTAAAATTTACTGAACTAAACTAAACTGATCTAAAGTACATTTATTGAAGCAAAATTATTAAGTAATAACAAAGAGATGAGCAAAAATTTCAAAAACCCATTCTTTTCTTTTCTTACCATTGATATTTGGGGTTTCTCTGGTTACTTCGCTTTTGATATTATACATATATTTATACCAAAGAAGAAAATACATGTAATATAAAGTTGTTCTGATGGCGACAATTCACCGATTTCCATCTTCTATATATTAAAGAGAATCCCAATCCACATTTTTTATTGATTCCTCTGTCATCGTCACTTTCGAATCCATCAATAAATTACCTTTTTATATTACTTATTTGGAAACAATTATAAATTCTTATATTTCATTGATTCATCTTTAAACTTAAACTAAATTATTAAATCCTTTAGTTTCGATTATATTCTATCATTTAGTTTTTAGGTTTTTTTAAATTAATTATTACATCTTTTAGTTTTAATTATATTAGATAGTTTCATCCTAGCGGCTCACGCAATTGCTCGAAATGCTTTAATTCATGCTGGCTATTTTTCTAGTTTTATTTTGCCTAGTTGGCTTGAGACTATTTTATGTAAGAATTTGTCCTCTAATTCTTAATAAAGTCTCTGATTACAATCAAAGAAAAAAAGATAATTTCATCTTTAGATAAAAATTTCATCCAGAAACTGTTAGAACAAAATTTGAAAATTTAAAATTACCCTTTTATATACCTTTTATTTCTTTATCTCTTCATTGCAAAATAACCACTCATATTTTACCATTGTTTTAGTCTATCAATCCTCCAAAATCTTCTAGAATTATAAGCATACATAGAAAGCAACCATATTGACAAAATCAATATAGTATTCAAAATAAAGATGCTACAATTATTCACTAAAATATTATCTTAGAGAGTGCTTTTTTAGCACTACTTACATGCCACCGGTACCAAAATCGTATTTATTTTCATCAATGAAGATGGTAAAACTCCTAGTATAGTTTATAATCTATGGAAGAATTTTGAACGACAAAAATCAAGCAAATGGTAAAACTTTAATTTCTTACCAGAATCCTTAAGAATTAGAACACAATTAGAGATTGATACAAAAATTCCAGACCTCAAAAAGAAAGAAGAAAATTAAGAATGTAAAAACAATTTAGGTGAAAGTAACTTACCAAAATAATTGGAGTCAAGCCCTTCTTTAATTTGATCAATACTCAGACTTTAGTTAGGTTGATGTTTTTGACACAGTAGAAGGAATGAAAAGGGGACTTGAGAGTTAGAACAGATACAGAGAGAACGTTCATGAAAAGAAAAGAACATTTGTAAAAAAATTTAAGGTAAATAAACAAAGATAACAAAGAGTTAGTTTTGTTATTTTGATCTAATTTAATAGCAAAATTGATGGAAAGACTAAACGGTTAGAATTGAAAAAACTTAGGGCCTTTATAATTAAACAAATGACTAAATAATGGAATATTTAAAATCATAGAGACTTTATAATTGTTTATACTATTTATTTTTATTATTATATATTAGAGATTAATATAAAAAATATGTCATTAGCTATAGGCTAATATAAAAAATATGTTTTTAACCTTTAACTGTTAGTTTAAGTTCTTAGTTCAATCGAATCCTTAACATGGTATCAGAGTCTCTGCAATCAGAAAGTCTTATACTCGAATCCTGACAATCTCATTTTTCCAGAGAATTTGTAAACATATAGTGGATGATCCTCTGTTACGAACACTTGCCCAAGCAACATTCGCTTAAGGTAGTATGATAGACACTAATACAAAAGATATTGTTGAAATTTATCAACTCAAAAGTTTTACTTTTTTAGTTCAGCCGATTTCTTATTATGTTACTGATTACATATTAAATATACTTTTAAATGCATCTCCCACTTATGAATTTTCTTACAAATTAGATTAAAGTTCAAAGTACCAGTAATGTAATATGTATATGATTATTTGACATCAAACGTTGTATTGTCTACACAAAGAGGATATATTATTGATTTTCTTCATTCTAATGTGTTAACTAATGGTACTGACTTGCATTGTTTGACGTTTTTACTTCCAGGGTGCATAAGCCGTGGCCGTAAAATTGCTGAACTTGCAGCAAACATGATCACCATGTTATATGACTTAATTTTATTTATTTTTCTGTTTTTCCGTTTTGTTTGTGTTTTTTCTTTGTTTTAAGTATATAAAAATTTTACTTAAGAGTAGCTTTACTTATTCACAAAATTAGAGCAAATCACAAATCTCAATGAGAGTTTACAGTGAAATTTATACTGTGTTATTTGTAATAAGAGCTAAATTTTGACGAAGTAAAAAACTGCACTACAAAAAAAAGGGTCTATTACGACGCTAAAATTTAGGGTTTAACAACGCTTTTCAGCGTCTCTAATGGCATACCCACGCTTTTTAAAGCGTCGTCGAAAGCGTCCTTAAATCGTGTGTCGTTAACGTTTCGCGACACATAAATGGTTGTGTGGGTAAATATAATCTGACAACATATCACATATAAGTGTCGTCATGTTTCCAACGCTCAATTTTTTAGCGTTGTGATCTTTTTAATATTTATTATTTTGAATTTTCGTAATTTCCACTACGCTTTAATAAAGCGTCGCAAAGTAAGCGACACAAGGTTTTTTTAATGTCGTTAGTTCACATCAGAATATTTTGATAGCGTTTTGAATCCTATGACAATTTAATTTCAAAGCGTCTCAAAATTCACGAACCTGCAGTTTTTATTTTGGATTGAATGGAGCTCACATTATATATATGATACTGCAAAATGAAGCTAGCTTATACAGTTATGTGAGTTATGGCGTTTAACTTGTTTGAGTGGAGGAGGCCCCTCTCCAAGTCCTCTTACATAACCTAATCTATGTCCAAAAACCTGAGTGCTTGCGACAGTAGTCAGATTATCAGCCCCATATTGTTCAATTTGAGCAGTATGTAACTCTTCTA
This sequence comes from Euphorbia peplus, assembly GCA_028411795.1. Taxonomy (NCBI): domain Eukaryota; kingdom Viridiplantae; phylum Streptophyta; class Magnoliopsida; order Malpighiales; family Euphorbiaceae; genus Euphorbia; species Euphorbia peplus. The sequence goes on from CP110840.1 coordinate 37,437,291, forward strand.
GCTTTTTATAAGCTTCCTCTGCTGCATTATCAGCCCAATCACCACTTTTCTTTTACCTTTCCTTCTCCCAAAGTTTCATATATTCTGGGGGTTCATCTTGATCATCATTAGTATTCCTCTGCATATATGGTACGAGAAATTCAGATTATAACTTGAAGATAGACCATGCATAATGAAGGAAAACTAGTTATAATGTCATATTACAATTACCATTTCATTCAACATTCGCACGACAGATACGGTTCCAACACAAGTCAGCATGGTTTGCTTATTTTGATTCTCTGTATTTACTTCACCTATATGCTGCATACGAATATGAAAAAAAATGAAAAGAAAACAGCTTAACAAACATAGACTTGTGAAGAAAAATGCACAAGGTAATTTCATTAACAACATATGATTTTACTTACTCGAACTTTTGTTGAACCCCAATATTCTTCTACCAACCATTTCCAATCAGCAGGGGCAACAGTCTCAGGACAATTTGAAAGGCGTTCTTGATCAGTTTTGAATTTTCGATAAATCTTCTTCAAGTTATAACGCCAGTTTCTATTAAGTCTTATTAACTTGAATGTTATCGAGACCGCAACTCCGCAACTCACTTGAATGTTATCCACCAACTGTGGATCAGTACTGCCATCAACTTCAGCTGATTTTTCGAAATTGAGGCGATCACGGGAAGCCCAAAGGAACTCAACAGCCTTTACAAAAGCAAAGAAAAAAACCCAACTAAATTGCTGATGCCAAAACAGTGAAAACAACATACAAACCCTTTCAACATTTGATTCTTTGCATTCGTAGAACCACGGATGCATATATGCAGATAAACTAAAGCAAAATAACATAGCATCAAGAGAGCACTGAACCAAGAACATAACGACAATTTCACCATACTACGTAATTTCCAAAAAAGAGAATTATTTAGCATCAAGTAAAAGTACGAGATGAGCCTGACCCCGAACCTGATCTGGTTTCTTAGCAGCAAGCAAAGCATTGGTAAGACCACGTGCAACTTCAAAACTGACATTCTTGGATACCTAAGCATCAGCAAAACAATATAATATAACAAACTTAGGTTAACCTCATAAGAACTTGGACGTAAATAGATATAAGAACAAAAACTACTTGGCTAAATTATAAAAGCAGCTACAGATATACATATTATTGGGTAAATGTCAGAATCTTGTATGCAGCAGCACTCCCCTCATAATCTCTAAGCTCATACTTAAGCTCATACTTGACCTCTCCAAGCAAACGGAAAACATCAGGATCAGTGGGTTTTTCCTGAAATTTTCAATTCTATGAATCAGTTAAGTTTCTAAAGAAGAAAAATTCAGAGAAGAAATAAGACGTAACCCATTGCACGTTGGATACTGCAAACCTTGACTAGGTCCTGAAGCATAGAGTATAATCGCCCAATTCTGCCAAGAGGTTACTGCAGCTCCCTACAAGAACTCTTAAGTGAGTTCAGATCACTTTACTTAAGAAAAGTGTTATGCAAATAAGAAAATCATCTTTCTTCTGGTAATTAAATGCAAATACTCCTACAGAAAAGGAAACACCAAGAACTCTGTACCTTACTTCAAGTGCAACAGGATCTTTGGGAGAGACACCGAGAGTTGCCTCGTATTTTTTCAATTGTGTCTGCCACGTGAAAGTAATGACAGGTGTTAATATTTGTGTGGTCTTGTGAGAACAAGCAATGATAAAACAGCATTCCATGTGAAAAAGGTAAGTGTCCTTTCAATGGTTAGCTACATCGACCTCATTCGTACATAGATTTACGTAAAACAGAAGTTTCTCTATAAGGTCAAAAAGCAAAAAGAAGTAACTAGGTTATACCTGAAGAGTAGCTTTCTCTTCATCGGATAATTGTGAATCAACTGCTGTGACTTGCTCAATAGAAGACAAAATTGTGAGACACTTGAAAATCAAATAGTGAGTGAGTGGTCACAAAATAAGGTATGCAACAACTCTATGATATAACTAATAAACTAGAGAGTAATCTGAAATACAAAACACAAAATGAGGGCTGAATCAAAATCAAAACGTAGAGTGAAATCTGAATCATTATCAAAAAGCAAAGTGAGTATGCAACTAGTTCAAGACATCATTAAGAAATCATAAAATGAGAAAAAGAAAGGGATTGAAATTGGCGATACTAACTTACAGAGACAGATGAAGGCTGCAAGATTTTTCATGATATCAGAGGCAGGCGGAGGAGAAAATGTTAGGGATTTGCTATATCTGAGTGACATTTGGGCTTATTGGAGATGGGTTTAGCGGTAAACTAATTTTTTGACTTTTTTTTTTTCTTTTAATTTAGCGCCCAAGAGAGATTGGGATTTTAGAAACTACCATTTGTGGCTGTTTAGTGGGAATTTTAGTGCCTACACTTTTTATTACGCAAATTATAAAACGTAGTTAACTTTAAAGAAATGTCAACACTTAGTTTCAAACGTCTTAAAATATATAAAACTACCAACACCAATATGAAAAGTGTCTTTAAATATTTATAAAAAGCGACGAAAATTTTAAAAAAGTGTGGCTAAAATTATAATACAGGAATAAAAAAATTAAAAAATTATTTATATAAAAAATAGTTAAACACTTTTTTCGCAACATAATTGAAAAGCGTCTTAAATTTGGAAATCTTGTCGGTGTATTTTCTAATAACGTAGTTAATATTTTAAAAGTTCCGACATATAATAATAAACCGTCGTTAACTGATTATAAAAGGAGACACAAATGAAAAAGCATTGTTGAATTTTAAAATACGGGATAAAAAATAAAAATAAATTTAAATGAAAAATTATTGAGACACTTTTTATCGACGCAAATTTAAAGTGTCTTTAATTTTTTTTGAAATTGGGATGCTTTTTCTAAAAACGTAGTTAAATTTTTAAAAAATCCGTCAAATAACAAAATGCGTCGCTAAGTTACAATAAATGCTGACACAAATACAATTGTGTAGTTAAATTTTGAAATATAAAGACACATACCAAAAAGCGTTGTTAAAAAAGTGTCGTAATAGATCCTTTTTCTTGTAGTGCTGGAATCTCAAACTTTTAAAGCAAGTTGTACTTCAAACCTTTTTATTTGTTAATAATATTAATAAAGAACATTTATTAGTAACAATATCATTAGTTCCCAATCTATGGGCGAATGGAATCCAATACGCATATAAATCAGACAATAAAAGAATGCAAAAAGGTTTTATATAGTGCTACTAAAATAGCATAGGAACTTTCTTTTTTTAATCTTTTTTAAGCCTATAATATAGGACCTTTTCTTTTGGTATTTAATTGATTTCCAAACAATATATTGGATGACGATTAATCCAATTTAGGGAGAATAGTTTGGTGTATTATAGTTAAGCTTCCTCTTAATGACGATAGTGAGACTCGAATCGTGGTCTTTTTTCTAGCTTAACTCATCATCTATCGTTGATTTACCAGTCATTGAGATATAAGCTTTTTCCTAATTGAACCCAATGACTTGATTACTAAGAATAGAATAACCACTTGAAAAAATGAATTTAGTGGAAGTCATTATTGATTCCATCCATGGATGTCTCTATTTTCATGCCTAATTAATTTCTAATTAATTTTCTATGCTGAATACACAAATATCTCTTTTAACTTGATTAAATGTTGCTACGGACTTAGGTATTGGAGATATTTATGACTCACTCTATGTTCTTTATGTCTTATCAATAATTTCAGTTCAGTAAATTCCCTTTACTTCAGTAATTTTGAATTTAGTAAATTGTAGTCATAGAAAACAGAATTAAGTACACCTTCACATATTTATAGGTTCAACAGTTCATGTTTTGGCTAGCGTTCCTAACCTATGTTCGAGTATGATTGGAAAAAATAGCATAAGCTTATCGAGGATTATTTAGGTTAGTGGATCAGGGATATTCCATCTACATCAACACATTAATATTGTGCCTCCACTTCTTTCCCTATGAGAATAAGATGGCTTATGATTAGTGTATTAATCCCAAGTAGTCGAATTTCCTTATATAAACAAGGGTAAATTATAGATTAAGAAAAGAAAAAAACTTGTTGTTATAAGAATTTTGAAATAAAAAATACTTGTGGTTTGTTTTGTCCAAATTTAATCTGTGTGGTTACAAGATTTCTCAAGAAGATGACTTTTAAGTTTGACTTTTATAAAAATGATCGTAATGGACCTCAAAATGAATTTTTCCAAGAACTAAAGTTGTTTAGTACCACATTTTCTATGGAAAACGCTTTCATTTTTTTCGAAATTATCATCTGAAAACTTTATCTTTCTAAACGTCAATTTCTCTCATCTCACCGAGCAATATTAAGACGACCTCATAATTAAAAAGTCGATGAACTAAAGTTGCTTAAAATATTATTAATTCAATCCGAAATTTCTATTTTTGAGGTCATTTTTATTAGTTTTGATAGTATTAACAAAAAAACTCTTTTTTGAAAAATATTGTAACCACATGGATTAAAAATGACCAAAGGTTCTTCTTACAATTTACCCTATAAACAAATAACCTAATCATCATCAAAGGTACAAACTCAATACAAATTGTGTTTCTATTGCTTATGTTTGAGTTCTGTCAACAAACTTAGGGATTAGAGATGTCTGCCGACCAGGCATTCCGGACCTAACTGTTTCTTGTCTTGCGAATTACGTGGGGCAATCTCACTCCTTCTATAACCTCAGATTGGTTCACTAACTATCATACAATAATGTATGTTTATTTTGTTTCTGGTCTGAAAAAAAGAGTATATCCATGCATTTATTAAATTTATAAAATGTATGTTTTATATTTTTACATACTACATTAAAAATAGCCATATAAAAATCAAAATTATGCTAACTAAACTATACATATAGAACGTTAACATCTCAACTCGTCTAACAAATTGGAAAAGTAGTTGAAGTTTTTGTTGGGGTGAGGCCTCAATTTAGAAGAGAAAATCATGAAAGAACGAGCGAAACAACGTCGTTTCATACAGAAATTTGCTATTTTGCAATTCACATCTCTTGGCTCATATTTTCTTGCAGAAATTCACTCTAAACCTCCAATGTCCATTATAAAAATGATGAGAATACCTCATTCTTAATCAATCAGACAGAACTTGAATAATTACTAGTTAAAGGGTGTTTAAATAACAAAAATGGAGTTTAAACACCCTTTGATTGTTTTCTTAACTTTCTTCTGTTTCCTTTTTTCAACCTCTTCGGCATTCAATATCACAAAAATACTTGCAAACATTACTGGATATGATAACTTCAACAGCCTCCTCTCGCAGTCCGGTCTCGCTCAGAAGATCAACAGCCGCCAAACCATCACAGTCTTGGCCGTTAAGGATGGGTCGCTCGGTGATTTATCCCAAAAATCTAAGGATGAGGTTCAAACTGTATTGAGTACTCATGTGATTCTTGATTACTATGATGTTGACAAGCTAAAGAATCTGAATAAGAAGAGTAGCATTCTCACCACATTGTACCAGACATCCGGCGAGGCGGATCATCAGGAGGGGTTTTTGAATGTTACAAAAACAAGTAATGGAGTAATGTTTGGATCTGCAAAGAAAGGTGCTCCTCTTGCTGCATATCTTGTGGGATCTGTAGTTGCTCAGCCATACAACATCTCGGTGCTTCAAGTTAGCGCTGTTATTGAAGCCTCCGGTAATGTGAATCCCGGTGCTGCTCCTCCTGCACCGACTGATGAGGCGGAGTCTCCGGCTGAGGGACCAGTTGGATCAGATGATGCACCGGCAGATGCTCCTGCTGCTGATGCCCCTACACCTACAGCTGATTCACCTGCTCCGTCAACGGATGCTGCTTCTCCACCAGCACCACCTGCTGACGATTCACCAGCTGATGCTCCGGCTGATGCTCCAGAAGCTAAAAGAAAGTCAGGTACTTATACATTGCGTGCGTCTGGTTTTTCAGCTGTGGTTGTGATGGTGGTAGCCAGCATTGTGGGTTTCTAGGCCTCTGAGCACATTAAAACTAAATAGAAGGAAATTTGCACCCTTTTGATGTATAGCGAATCTCTTAAATTTTTTTGTTGATTTCATTCATTGAATGTCGTATATAGGATTATAAATTGACATTTGTTATTTTCAATCCGTTAATTGTCATGATTGTTTTACCTCATCTTTATATCATATAAATGCAACTAAAATAAAAATTATGTCAATTGGGTTGTCAAAACAACACACTAATGCAATGCACCTAACACAGCCTACTTGACAAAAGTATCTCTCAATACTGACTATTATGACAAGACAAGACATTTTGGCATTGCAGAAGTATATTTCATATGATTATATATCAACCCAATGCAACATAATATAAATCACATCACATGGATCGTGTAATCGTGTAAAAAATGGAGAGTAGTGCACATTATAGCCTTAGATTCACACAGCTATAATTTTGGAAATAAAAAGCAACCAGATAATCTTGCTGCCAGAAAGGGATCAAAATACATCCTTTGCTTGAAATAACAACATATGTTTGCCCCAATACATCATTCTGCATTCCAAAAAAAAAAGTACCCTAAACATTCTGTTCATGTAAATGGCCTAGCCAACAACACTACCAAAAAAGACAGATCTAAGCAGATGTTTAGGCAATCAATCAATCAATAGGGCATCAATTCAAACCCTCTTCACCTTCTGCCAAATTAGCTTCATCAAATTTCAACTCTACAAAAGACTCTGTTTCAACTTACAACAATGAACATCCAACTCCTTGAAATGACTTCATGGTTTGATCTTGTCAACTATGTCTGTGATGACTTTTTCCATGTCAAGATCCTTCATCGGTTTAAATGGTCGTTTCATGTCCTTCAAATAAAAACGATAAAAGAAAACTTAGTTAGACATAATACAATTTTGCAGAGATTTCAAAAGACAAATGTATCAGATGCTAGTAATAAAACTTCAGAAACAGAACGATATAAAACCTGACGCCATAAATACAGAAAATAACTAATCTGTACAATGAACTGCTTAAAGAATGAGGATAAACAATGACATTGCTAAGATCCCAAGCACAATTCTATGTTGCATAATGTTCCAAAGAATATACATTGCAAATCTGCGGTCAATTCCCTAAAAATTTCTTCGTTTGCTGTATGTTTTAAACTTTATTCACATAAGACTGATATCGGACCACATGCCCGACAGGGGGGGATGATTTTTTTTTCGCTTGACAAGCGGGCTAACAGAAAAATCCCATAAACCCACTTGAACTCCTTCCTGATCACCAGAACCAAAATCATCACAAACAATGCACTAAAATCCACCGTGAATGGAATTTGAAAATTGATCACAAATGTGTCAATAACCCACCATAAGATAACAAAACAAGGTTTAAGTAATTGGAAACACAAAGTAAATGATGTTTAATTTAGTAAGCAGGGACCATAACTTGCACTTTTCCAAGATTGAAAGACGCCTGGGCGCAGCATAATATTAAAACATAAAAGTGAAAGTCTCAGATGAATAAAAGATGCAAGTTTTTACCAGAAGACTGATAAAGGTCTCTCCCCCTTCTTCCCTTATTTCGAAGCAACCCTTTCTAGGCTGTCAAGAAAAGAAATATTTAAGTCAATAGATAAAAATCCTAAAGGTAACTTAAAACATAATAATATAAAAGCTGTTATGCATGTAACTAGGCCTATTGCATGTATTTTTCACAAGCTGCGAAAGCATTAACCAACACACCTGCTTGAAACACTTGGGACCAAGATAAAAACCATAAGCAATAAAACAACATCTTGGAATACATATGAGAGGAACATGCGAGTTAAATTTCACAATAGTTCAGCATAAGCAAACAAAGACAATAAAATCAATGATTAAACACTACATGCGTAGATGACAAAAACACAACTAGAGCCAACGCTCTGTAATAGAAGTTATGAGCTAAGAACGAACAGATTCAACTTATTAAAGAGATGACAATAAAAGTTAGAAAACCCATGCTAATACCTTCTCAGGGTTCAGTACCACAGTGATACCGGGAATGCCATTCTCTAAACCACCTTTCACTTGGTTTGCCCTTGTCTTGAATGAGTTGCACTGCTTGCTACAAGTAACAAAATTTAGACAAATATTGAAACTAGCACCAGTCAGTAAAATAGCATTGGGCAGCCACAGTTGAACACAAAGACGCATTAGTCAATAACAACTATGATCATTGCATCAAATAGAGATACTTCATATATTAACATACATCATTCAATCAAAAACCACAAATAATGCAACCATCTTTGAGTCCCATATTATCAGGTTCCACTGACAGAAAACAAGAGTAAAGCACCATCATTTCTCATTAATTCAAAATCATAAAAAAACCAAAAGTGAAGCCAAATGATTAGAAACACCTTAATGAGAGCTTTTAACCTACTATTGGTTGTTAAAAGCTTGAAACTAAGACCAATCTGATACTTAGAGAACAAAAACATAAGTGAGTCCCAGCACCTTAGGTAACCCAAGGCACTTAAATTGCAAACTTGCATGGCCCAACAAACAATAGTTCCTATTTTGCTGAGACTACTACAACACCAAGCTCCATAAAATATTCTATTTCAAAGGAAAGATTAAAACTGAAATAAACTAGGGCTTCAAATCCCATCTTTACTCTTTTATTTTTCTCCTATCTCATGGAGCATATATATGTAAAGCAGACAAATGTAGAAGTTGTAAAAGGTTAGAAACACTCAACTCAACGTATTTAACAGCATATATTTGAAATTTCTCATATTGACTCTGCTTCAATGTTTCACATCAACCAAACAACAAAAAGAAAGGCAGAGCACAGAACACAAATGACCAGAATTCACACAGCAAAAAGTATCCTGCTTTTATATTCTTCCTGAGTCTTAGTGGTTAGTACCAATCTACTCCATTTTTGGCTAAGCCTTGTTTTCAGAATCCTAATAATGAGAGTTTCTGACCTAAACTGCTTGCTAAAAGCCTGAAACTGAGCTGAGACCACCTGTACCACTCTTAACAAAAACAAGAGTGAATCCAGTCACCTTAGGTAGCCCAAGGCACTAAATCAAAATCTCTTATCACCCACGAAACAGATGCTTCTAATGTGCAAAGCCTACTATTTTATCACCATTCAAGATTCTACTGAAATAACCAAACATCAAACAGAGAAGTAAACCGCACCAGAAAAGCATTAAATCACAACGGTCTTCATAGTCATATATTCAGCAGCCTGTTTGTGAGTTCCTTCTTCAGCATTCTCCTACTTTTAACACTTGGATTTCACACTAAACCTACACATTTCCACAAGTCCAAGAACGAGAGCTTCATTTCTTTCCTAATATTGCTCCTTGTAACGAAAACAACAGCCAATCCAAGACACACTAAATTGTAAACTCATATGAATCAAGAAACAAAAGATTCCTAAAGTGCAAAACGTTGAAGAAAATGATAAAGAATAAAAAAAGGAAATAACCTAGGGCTTGGAACATAAAAAGAAGTTGAAAACCCTAAAAAAAGCATATGTATGAAGTTGAATTCTGAAGAAAGAAAGAGAAAAGAAAAGTGAAGTTAGAGAGATAGATACCATACCAGTGCTCAATCACAATCTTCTTCCCGCCTTCACCTTCAGCTTTCTCCTCCTCCTTTACTTCTTCTTCCTCAGTCTTAGCTACAGCTTTTCCTTTCTTCTTCGCCGGCAACTCCGGAATGGCGGAGGTCGAGTTCCCCAACCGACTGGAGCTCCTAGTCACCCTTCCCGGCGCCGGAGCCTTTGCTGCTCCATCTTCTTCAACTGCCTTTCGCTTCCTCGGCGCCATGGAAATCACTAAATGTCCGCTTTCTCTCTCTCTCTCTCTCTAACAACTACTTTCTCTCTCTAGAAACTGCTGCTTTCTCTCTCTTCTATGTGACGCTATGGATGTTTAGTACGTGACAGACAGGCGAGAGAAGCTCTTTCGTTTTCCCGCGCTTTTTTGAACCGACGGTTAAGATTGAATCTGTTCTGATCGATTTGTGATGTGGCTGTACGGCTACTCAAGGAGAGAGATGTTGGGTTGAGATTGTGTGGATCCGATTCTGCCACGTTGTTTCAATTTTGTGTTTAAAATACAAATATTAAACCACTTCTTGGACAAATTTTCTGTTTTTGTAGTAATAATAATAAGGGTTAATACATATATTTTGTTTTTATATTAATTTAACGAATATGTCTTCATATTTCTAAATGTTATATCTTAAGGAAAATTATATGGGATGTTGAGGTGGTGTATAACGGTTCGTCATATGAAATTCATGTTATTTGGTAACACAAGTGTAAATTTGTGTTGGCGAGAAAATACAGTAAGAGAAAATATAAAGCTAAAAATATATATAAACAAAATAATTTAATTTTCTAAAAATATATAAAAAAGTATATTATATGAAATTAGTGAAGAAAGTTCATTTATTTATGGACCAAATTAATGCAGAAAAATATTAGAATTTTAACATAATTGAAAACTCAATAATGCATCTCGCTAAAAGGGTGTTTGGTTGCTTCATTTTCAGGTGGTTTTTTGCTTTTTCGTGTTAAACAATAGATTTAAATTATACTAAATTTTTAAATTATATCTCTTATTAGCTTTTATTTTCTGTTGATTATCCTTCCACAAAATCCTATAGAGATTGATGAACCCTATATGTTTTTGGTTAGTTCAAACTGTTTCTAAAGATATTTAATACATACAACTTATTTGCTTATGATTATTGGCTAACAATTTTTCTTGAGTATATATATATATATATATATTATATATATATATATATATATATATATATATATATATATATATATATTGTCAAGTTCAAATGAGACAAGGGTTTAGGATGAGACTAGTTTTTATGGTGAGACAATGGGTATTTTTGTAATTCAATAGGGGAAGGTGGCAAACTTGTAATTAAAGGAATAGCCCTCGTGCGTGAATTGAAGGGAAAGAAGAGGAGGTGATGTCAGCACTGATGTCACCTCTGGAGAGCGAAAGAGTTTTAATTATTTTTTTAAAATGCATTTTTCCGCTCTTTCGGAACTCGTTTTCCAAAAAAAATTATACCAGTGAACTCGTATTAATTAGGTGGTCATTTTGAGATCCATTTTTGTTATTTATAGACGATTTTTTTTATTATTTATTTTTTTATGATTGTTCCAACAGAATACTATATTTGTTCCACCGGACTACTCTAATTGTTCCACCAGAATACTACACTTTTTTACACTCCCATAGAAAAAAATAATGAAAATATTCTGCTGGAACAAATGTAGTAGTCTGGTGGAACAATTGTAGTATTCTGCTGGAACAACCAAGTATCCAATGTGGAACAAAAATAAAAAAAATAAAAATCGTCTATAAATAACAACAATGGATCTCAAAATGACCGCCTAATTAATATGAGTTCAGTGGTATAATTTTTTTTGAAAAATGAGTTCGGAAAGAGCGGGAAAATGCATTTTAAGTAAAATAATAAAAACTTTTTCTCTCTCCAGATGTGACATCAACGCTGACATCACCTCCTTTTTTCCCTTCAACAATGCCCCTCCATGTTTTTAAAATTTCAAAAATGCCACCACTTTTTAATTGTCTCATACTAAAAAAAGTTTCTCCATAATCAGCTTGTCTCACCTGATCCTATATATATATATATATATATATAAAAGGTTCTCAACAGGTGCCGAATGAATTCAAGATTGCTTCTCAAATTTTGTTATCTTTTTGCATTGATTTTGTTTTAAGTAAATGAATGTTGTTTACTAATTTCATATAATATATTTCTTTATTTATTTTTTAAAAAAAAAATGGTTTTATTTGTATACATATTCGCCCCTTTATTTTCTCCCTAAACACATATATGCCCTTGTGTTTTCTCATCAACACGAATTTTCCCTCGTGTTATTTTAACACCCAAATGACGTGGACCCGATGTGGCAACTGTTATGTGCTACCCTCATCATGCCGTTAATTTAGGGTATTTTTGTATAACGTTTTGAAATATGAGAACATAATAGTGCATTAAATTTATACAGGAGCAAATCCGCGTTTCAAAGCAAACACATGGGACAAATATGTGTATTAACCCTAATAATAATGGTATTTTTTAACTTGTTTTTAAAAACATAGTAGTAGTAGTAGTAGTAGTAATAATGGATGAAATAAGTATATGCTTTGATCATCATTTTACATTAATGAATAATTTACGAATGTAATTTTTGTTTGAATGTAATTACCGTACGTTGTGGACTATTCATTTTCCATAGATCGTTTGTGTTTCTCAAAGTGAAATTGTTGCCACATAATTCTATAGACTCGTGTTCTTCTATGGAAGCGACAAAGTTACTAGCTATTACTAAAGGGTTGAACTTGGCGATTAACTGGTCTTTCAATTTTATTATTACTGAATTTGATACAAAAATAGTAGTTGATGCGATTGAATAGAATAGAGTAATTCATGTATTAGCTTCATGGGCTAAGAATCTTTCTTCCGCTATTGACTTGATGAAAGATTGTCATGCGGTAACAATTTATTTTGCGTCTTTCTCGAATTAATTCTTTCTAAATATTAAAAAAAAAATCATTCTCAATTTATGGATATATCAAAGGGAAATTCTATGGTTACTTTGTTTTTTATATAGTAACCATTACTTTGTTTTGTCCACCATTAGATCATGGAGTCAAAATCAATCTAATGGTGAACAAAACAAAGTAGACATAAAAGAAAATAACTATAGCCTATCAAATAATTCATTAAAATCAATTATAATATATTGATCAACTATTCTTTTGGTCAGTTAATCATTATTTAGATCGATCAAATCAATTAACAATATTTACTAGTGAGCCATGAGATCATTGGTAATGCAAACTTTATGTTCGCTAATTTGGTCTTTTGATAAATTATGAGTTAGGTAAGCGCAATCAAAAATATTCACTAACTCGGAATATTGAGCAAACCACAACACAACTTATGGAAAAATAGAAAAAAACATGAAGAAAACAACAATAACAGAAAATTACAAGTATATATGTATGATTGATCCAAATATAATTACAGAATATGTCCATATTAAACCGACATATAGTACAAGTTTAATCCAAAAAAAAGTACAAATAAACCTTTGAATAGTATATAAATTGCCAGTTATTAGTAAAAGGTTGTAACAGATAAAAAAAAAAAAAAAAAAAAAAAGAAAAAGTAAAAGGATCTACGCATACCCTATTTTTGCAGCAATTCAATTTTAATTATTTAGATAAGTTGAATGCATTATAAAATTATCCTTATATATGTTTTAAAAGGGGGAAAATCCACTAATATAGGTTTGTGAACATTTTACATTTCTAAAGATTATGAAACAAAAATCTAAAATATGCCCATACACAAAAAGAAAAAAAAAACAAAAATGTTAATTACAAATATATATGGAAGAAAGTAATCTAATCAATTACGATGATGTATAATTAGAGAGAGTGATCATTAATTTGTCTACGGTTTCTGGAAAAAACTTTCTTGCAAATAAGAAGCATGGTCTCTTCAACCCATTCCATACACATCTTTTTGGAGGTGTTTGTCTCTGCAATTAATTAATTAATTAATATTATCTATTAATAATTAAACACAATGAAATAATTTATTGTGGATAAAATATATACATGATGACCTTGAGTTATCATAAATAGAATATGGTGCTTTCTATGGTTACTTACCCACTACTTTATTTTTATCACCATTAGATCACATCTCATGTCATTAATTTAATGGTGATAATGGACAAAGTAATGGTTACTTTGTTTGTTACAAAGTGACCATAGAAAAACCCATAGAATAAACTATCATAAATTTTCAACTTTAAGTGAAAAAGTCATTAGAGTTTAAGTGTAGGTTATGATCGTTTTATTTTTTTATTTTCACTTTGTCTTATATACTATTACATTAGTTTTTACTCCATGATTTAATAGTGGACAAAACAAAATAATGATTACTTTGTAAAAAACAAATTAACCATATAAGTTTCCTATAATTTAACATTAGTTTCATTTTTGAAATTAGAAAATGTGTTTGAGGTGAAAGTTATATTTACTTTATTTATGATTTACTTTGTTTATACTTTATATCATTTACCATTAGATTAGTTTTCAATCCATGATTTAATGATGGACAAAATAAAGTAGTGGTTACTTTGTAAAAAACAAAGTTACCATAAAATTTCCACATGTCTAAAATATGATACCAAGATTTTGTGAGAATGTAAACTTTCATTAAAAAAAAAAAAAATGTTGATCGATTTTTATTCTTTATAAAGCCATATTTTGATGCTTCATAAATATATAAAAGCTAAAGATGAAATAAAACCAATATTAATTCCTTAACCATAAAATATTTAAGACTACCATTGCATACCTTTTTATCACTTGTATAGTGGATGACCTCGGTTCGTGACTGTAATCAATTAGCAAAATTCATTAGTATAAACCAAGTGAAAGTGCAAAATCTAGGTTTGTAAAGGCTTTAAAAAAGTAATAAATCTGAATTAATTCTAAAGTTCAACTTCATCATTTTAATTGCTAAATTTGTAAATGAGTAGTTAGTATTTAAATTTAAAAGTTGTTTATTGTGATTTTTTCTATCATTTAACAAGTTGACTACATAAAAATAAGGTGAAGACTTCACAGTATAATTATATTAGTACTTCAAACTGTACAAAGTTAAAAAGAAAAAGATAGTTGTACCGTTATGTTTTTAACGAAGTTGGACGTAATATCTTTGGCCCGATATGTTTTGGGGTGCCACTTTCTTTCGGACCAATCCACATATGTTATTGACCATTTAGAGATGCCACCTGGATCGATCATCTAATAAAGAAGATAATAAATATTATTAAAAAAACTTTTAAAATAAAATAAAATTGCAATGCTAAAATAACATCGTAGATATTGACAAATGAACTAACCTTTTTCGCATATTTTTTTGAAATCAGAATAAAAATTTGTTCATGTTTTTTTGCATAAATTACAGATCGTAAGGATTTTTTTGTAACTTATAGACAAAAATTTGCAGGTAAAAAACAAATTACATAATTAAGAGTTAATTGAATGTTTAATGCACTTACAGTGAAAAGGGTTGGCAAATAATGCTCGTCAGCATAGCAATTGCGCCCATTCATATTAGGCTGAGAGTTTATAAAAAAAATAAAAAAATATTAGAACGAGATTACAAAAACTACAACTAAAGCGTGAAATTAAGGGCCATGAAAATAAATTCCATAGAAAGAGTGTACTTTCTGGACTCATTTTAATACAAAATAGATCTATTATGTTTGTCTAATAGGAAAATTCTTGGATCATTTTATTTTATACAAACTAATCATTATCTTGTTTTATCCAATAAGATTATGGAATAAAAATTAATAAACAAAGCAAATAATAAATAAAGTGATTATAACCTTCACCTTGTCGGACAATACATTTTTTCTACTTTTCTTTTATTGATACTTAAGTACTAAATACTTCGAAATCACTGTCAATCAGAATAGAACCAAAATAGTATGAATTCTTGTTTAATTTAATGGCGGAGCAAAAACCATATATGAGAGATGCGCTATATCTCCAACTAATAAAATTAAAAGAGTCTACAATAGAATGGGACTATCCTTACGATAGATGACGTTAAATCAGTTTAATGATGATGTAGCGCTATTTGAATGGGAGAATCAATTACTCTTGAAATTGACATTGGTAAAAGTAATTTCAGACAAATTTCAATTTAAAAAGTAGTGAAATGTTGCGTTTGTAACCCTAGATTCTATTTTCTAAAACTTAGCCACTCTTCAAGTTTCTCTCAAAAGATTTATATAATTCCAATTTTTTATACAAATTATTGAGAACGAGTTTATAAATTACCCTGCAAAATCGCCTAAATTTGGAGTAGTACAAAAAATCTGCTAAAACGACTATAGCATGTTGCCGTTTCATCGAGAACCACTGAAACAAAAAGTTAAAGTTAGAATAACTTTTAACCAACAATCATTATAATATGAACCAACTTATTCTTTCCCATTAGATTCTATAACTAAAAATACTACAAAAAAGTATAAGGATATTTAAGTGAGCACAGAAAATAATAAAGTTTTAGTACAAGACTACGTTATCTATGCTTTATCAATGGTTTCGGTTCAAGTTTAGTAAATTCAAATCAGTAATTTTTCTTATCTAGTTTTGTTCAATTCAAATTAGTAAAATTATAAAAAACACGATTTTGGTATTTTATTTTTCAAAATAAAAATAAATATTAATTCATCATTATTTACGTGTATAATTTAGCAAATATTTAACATTAAGTTAGTTATCTTAAACTCACTATTACTAAATTTGGCCAAGATTAATTAGAATTTTTTTATTTTTCTGATAAACAAGATTAATTAGAATTGGTTAGTACATTTTGATAAGAGTCAAGTCGTATAAGATTAGCATAGTTGATTATTTACATATTTAACATTTTTTACTTTTAGATAAGCTAGTTTGTTTATCATTTTCAAGTCTTTCTTTTTATATGACTCGGTAATATGAACTACCGCTTTTATTTAATTTACGAGATTATATTACATACCTGTGAACCCTTTCGAAAGTCTTTCTTTTCAACTTCAGGCATCATATGATCTGAATATCTACCAAGACCGTCTGGACCAAAGTCTTCGTAACTAAGGAGATTAGAAATCATTTTCAAATAAATGAGATTAGGAATTAAAAATTAAATGATCATGAATATTCTTTTTAAATGTAAATGGTTTTAATTATTCAAAATTTACATAAACAAAATAAAATAAGGTGAAAATTAGATAATGTACCTATCGATGTAGCTAACATTGCTATATATCAAATAACTGTACACATAATCAAAGGGACGTAATGGTACACAACTGAACAACAAAAGGAAAAAAGAAGATATTAGAATAATTATACATAAAGAGTCATGTCAAATATTTAACAAATTCATATATAAAGAGTCGTGTAAAGGGTTCAATATTTGACAGTTTCATTTATTAATAGAACTTTTCAACTCTTAAAAAAGAAAAGAAAAATTTAATTGATTGAAGTAAATTTTACCTGTCAGAAAGCAAAACAAAATGTTGATTGTCGGTATCCAATAAGGCATGTGACAATAATCTTTTTTCGGCATCCACCATTGAAACTTTTCCCCATTCAACCTTCAATTCGTAATTTTAGGATATAAGTAAAACATTTTTTACATACTTGTTCGTTAACATCAGTGGCGGAGGCAAAGATACCTGATCGTGTAATTCACCCCTCCTTTCTCCCCAAGCAACATTTTGCTTGGAAAGAAGGTTTAAACAAGTGTTACATATTCAACATTTTAGCTCCGCCACTTATTAAAAGCATTATAAAATTTAATTGTTGTAATATACATGCATATACCGTCTTGCTAGGAATGTTTCGCCCCGAAAAATAACTACTGACATGAACAGGAGTTTCTCGAGATGAATGAACGTATATTGTGAATTTACCTTCGTGTCCCTGCCTCACAACATCCATATATGTTAGATTGATATATATGTATAGATAAATAGCAGTCCCGTCGTTGTTTATATTTTCAAAAAATAATATAAAATACGAAAAGTAAGGAACCTCGAAGAAGGCATGCCATAATCTCTCAAATGGCAAAGGTCCAGGAGTTAGGAACATGAAAGCAATCTTAGGATTATTAGAAGGCATAGCAGGTCTATTAAGGATTTCATGAATAACAATCCCCGCCGCGTGCTCAGCATCCGTTAATTGTCTCATCGGAATCATCTGTGTTTCATTCTTATCGTTGCAAGCCGCTATGTCTGGGAAAAAATAGCAGGCCGCGCTTCCTCCTCCGCTACTCCCTCCTTCCGATCCCATACTTAAGAATATGATAACCATTAACATCACCAACACAAATATCCATATCACCCTTTTCTTCTGTTGTTGTCTGGTTTCAAATATTATAATCAAAATCATTGTTTTACCAATAATCAAATTAAGCTTTTACTACGTAGGATCATTCCAATGTATTTACCTGTGTCTATATCCAGCCATTGCTATTCCGTTTTCTCTCACGCCTTTCTGCCATGCATTCGCTTTCTTCATCTTTTGTACATAACTTGGATTTATGTATTTCTAGATCGATCTATATGTTAATTGATCTACCAGTTCGATTTGGTAGATCATTGACAAAGATAATGAATGCAATCGATGATATAATGAATGAATCAAACTATACAAAACTGAACAAGGTAATGGAAAGAGATGATAAATATATGATCAAAATGTACGGATCACCACAGATATATATAATAATAATGATTAATGTGCTAATTAATTACCATTAGTATATTAAGTATAGATTGATTAGTACGTGTTGGTTCTCTCCTCTTTTTTATGTTTAATTAATAATTTTTATTTATTTATACCTTAATTTGTTATTGTTTCTTTTTCATCGATCCTCAAATATGAATCCATCTTTGACCTTTTATATTTATTTTTTTGCATCAAGGGTTTTTATCTTTTAATTTGTGGACTTTAGGTAAAACATGTTTTAATTTATTATGTAGATATATAACTAGCATGTCTGCCTCAAATGCTTCAACATATATAATTGATTTTTGAAAGAAAACTTCATAAATGAGTCATAATAGGGCAAGAGCTAGAAGAGACAACACTTGAAATACAATGATAAATCGTGGGACAAGTTCACATACAAAAAAAAAATGAAGAATGATGAGTCAACTTATTAGCTCATCGTTGAGCAAACGTCACTTGAGTAAGAGTCATCTTGATGGAGAAGAGTCCGACAAATCGTGATATATAGTAAAATTCCATTGATCCACCGTTGGAGAATTGCGATCATTTTATTAATTTAGCATTCCGGCTTGAAGATAACATGATAAAAGCCTCATGAAACAATCCAAGAGATGGCTTAAAAGAGTACGTGAGCCTCACATTTGTGAACCAAAGGAATACCCAAAAGTTTCAAAGTCTAGGTACCTAGAAAATTTTATCAGTATCGAAGAGAATAACATTAAAGTCGAACTGATCAGAATACATGAAAAGACCATTATGTTAATTCAAAAGTTTATGCCAAACTATCCAAGCAAAGAGAGTGTGAAGTTGAATGTGGATGTAGCGTTGTTTGATGATCAGTCAGCTGGTTTTGGGTGTGTGGTGCACAATGATAGTGGGGTTTCATGGCAGACCGTAGTGGCTTTGTGGAGTGGAATCGTGATTCGGGGTTAGTCGAGGCGCTTTCTATAAGGGAAGTTTCGAGTTGGATCAAATCTATGGGTTCGCACAAATGTGCATGTGGAAACAGATTCTTTGATCGTTGTACATTCTTTAGCTCACGCATGTACTAGAGGACATATCGTCTTTTAGTGTCATAGTTCAAGATTGTAAGTCTCTTCTTAACGAGTTTTTTAATTACTCTATTTCGTTTATTCATCGTTCTGCTAATTTGGTAGCACACGCGTTAGCTAGCAGTGTTAGATCTCATGATTCTGGGATGAATAGATTCCAGACACTTTATCCTTTATTTGTAATGCTTTCTTAACTAATCTTTAATATCCATACTCTTATTTCAATGTAAAAGAGACAAATATTTAAATGAGGAGAATAATACGACTAAAAAACAATAATGAGATATTTTGCAACCATAAGATAAAATGAATTGGTTTAATGAAATTAAGAAAAATGAATTAGTGGGTACCCAATGTGTTAGGGCTGAGTTAAAGAAAAGATTGCAACTGAAATTTCATCATCAACATCTAGTGTGACAACAGTTAAATAATAAGGAAGAAAAATAGATAATACAGAGAGAGAGAGAATGGGAGATTCGCAACCAATGAGAGAAATGATGAGGGCCACGCAAGCTAGGATTACAATGCTTACGTGGCAGAATTAGAAGTGGTGAAATTAGAAGCAGTAGTTGATCCATCCAGTTGAGTGATTCTTTCTTTCTCTCTCTCGAATCCAATGGCAGCTTCATCGTCTTCTTCTTCTTTAGCTGTATTATTCTGTCTGAAATCCAACGGCACCGTTTTACGCAACCCCCAAACCCTAAATTACCTATCTAAACCCATCACTTCGCCGGTTCTTTCACTGTCTACAAGTTCAGGAATGGTGTGTTCTGTTTCGGCATCTTCTCCGGTGCTCGAAACTGACACTCCCCAACAGCTCGTTGCTTCCATTCTCTCTAAGGTCATACTCCACCCTCAATCAACAAATATTCACACTCAAAACCACAACCTTGACATTCCCATACCATCTTATTTACCTCATTCAACCAACCTCATTATTAAGACTCACTTATAATTAATCTTTGGTTTTCTTATTCAGGTTTCCCGGTCAGACGGGGGAGTTACGTTGAGCACTGAAGAACATGAACAGGTATCTCAACTTGCTCAGCAATTGCAGACATTTTGTGTTTCTCAACCTGTCAAATCTCCTCTCATTTTTGGAGGTAAATTTCAAATTATTTACAAAATACAAAGGCCAGTCTAGTCAGGGGTCCAAGACAAATTGGATTTTGAACGTCTAAGCAAACTTAGACAAACCAACCAATCTAAATCGGATATTCGGTTTTAAACCCTCAAGGGGACCTACTGCCCAAACTGCCTTCATCAACAACATTGGGGAAGAGCTAGTACTAACATAGATTTCCTTATCATGAATACAGTTAGTAGATAAGTTGGATTTATTACATGATACTATTTTGATTAAGATAATTGGATATGATTTAGTATTTGATAATTTGTTGCCTTTTAGAAATGGTAGTTGTTATTTTACAATCTTATTGCGCGCCTTGTGTTGCTCGGGGTTGCATCTTGTGTCTAGGCTCTAAGACCTCTTGACCTTAGTGTATCTTGTGCCATGAATAACTACGATTCCATGTCATATGTGTATCGTACGAGGATAAAAAATGATAATCGTGTGAAATTCATCGAGTCTAGCGCCTAGGCTCCGAGACCTATTGACCTTAGTGCATCTTGTGCCATGACTGACTATGGTTTCATGTGATTGTATGGTGTAAAAGAAAAACATAGAAAATTATAGTAATCTCAAAATATCATGTTATCGAGTAAAACATTAACTCTTATGGTTGTTGAATAATTGGTGGGGAATGATGAATTGCAGAGTGGGATGTCGTGTACTGTTCAAGACCAACATCCCCCGGGGGAGGATATAGAAGTGCGTTTGGTCGTCTATTCTTTAAAACCAAAGAAATGATACAAGGCGTCGAAGCTCCCGATACTATAAGGAACAAGGTGGCTTTTTCTCTTTTCGGCTTCCTTGATGGAGAGGTCTCTTTGAAAGGTATGTGAATTTAGACGGCACTTCTTGTGTTATTTCATCGAGGACATATGTATGGTACAAATGCAACCGTGTCAAACATCTCACATAACCAATTGTTTAACTTTCAGGAAAGTTGATTGCTTTGGATGAAAGCTGGATTCAAGTGATATTTGAGGCACCTCAACTGAAGGTAGGAGCTTTAGATTTGCAGTACGGTGGTCAAAGCGAGGTCAAGCTACAGATTACGTACATTGACGAGAACATAAGATTGGGAAAGGGCTCTAGAGGTTCTCTATTTGTTTTCCAAAGACGCAAGTAAAGTACTTATCTTCCAACATTTTGTTCCTCATACCTTCATGATATGTTAAAGTAAATAAATAACTACAATTTTCCTATGTTGCCTTGTAATTTTGGATGTGTACTTGATGAAAGAGTAGTTCAAGTAAGGTGGTTATTCTGGCTACTGATTCTGTGTTGTGAGGTAACCCTCCATATAAGCTAAATTACGATAAGAAAACCATACAGAGTTAAATAGACGGGCTTAGTATCCATTGATTGTCGGTAAATGTCACAGTTTCTCATAAAAACTATGTCTTTGTTTCTTTTAAAAACGGTGTATTGAGGCCTGGAACAACATCGAGGGCGATTGTCTATATTTGTAGGTTATAGATCGCGGGTCAGGAATCATTGAATTGGGTAGGATGTGTTATGGATTGACCAGTAGACCTATATGTTAGGCCTACATTTTATAGGCTTGTATGGTATTGGTATGAGCCATATCACATGGCTTAAATCCAATCTTCAATTCACTTGGGTATTATTCAAGTAATCTTCTCAACAAAAGTACC
This sequence comes from Euphorbia peplus, assembly GCA_028411795.1. Lineage (NCBI taxonomy): Eukaryota > Viridiplantae > Streptophyta > Magnoliopsida > Malpighiales > Euphorbiaceae > Euphorbia > Euphorbia peplus. Next base: position 37,459,500 of record CP110840.1, read on the forward strand.
ATAATTGTTTATGTACAGAAGAAAATGATTTGCTTAGCTGAATATAAACTATCATTGCAAAATTAACAATAGATATGTCATCGAACAAAATATCGCCAAAGAAAGAGATACAGGAAAGTTTGTCATCCACTCTCCCAAGAAGAAAGTTTGTTTCGGTTGATCTCCAAACATCTTAGAAGCCATAAAAGAGTGCACGGCTAACTTCAAAAATCACTACCCAACATGGAATCAACTTCAAAAGTCACTTTTCTAAAACTAATTTCATTTAAAAAATTAGAAGAGCAGGTGTATAATTATTCTTTTTAAGTAGCAACTGAATTTTGAACAAATTAAATTCAATTTATCAAATTCCAATTATCAAACAAGTGTGTCCTACATGGGGAAAAAGTAAAACAACATTCAAAATCTGTAACTGCTATAACCTCCTAAACCAGGGGAACCATACCCGCCTAAGCTTGACGATCCGTAGCCTCCCCCGAGATGGGAGGCAAAAGAAGATGAAGAGTAGCTCGTTTCTGGTACTTGGGAATATGGATTATATCCTGCATCGATCTTCCCATACAAACCCGGCGTTGCTTCTTTCCGATTACTAATGAACTCCTACAAACAGAAAAAGCAAGTATTGGAATAATAGATAATGTAATGCAGGCACAAATCTATTTCATTCTTTGAAATCGCAGCTTGAGAGAAAATCCAATGAGATGGTGCACATTGATCAGACAAGTTATACACAAGTAGTCAAGTAGAAAAGCAGTAATAATTCAGGGAGAAAGCATTGACACCCCAATCGATTATAATTTCAAACGTTAATTCAGGCACTCGAAATTGCATTGTTAACAGTTCAAAAATGGTTACTATTGTTAATATTATTACCATAAAGCCAATGTATCGATAAAGAACTACAAAAATGCAAATTTAGACAGATAAAATGAGTAAAGCTCTTTTAACTAGAGTATATGTTGTTTCAAAAAAAAAATTAAAAATAGAGTATATGTTGCCTGGAAACTGAAACAGGAAGAAACGCACACTAGGATACCGAAACTGAAACGGACACAGAAAATAGAAATGCTACTACAGTAAAGTTTTCGTGCAACATAGCAGCTAAATAATTTGGAAAGAAGGGGCTTTATGTATGTGATGCCTTCAATTTTTCAAATTGAAAAAAAAAATGGAAAGATTGGAGCCTTAAAGATGATTTTTTCCCCCACAAATTAACTAAGGCATATTTTTCAAACGATGCTACATTCAAATCAATAAGCTGGTCAGCAAACAAGAAAACCAATAATGATATCAGTCTTATTTGCAAATCCAGAGAGAAAAGCACCGAATAGATTCATTTATAGAGGCAAATACCTGAATGAGCTGTTGAGCCATCTGAACTTGTGACATGGTGCCTTTAATCTCTACGGTTATCTCATCAGGTAAACCTCTACTTTCCTGTATTGTAAGAATGGCTCCACTAGTACGACGAATGTACGCAATATTTGACCCACCAACCCCAATAATATCCTCAGCATATGATAGAGGTACTTGCATTGTTTGTGTCACCTGTTACACAAATATTAACAATGATGCCCTCAAAGTCAATTGCAATGCAAAAATGATACAATATACCAGGGTGATAATAAGTGCAACATTCAAAAACACAATTGGAAGTTTCTCCATGAACTAGCCACATATCGTGACATCTAAGTCAAACAGAAAAAGAATGAACCTAATCCCATTCCCAAAATTAGTTCCTAACATCTACATAACCAATCAAGGCTTGATAAGGTGAGATGTACGAGGAAAAAGAAAAAACTAATGGAGAAACAGAAAAATGCACATTCCAAGGAATGTTTTCACAACAGGCATGGGATGCAGAATCACTTCTCTCAACTGCAATTCTCAAAAGGAAATACATTGGAATTTCTTTGGTAGTAACATATATATGTAACAAGGCAGTACAACTAATCAGCTACCTTGGATCCTTGAGGAAAAAGAAGAAGATAATAATAATAATAATAATAATAATAATAATAATAATCATGCTTAATAACAATGGCTAAATGATTAAACAAACCTGAGTAACTACAGGAGCAGTTGTACGACCAAGCCCTGTTGTTGGTCCGCTCGAGCTTATACTACCAAATGCAGAATCTTGTCCATAAAGTGATAGAGCAGATTGTGGATTTTGGGGATCAAGATGTGTTTCACGATCATATATTGAAGGATCCCTTTTCAAGGACAAGGAATAATCAGAACCAATCACAATCTGAGGAGCAGGAGCTGAATGGAATGAGGGCTGAGTTTTATCAGCCCGGGCATCAGTAGGGCGTTCCTGAGTAAGTGTTGCATTGTACTGCAACAAACTGTGAATAAGTTTCTGATTACTACAATCTAAAAACAAGGACTTCCTAAATTTAAACATGCAGACTTACAGTTTTCTCAAATATAGGAATGACGCTATGATCAACCAAGAACTTCCTCAAATGGCCTATTACTGCTTCCAAAGCACTTAAAACCTTTAGAGCTTCACCATGAATCTCTATAATTCTCTCCTCAGAAGTAGCATATGAAGGCAACTCCTCTGCAGGAAAAAGAGGTAGTTATTAATGCCCAGCTAAGATGGCAAAAGACGGAAAAGAAAATTATATAATGTGTCGAACTCAAATACTGAATCAAAAATTGGACAATTGCTTGAACCTCACCTTCACCAAGAACCCGTACAGTGGTACCAGTGTTTTCCTGTATTGATTTTATCACAGAACCCTGCTTTCCAATCAAGTTAATAGCTTGTGAAGATGCAACCAATAATCGTATGGAACAAAATGCAGCACCAGCAATAGCGATGGATGTACTATCACCCTCACCCTCTGATAAACCACTAACACGTTTGTACACTCTCACTGCAGCATCCATTGCAGGAGACATTATTGCGTCTGGCTCCTCCTTTCCAGATATCAAAACCTAAAAGAAAATAAGATAAACAGAAACAAATAGATCTTTAACAGAAAACTCACAACCCATGAACTTATTGCAATCTAGATTGAGTAATGCAAGAAAAACAGGACACAAGTATTACAGGTAAAGATACAGTAATAAGAGCCCACTTATGTCCAAAATAGCTTATTGCAATAATGATCTCAAGCCTGAGATGGTCCTTGAGTTGGGAAAGGAAAAATGGAAAAGAGATAGAGGTTCCACTGAGGGGGAGATGGACTAAAGAAGCTCGAATATGATATACCAGGCAAAGATGTTCCTATCAACCATGAATAACCCAGCCGGTTACCATGCACATCCCTGCATCAGTCAGATTCGAATAGATAGTATCTGAATCCAGATGGTCATCATGCCACAAAACTTGAGCCCCTCAAAAAAAGGGAAGCAGTAGCACACACCTTAAAATGCCAAGGATGATAGGGCAGACCAAAACAATAATGGAAAATATGAAAGGAGGATTATGAGGACACATGAAGGGTTCTTAGCTGGGATTAGTTACACATGGATTGGTACGAGATTTTTGACATGTGGCATTAGTTTTGCATAGGGATAGGTGAGCGAAGAACACAAAGAGTTGATATAAAGAATGACGGAGAGAAAGCAGGGCAGTTTTTTCTACATTACAGATATTGCTGTGAACCCATGGCAAAGTCAAAGTGTCCATGGTGTCAAGAATATCAGAATGCGGCACTTAAATATTTTTCTAAACACAAGCCACTGAAATAAAATGAAAACTTCACCAACATATGGATTCTGAAAGGTAAATTGATCTAAGTGGAAGGTAATTTGTGACAACAGCCGTACAATTTCTAATTCAAGAAGAGTCTAATGGGACATAGAGAAAACATAAATTCATAGCCACAAAAATTCATAAACTTCCTAAAGCTTCTAGGCTAATGCTGATTGTAATGCTAAAGAAATCCAATGAACAACCAATAACTGTGTAATTAAATTGCAACTCAACTTGAAGGGAATCCCGAGATTCTAGAAACAACACGGCTCAAGTCGCTGAGAGAAAATGAAGACTTGACATCACATGGATGGAAGGTAACAGCCGTACAATTTCTAATTCAAGCGGAGTCTAAAGGGACATAGAGAAACATAAATTCATAAACTTCCTAAAGCTTCTTGGCAAATACTGATAGAAATGCTAAAATAAATATCAAGAAACCTAACTCAACTATGAAAGGAATCACAAAATGCATTCATATGCTTAGCTTAGAACAAGAGCTGTGAAGGCAGGCATTGTATATAGCAATGCATAAGAAGGTGTATTTGAATTAAGTAAGCCAATCTAATCTTCAATAAACGGCTTGTGATCCAATCAGCTCTAAGTCTTTGGGAGAAGCCCACTCAAAGTTGAACGAACAGCCTATAGTTATACAGTAAAACCTGTATTTAGTTATATACTTGGTATGGTACCGGACTATTTGTATAACAATACAATTGGGAGGTTATTCATACAGAGGTTTTACGGTATAACAACGTACTTTAAGGAGAAGTCAATTTGGGGGAAATGAACAACTTAGGGTTTTGATATAATTCAAAATGGAAGCAGAAGTAAGAGAAAGGGAAGAGATACTAACGATGCGATCGGGGATGCCGAGAGGACCTTCAAGGATACGAATACGAGCGCGAGTTTCATCACACATCTTCTTAATAAGCTCTCCTTTGCGACCAATAATGCTGCCTACTTTAACCACGGGGACAATTAACCTAAACACATTATCTCCAGGCCATCCGGGCCACCGCGGCTGCGTTTGTGCTTGATCTTGCTGCTGCTGCTCTAGAGCTGCATCTGATTGCGGCGCCTCCTGCTCCTGCTCCTGCTCCTCTGCGACGTGGTTCACCTCATCATTTTCCGGTGGGACTGAGTTGACGGCCGTAGGAGCGGACAACATTGCCGGACTGGAAGGAAATAGCAACACTGGGCTTCTTCTTTTTTACTTCAGGGAGAAGACAAGACAAGAGAAGAGCAGTAATGGTCTCTGTGCTTGCGTTTTTGCGATGGTGATGACACGATTTGCTTTGCAGTTGAGCGAAGCTCATATATCTACGGTCAGTATCATAGCAGCAATTTTGGGCACTACGTAATTACATCACACTCTCAGTACAACGGCGCCGTTTCACTTTTTATGTCTAGTTTCTTCAAATCCCTAACAAATAAAAAATGTCAAAAATAAAATAAAATCAATCAAACTTGAAATTTGCACATTTGAAAAAACTTTTACTTTTATGAAATTTGAAGTTGCGCCATTTGGGTTTGAATTTGTATTTGTTATGTAAAATGTCCCCCACATAAGAGGCTCCTTGAACTTGACTTAAAGAGTGTCTCGTTAGCTCCTTAAACTTGTTAAAAGTAGGCTATTTGCTACTTAAATTTATATAAAATGAACTTATGTAATTGTTAATGTACTCTTGAACTTGCATAAAACGGCATATTTTACAATTTCTTTAAATCCAAGCTTATGTTGCTACATGGACTTTAAAAGCTAATTGTGCTTGACTTTTAGTAAATTTAGGGACATCTAATGTATTAAGCCTATAATTAAACTTATAACTTATCATTGTGTTTTTGTTTTGTTCGTTCAATTCTTTTTGTTATATTTCATTATCCATTTAATAAACATCTTATAACTCTCACCTTGTCACTGTTTTTCCTTTTCTCTTCCAGTTGTTTTGTTTATAAGCACTAAAATAAACAAATTGACTATATATTTTTCTTGGCACTCTTGCAAACAGTTCATAACCATAATTATTCTGCTTGGTTTAAGGCTATAATCATTAACACAGCTGTCGATGCGTATCAATGGGTAACAACATTGTGTGCTATTTTTCTTTAGTAGTGCAAGATGTTAATGTAATAGTTGGTGTAGTGCTTAAAAAATGTTGTCCAACATTGTATACAAAAGTAGAAAAATGTTTTCGTATACAATTTTCTCTTACACAATATATTCCATCAAACAAACAGAACCACTTATTCTTACATATATCTGGTCAGAACCAATCATACATCTTCAATACTAACATTTTAGACAGGAGATTCAATAGTACCAGCTTAGAGAAGAGATTCAAGATGTTATCTGAGTAGACTCAGTTTTTCCTTTTCATTTTTTGTGTGCGCATTTGTAAGTTGGAAATGGTTCAATACAACCTTTTCTTGATCTTGTGATTTGAACCCAACAGCATGAAGGCTTGACGGTATGACTCGATTTGCATCTCTTCTGCTGCTGATTATGAAGACGCTACGATCCCATTCTGCCGCTTCGAGCATGTAAATATGCTGCTCTCCGCCAAGCAAGTGACCAACCTTCAATGGATACAATCAACTCAAAGCTTTAATCCTTGCCAATCCTCACAATGCGTTGAATGTGTGTGCTGCACAACATCACAGAGTTCGAGGTGAGGTTTAGTTCAAAACTAGTAGAAGACCCGCACATTGGGCAGGTTATATGATATTGTTTAACTAACTTGTCTTTATCAAAACAATCATCAGGAAACCCAAAAAATTGACAATCCATAAGGACTGATATGCATTGTACACAGTACACCCAATGTAAGCTAATTAGTGAAAATTACAAAAAGGAAAGCAAAACTATAAGAACTTCAAAAAGTGAACACCTTGACTTATTATTGCAATTGAATATTATTGAAACTAAAAACAACACATGAAAAAGTTGCATCCAGTTCTTCTAACAGCAAATTTTAAACCATTGCATGGTTGAAGTAATGTCAAAGCCATCAACAATGCAACTTCAGATTGTGTAATACATACAGCAGGGAAACAAATGAGCTATTTCAAGAGAATGATCAAATTTTGTCTGCACAACTTGTAAAGGAAGCCCTAAAAGAAACCTGTCTCAACAATGAAATATTTTGTCAAATTATTACTAGATTTTTTGCAGAAGACGCCTACATGAGTTAGTACAACATAAAATAGACGACTTCATATCAAGCCATAGGAAAAAAGAGAGGGAATACTACTCATTGTTTGAAGAAATAAATGTTAGGAGTAAGCACTAACATGATTTTACTAAAGTCGAGTGGCACCTGGAGATTTCTAGACAAAACTGGTTTCACATATGCAAACCAGCACAAAGCAACTCCAACTCATCTTATCTTCCTATAAGACAGTCCTCTTATTTGAACCAAAAAAACAATGATTACCATCAAAATAACTACTTAAAACACAAAAGGTAGTTTAGGTATTTGGGTTCAGATACAACTGAAGAAGTCAAATTATTTCCAGAGGCTTATTCCTCTAATTTTTCTCTCTTATTTTTACTATTACCCTAACCTACTTATATTAAATGACATGAGAAGAACTGGAACAGAAATGCCAGTGTAGGCTACTTTAATAGCAGTAAGAAATTTTTTAATATAATCACCTGAACGGACAGAAGTTGCAGATTTTTATCTTTAAGAACATACAGGTGATGTTGATGGGTAACACATCTGCTGTTGGGGGGAAGTTGTTTCATTCTTTGTACTTCTTCACGGACTCCTACCGCCTTCTCATTCCCCCTTTGCTTCCATTGCGTTCAATATGGGAGCTGGCCATATTATCCATGGTTTGATCAAGGGCACCATTGCCTTTATAATGACCAAGCGAATCTATCTGCATATTGGTACCAAAAAGGCGTAATGCAATTTAGAATGGACCAAATGGAAAATAACAAACAACTATATAACACTAAACATAATGCAACAGAAATGCCAGTGTACGCTACTTTCCAGGAAAACCTTTCCTCAATTATCTATACACCCATGATAAAAGAAAGAAAAAATAGTCAAAAACATGGTAAGATTTAGGTAATAGTCATGTTTTCTCTTCATATCAAGTGAACAAAAGATCTAGTTAAAACATGGGATCAACATCAACATGCTAGTTAGTGACACTAAAAACGACTCTCCCTTTTTTACTTCAGAAATATCAAAATTCTGGCAATTTCCAACCAGAAACATGTTGACATTAAGAATCGGGAAACACAAAGAAGGCAAATTATCACTGAAGCAGAAATGTACAACAGTGCTTTTTAGGTAGCACCAAATAAAGAATATAAAAGCGGACAAGTTTAAATCCATCTAAACAAGGTAAGCTATGGGGTGTAATTGTGCATGCAAAAAGAGAGAGAACGCAAACAACTTGAATCAACAATCTATTGTTGAGATAATGAAACACAGAGTCATCATGGCAGACTAAATCAAAGATCATATTAAGTTATATAAACGATGAGAACTGAAGAAAGGACAACAGTTAAGATGGAAAGAATAGAACAACTTGGGAACTGACAGCACAAAAAAACTTTGTTAAACATAAAACAAGATGCATACCTCCAGAAAGTTCATTTACAAGATCTAGAATTCCCAACAATAAAAAGCAACAATCGCCAATAACTTCCCAGAAATCAGTTAGCTGTGATTCCGTACTTGGCATCGCAACCATTTAATTCCGCCTTTATCCACAGAACCAGTGGCTTAATGTCAAACCCTTTTATCCCTTACCAACCATAATGTGAAACTCTTCTTTCCCTGGTCAAACATAATGTGAAAGTCTTCTTTCCATGGTCAACCACTTTTGATAGATTTCAAATGCCTTATCAGTATCCCCTATGCTGCAGTATTTCTTGAAAAGTATTTGAAATGGAACATGATCAACAGTAAGATCAGAATTCTGCAATTTGACGAAAATTTCTTCTGCCACTTTCATGTTACCACTCTTGCAATGAGCTCTAATAAGCTCAGTGTAAGTTATTGTATCTGGTTGATACCCCATTCTCAGCATTTCATTATACAAGTAAATTACAGTACGGAATTGTTGTTCATTGCAAGCTGCTCCAATCAAAAGATTATAACTAATCATATCAGGAATGACACCATAAGAAAGCATTTTATTTTTTAGACCATATGCACCAACAATATTTCCTGCTTTTACTTGAGCATGAATTAATGCATTATAGGTAAACACATTTGGTAAAACACCACAAGACAGCATCTTGTCTCTAACGGAAACTGCAGTATCAAGATCCCCGCAACTCCCATAACCGTCAATTATAAGGTTCCACACAATAGCCTCTGGTACCAATGATTTCCCTATCATAACATGAAGATACTTGGTCGCCATAGACAAATCCCCGTGAATACATAGGCCTTGAATCAAAATTTTATATGAAATGCAATCAGGAGAAACTCCCATTCTCAACATCACATCATGGATATAACAAGCTTCTTGCAGCTTTCCTGCTTTGCAAAGACCAGATAAAAGTGTGTTGTAGGTAAAGACATCAGGAAAAAATCCTCTCTTCAGCATATCACAAGAGTAACCATATGCAAGTGTTAGCTCTTGAGCTAAGCAGAATCCATGGATAAGGACATTATACGTAACAGCATCCACCTGGGTGTTTTGAGAAATGGAATCCCAAATTCCAAGTGCTTGTGCCATGTCTCCTTTCTTGATACAACCATCCATAAGTATAGTGGAGGTAACTAAATCCGATTTTTCTTTTTCATCATCATCTAATATATCTACAAGAAGTTGCTTGGCAACTTCTACAAGGCCTTTCTTGCAGACTGCGTGAACGAGTGTGTTCAAAGTAACCCTATTGGGATGGATGCCACTATTTGTCATAGTAGAAAAAATTAAAAGAGCTTTATCAAGGTTATTTATAAGACAATACCCATTTATGAAAGTGTTATAAGTAACACAGTTGGGAGAGGGCCCTATTTCTAACATCTCTCTAACAAGCCAATCAGCCTTCTCCAAATTCCCAGTTTTGCAAAGTCCATTCAAGATATAATTATGCGTGATAACATCAGGAATGAAACCTTTCTCAACCATGCTGCTCCTCAACCGTATCGCTGCTCCCAACTTGCCCCCCAAACACAAATCCCTAATCATACCCATCTGTTGGGCGTAATTGACGTCCGTAACATATCCTGTAAGACCTTCCTTCATGGATGATATCCCTTCCCTGCACAACTTAGCGCCACAAAACAAACGAGAACCCATATAAAACCGTCAACACATTAACAACATAAAATCCATGGATATTAAAAATTTGTAAAAAGTCTGACCTCATTAATTTCAAACGCTCCAAACTATCCTTCAGAATTGCATCTAACACGTTATAAGACACCTGATCATCACCTTTGTCGTTGAATTCCTTGTTATTCGAAGACAAATCTTGACTCCTCGATTGGCAACGATGAGTAGGAGCTCTTGTAAGGTCACAACTGCAAACAATAGCTCGCCAAATTAGAGAAACAGTAGAAATAAACAAAATCCATTAATGATGTGAGGATATGTTGCCCGGACTCGGGAAACGTTATTTCTAACACATAACCTTGATAAAATAGCCTAATTATAGTGTCTGATACGTGACGGACAGAGATACGGGTAGGCTAGTAAGGAGAAGTGTCCGAGTAAGATAGATGTGAGGTAAGAGTGAGTACCTCGAATTTGGATCTGCGGTAACGTCGCGACAATAGAGACCGGCGAAAATCTGAGCAGCATTGTACTTAATAGTGTCAAAAGTGCGATCGAGAAATCGGAGAAGAGCAAGATGAGAAGATGATGCAGAAAATTCTCCAAATGATAATCCCAACTAAAATCACAAGAAGAAGAAATCAATCAGGAGATGTAGAAAAACTTAAAATTGAAAAATACAATGGATTACTGACAGAAGCCATCGGAGTCCTCGTCGCCGGAGTGTGGGATGTGACGGCGGAAGGAGAAGGAGGCGGTGAAATGTAGGGGAAAGGGCTCCCGTTGCTTATCCAAACACAACTTAGCCTGCCTCTCTTCGTTTGGGCTTCGGCCTAACACAATATTTACTTTCGGACAAATTTGAGCTGTGGACCCATAACTTCAGTGTAGAATCACGAAAAATTTCAAGGTCACCAAAAGATTTATGAAAGATGTTTATATTGCTTTGTTTATGAAAACTTCAATTATTATATTGGAAATCGAATCTATATGAAGAGATTACAAGAATCGCTTCTTTGTCGTTGAATTGATCTTTTATAGAAAGATTTACTAAAAATAAATTTTATTATTTACATATCAATTGTCGCAGGAAAACAAGAATTTCGCATTATTTATTTTTACGATCTTAATATAGGTTTTACAAATGAAATATCTATAACATCGACAAAATTCATAGATTTAAACGTAATTACATTTGTTTACTTATTTGCTAATAAGATATGTCAAACTTGTTATTGGATGTGTGAATAGACTTTTGAACAATTTTCTCATTATTGTACTAACGGGTAGATTTAACAATTGCTTTAATAAGAATATTTTGTCAATTCGAGATAGATATTGTTCCGAACAATTCCCAACATGTTCCATAAGTTGATTCTTGATGAAATTGAGTCATTTTATGGTACCCTTCACGTTTGATTGAAATTTTTATTTCTCGTGCAAACATAGTCCTGACAATTCTTATTTATTTTTCATAAATTAGAATTTTTTAATAATTTTATAATATAGAATAAAATGTATTAAATATCATGGTCGGCTCTCTCTCTTCAAACCTAAATTTTAAAAAACTCTTGTTTCATCTCACTTTTGCTTTAAGTTTGAATTCGAGGATTAAGAATGAAATTTTGCTTCATTTTTCCTCGTCATCCGTATTTGATTTAATTTTCTCCTTCTTCTTATCCCTCTTTTGGTTCGACATCATATATCGCAATTGTATTCTTTAGTTGTCAGAGTTGCATCTATTAGCTATATTTTCTTTATTTATAGTTGTTTCAGATTTAGCACTGGCGAGAAAGGTTGACTGAACCATAGATTTTCTGGAGAGACATAGGTGTTGAATAATAGCTTTTGATTGTTTTTATGCAAATCTGAAATCTCAATAAATATATGATTTATTATGTTTCTTTTTTAGTATCTTTTCTATGGTGTCTTAGGCTCTGTTGATAAACAAGCGAATTCAATTAAGATATAAAGCAATAAACAACACAAAATTTGTTAACGAAGTTCGGCCAATTATGCTTACGTCTTCGGGAACGATGAGCGATTTTATTATGAATCAAATGTATCCAATCGGTTACATAATACATGTGTATATAGGAAAGCCGAAACTCTAAAGGACAAGGATTTCAAAAATACTCTTAATCCGTACACTTCATTGATTTTATGAGCCATATACAACATGATTTTTGTAGTGTTCTTTATCTTTTATGTTGTTTATACTGATTTTTGCATGTATTTTTGTGGAGTTAATTTTTTCATTTTTCTTTGATTAGCATTGTGTTGTAATTTTTATATTGTTCAATAATATAATAACTTTTCTCATAAAAATATAAAATTATTAACTATTACATGCATATGTCTTATTCCAATGAAATAAAATAATCCACATGGACCAATAAAAAGCTTCCTTCATATCTCCTATACATACTTTACTTACTACTTATCAATTCTTCTAGAATTAGGAAACGTCAATCTTTTCGATCGACCTTAATAGAAATTTCTAAACAAATCCTAAACTAACTGAAAACAGGGTTTCTATCTTCACTTATAAATATCAAGATATATTTACACAACAAGAGACGACGATGTTCTCCGTAACATTTGAGCTCTCAAATTATTCCTTCAACTTTATTCTTAACTTTTGTTGACTTAGACATTAGAGTAGGATCACCGGTCAACGACCCTTATTATTTTGCTGAAAACTCAAACTCATGTGAAGTCAAGGTTAATTTTCGGTATAACATAACTATATTCATTATATGATGAAGTGTCTTATTGATGAGATGAATAAAACCTCTAATTTTTAGCTTAATTTTCGCAATCAATGAAATTCATTTTTCGTTTAGCCAAGTTCAACTAATTCAGTTCAGTTTAGTTCAATTAAACACACGGACCAAAATTGAAATTATCAAGAATTTGAAAACCGAACGAAAGTAAACCAAAATAATAGTAGTATCTAGTTTTGTTCGGTCTGATTTTTCGAAAAATTCGGTTTCTTTCTCGGTTTGACCCATCCTACCCGGTGAGGGCGTGAAGACGTGTAAGTTGAATAAATTTGAAATAAAAATTGATTTTGTGGAGGGAAATGAAATAATTTTGACACGAATTGGAAAGAGTGGAGCTTTAAAGATCGTGGAGGGAAATTCGTGGTTTCAAAATTTTGATTCTTCAGCTAATCCTCATTCCCAGCTCATCATCATCATCATCATCATCATCTTCTTCTTCTTCTTCTCATTCGTGGAAACTATTCTTGTATCTGGTATAATTTCTTATTATCATCCTTAATTTTCCAATTTTCCAACTTTTTTCCCTTTGCTAATCGTGCTTTTTGAATTTTCTGCTTATATGTCATTACCTTTTTATCTGTTTATGGAATCAGTTGAGTTTAGCTACCTTGCATATTGGGTCAGAGATTAATATCAAAAATAGCTCTGAGCTTTTAGTTCAATCGGTTAACTAGAGTCATATCCAAGGCTTTCTGACCGAAAGATCCTGAGTTCGAATCCTGGTACCTCCATTTATTGGTGGATTAAAACATGTGGTAGGATGAGCTTGTGTTGTCAGTGTGCCATAGATTCATTATAATATGAGATAGATTTTTTAATTGCTGTTTGTGTGTCCTTGAATATTAAGCTGTACAGTTAAACTTTTCTCTTCTATCTTACAATCATAGTTGTCAAATCGAGATTCGACTCGTGAATCAAATCGAATTGCAAGATTTGGTTTGGATTCATAATATTATAAAAGTAAAATATCTACCGGGTTAAAACTCAAAATATTATCAAATATTAGTCTAACGTGAGTTTAGTAGCTAGTGTTGTTGAAGATTTTGATGAATGATTATGAAAATAATTTGGTTCTGATCAATTGTTGTTGCACCATGACAAAGCAAAGATGTCTTCTGATTGGGATAGGATGGTACTTGCATATAGAAATTGAAAAATCATGTTAATGTGTTTCATTGTTGGTCATGCTCTTTAATTTTCTTATTGGTACTTTCTCCACTAATTTATCTCCTTAATTAAAGTTCTAATTTTTCTAAATAATAATTTAGAGTTTGTGATAACTTAGATTTGCCTTATAGATTCGGCTCGAAATAGAGCTGAATCCACTCGAATCATGCGATTCCAATCGTGAATTGTAAGATTATATGCAATTTAGATCCCTATAAATTCGTACCGAAATAGAGCTGAATCGACTCGAATCGTGAATCGTAAGAGTCCAACAACTATGCTTACAATGGATAAACAAGTGTTACTAATCCATCAATGGTTGTTATTTTCCAATGGCAAAAAAAATGGATTTCTGATGGTTCTTGTCTCTTGATTAGCTTGGCATATACCACAACGAGATTACGGTGAACAACAAGGTTGGCGAAGTGTGAAGATGTTGCTGCACAATTTGGTGTCAAGCTCAGTTGAAACAACAGCTCAACCTTTGGTCTCTAATCACAAGAAAGAGGTATTGTGCGAATGGGTACCTGCAAAATCCTGGAAGCTTTGTTCAGAGCGTTGTGAGTATTTTCAAGATGGTTCGAATCTATTGAACACTGGCGAGTCTTATGGAACTGCTGAATCAAATGGGAAATCCAAGAGGAGAAAGGTCCACGGAAATTCTGTTTTACTTCGTCCAGCCAAGTCAGAAACTGAAGCAGAAGTACCTGAATGCGTGATCAAGAGCTTCCTTATACCGATTAATGCTCGTTATGTTACCAATGATTGTTTTAACGGTTCTATTACCAAAACTAATAAGTGCAAGGAAGATATTGGCAAGAAAAGCCTTGACAAAGAGAACAACGTTTCTAGGACTGAGCCTTGCAGCATTGAAAAATGCTCCAGCTCGGAGTTGATAGTGCTAGGTGAAGATATTTCAATTAGAAATCCCTGCACTTCCATTCTAAGGAATCATGGGTCGGTTGTAGGAGATCTGCCTGTGAGCTATAGTGCTTCGAATGAAATCCTGGAATATAATAAGGATAGCAACACTTTTGAGTCCTGTGAGTTATGTGGTGAATTAGATAACACTCTAAATATGTTGCTCTGTGATCACTGTGAAGAAGCATTTCATGCATCTTGCTGCAATTCAAAGACGGATATGTTACCGTTTGATGAATGGTTCTGTGAATCTTGTTCAAAATCAGATGGCAGAGTTTCGCTCGAGGCTTCTTTCATAAAATCAAAAAACATCAGTTCGTTGAATGGAAATTCTAAATTTAGATCATGTCCAATAGCATTGATGTTGAAATACCCTGAGCTTCATGTTTCTCGTGTTAGGATTGGAGATCGTTTCCAGGCAGAAATTCCTGAATGGCCAGATAAAGTTCAGAAGTACGTTGAATCCTCGACTTTTCTTCAGACTGTCCTTTTTTCTCCTTTTGTTATGTGCATGCTTGCTTGGACGTGGATTCTAATTTTCCTACATATTTTGCTGCAGGGATCTTGATAGCATTGATGAACCTTTGGAGCTTGAACTAGCAGTGCCAATTGGATTACATGTAAGGGATGTTTATCAACATTGACATTGTATATTACCGATATTTTTCTTTAACTCCAAGTCTAAAACAAATTTCAGTAGATTCTAGTGAGGAATTCATTTACATCTGTTTTCTTAATCTCGATGCTCAGAAACAGAAGTTGTATATAGGATACACTCATTAGATATATGAAGATTATTATTGTGATTTTCTTTTTACTTGTGCTTTTTGACATGTGTATATGAATATATGCTTAGTATTGTTTAACATTTTTTTTTTGAGGACATGGGTAGAAGGGGTTTGTGATTATTATGAGTTCTCTAACCTTGTAACAAAAAATATTCGTTTTCTCAGGTATGCCCTCCTGACAAGTATGTGGAGCACAACTCTACGAGTAATTGGCTTCAATGTCAAGAAGTCCTGGGTGATCATACAGGTGAATGTGTTGAAGAAACCATCTGCGGGAAGTGGCGCAGGTAAAATCTTAAATGAATAAACATGTAAAAAATGACAGTTCATATGTATAAATTGTAAAAATCTGGTAGACATTTCCACTTTGCTCAAGTAATATTCCTTGGGTCTCATGCTTTCAAATACATCAACATGTATTAGGAATATATTTATTAATATAGCTAAGTCATTTACTCACCATTATGTGAAAACCAGTTCAACCCTTTTTTCATTGTCATACTTTTGGATTGTTCCTCGTTCATACCTTCCATCGCACTCCACTCCTTCAAGATCACGTCATTACTTGCCTAATCCTCGAACCTCCACATTTTACGTGGAGAGCTGACTCTAACACCAATTACCCAGCTATTTCATGTATATAGATAAACTTAGCCACTCCTTATGACTAATTATATTGAATATCTCTTTCATTCTTCTTTTTGTTACTTAATCATGGTCAAAATTGCGGTAATGTTGAAATTACAGGGCACCTCTTTCTGAAATCCAAACCGACGATTGGGATTGTTCTTGCTCTATTCCTTGGGACCCATTCCATGCCGACTGTACCATTCCCCAGGTAAAGAGTCAGTGATGTATTCATATTTGTCCAGGTCATCATTTCGTTAATTTCTTAACAGATTTTCTTTCATTTGGATTTTATCATTAAGTAATGTAGTTCAAGGGTTTTATATCACGAATGAAAACCAGGGTTACAATATTAGTACACTATGTAATTCAGGGGACATGGACGTATTTTATCCGTCATATTCTCATGGGTTATTTTCTTGTTGCTAGGAGTTGGAAACTGATGAAATTCTACTGCAGCTGAAGCATATAGACCAGGTACAAGCTTGTTCCTTGTTCAGTTCGTTATAGAATAAATACGTAATTCAGAAGTTCTGTAGTGGTCTGGAACCTAATGTGCTGAGTTATCCTGGTTTATAGTTCATATGACACGTAGTTATCCTGGTGTAGAATGGTCATTGCTATTAAAGTTTGGATAATGTTCTAATAAATTGATAAAAGTTCCATTTTGTATAAAGAAAATAACACTTCATTGCATTTTGTATCAATGAACTCACTTTAAGCAAGCCAAGTGCTGATTAGGACGCTCAATTAAGTTAACAACGCATGTAAGTGTCACAAGGTTTAGTTTGCTGCTATATGACATCCATTTTGTTCAGTTAACCATAAAAACTTAGTGCGATGTCATAGTAAACTAACATACACGGTGTCTAGAAACTTTAGTTCTTTCCTATTTATCAATATAATCAGTATCATCTTCTTCGTATTTGTAGTTCATTCTATTTTATCAATATAATCAGTATTATCTTTTATATTCTCATCCTTGAAATTTTAGTTACTAACAATACTAATGTCTAGAAACTAGACATTAATTTCTGATACAACACAATTAACAAAAACAAGCTGGGTGACACGATTATCTTTCTTATTGTATTTATCTCATATATTATCAGATGAAATATATATAGATTACATAACACGATAATTAAATGATTTTGTAGTTGATCTGTTACTGCGAGACTTTTACTATTTCGGCTTCTATTTTTCCATCTTCTAAGTAATTCACATTGCCATGCAGCTGAAATCTCGCATTGCCTCCAAAAGGAAGACATTCTGTAACCTGAAAGCTGAAAGATGATACATTAAGGTTATCCTAATGCACACTCATTGTCGAGGATTTCAACAATAATGGAGAAGTTTTTGCTTTTTATTTTTATTTTTTCATTTTTCTATTACTTTGTATTCTAGTAACTTCTAAGTTTTAAATTGAGTGTTTGGTGAGTATAAAATGCTTAATGCTCCCAATTACAACTGCACCAAAGTGCATGGAGGTTTTGGGTTCATAATTCAGCATTTATACCCTCTTGATTTGAAAAACTATGTAATTCTTTAACATCTGAAATAATGTGCTTGCAATTTTAGTTCTTTGCAAGCTCTTTAGATAATAAATTTCGCTTCTAATATCAAGAATTTGCAGTTCAGTAGAATTAACATTTTAAACAAATTCATAGTCGTAATCACAAATCTTGTTATATATTAGTTTATCTATATTTCATTATATTTGTCCAAAAAAAACACAAGTAAACATGTATATAGTCCATAGATGACGATAGTATACATCTTGTTTCCACATGCTCAAACATATTACAATTTTATATTAAACTTATTCTAAAATTATAAAAGATGTGAAGCTTTCTTTTTAAAATTTCTCTTATTAATTTTTAATATATAAATATATTATTTTTTAAATTCAATTTTTAAAAAATCAAGTAACTTTATTAAAAATGATCAATAGAAAAAATCGCTAAGTAAAGGTAGTAAACATGTCCATTTACCATGAAGAGACACAACCCTTTAATTAACAATAAACAATAAAATTCTCTGAACGTTTATTAAAAAATTAATACGTTAGTAATTATTTGTTTAGAAATATTCAATTTTTCAAAAACTAAACTAATTTCTCCTAAGAAAAATTAATTTGTAATGTTACATTAAAAAATTTTCTCCCAATTTTCCAATATTGACATCATGTTACATATCAATGAATTTAAAATAAAATAAAGCTATAGTATTTTGTGTTGAAGAAAAAAAAAAAAGAGGCTTGAGGAGTAAGTCAGCATCCCAAGGCAAGGCAAGCATGTGGTAAACTAATAAAACCCTCCCTCGCTCGGTTTCTCTTTGGTTTATCTTGTTCTGAACATCAGAGTTTTGAAATCTGATTAAGCAATACAATATTTACGATGGATCTGAACGCTCCTCACTCGATGGGCACTACTATCATCGGCGTCACTTATAACGGCGGCGTCGTTCTCGGTGCCGACTCTCGCACCAGCACCGGTAATTTTTCATTTTAATCCATCCATTTATGTATAACATTCTTTCAATTAAACCTGCAAAACAGGAAAACACGAGTCAATTTTTGGGATTTGATTAACATAATTCATTTTCTTTGTGATGGTATTGTTAATATTATTATTAGGTATGTATGTTGCAAATAGGGCGTCGGATAAAATTACTCAGCTCACCGACAATGTCTACATTTGCCGTTCCGGATCGGTATTCTCTTTACCTTCATTCCCATGATTGCACTTGCTACTATACTGGATGAATTGAATTCCTCATCTTTGCTTCTTTTTCAGGCTGCTGATTCTCAAATTGTGTCCGACTATGTCCGCTACTTTCTTAATCAGCACACGTGAGTGTTTCGCCTAACCTGCACCATATATATCTAATGAATTTATTGTCTTCTTTTCGTTTGCTCGTCCTTTATGAATTGCCATGTTATTTAGAATGGAAGAAGAATGTTAGCATTCACCTTTAAATGATTTTCAAATATTGCTGCTTGAGCCCTGAGGGTGTTGGTTAGTGATAAATTAAATAGTGAATAGTGGGGGACAGTTGATGTTCATCCTGCCTAAATGCTAATTCAAGTTCTGTTGGCACGAGGACCTACTAATTTTGATGTTGGCCATGGCATAAAAGTCTGTTGGAATTTGATTTTGTTATGATAAGGTGTGTGCTGAACTTCATAATCTATGACCAGATGCTATCATTTATCAATCTTGTGTTTTTGGACTTGGAGTCGCTGGTGATTCAATTTGTTAGACTAGGTTGGAAAGTTATATACCTGTTGGCACGGTACTGATCTTCAAGATATTTATTTGGGACAGCTTCCTGTGGTTTGCTTACCCCTAAGTTTATGATCGCTGTTGAATCACCATGTTTAGCTTTCTGTGGAAACTTCAATATCTGTTGGCACATTACTAGTTTCAAGATAACCATGTTGATGTCATACATATTTCTGCGTTTGACTTGTCCTTAATTTTTGTGTACAGAATACAGCTAGGGCAGCCTGCAACTGTCAAAGTTGCTGCTAATCTTGTCAGGCTTGTATCTTATAACAATAAGGTTTGTGTCTACTTTCTTGATTGAAATGACTCAAAATTTCTAGTTGCTATTATCCTTGTCCATACTGCTTGCCTGCTTCCCCCCCTCCTCTAGATTTCCATTTGTTGCACTTGCACCATTCTGTGATATAATATTAAAACTTAGGAAGACCTATTTAAGGAAGAAACATAAGTTGTCAGGTTGAGGTGACTGCTATTTAGGTTTGGTTGATGTGCATAATACATGCTATAGTACACAATGTTTCAGGGTTCATGCTTGGTGTTTTCATAATATTTGTTTATGTTTTGCAGAACATGCTAGAAACTGGCCTCATTGTTGGTGGATGGGACAAGTATGAAGGTGGAAAGATATATGGAGTTCCTCTTGGAGGAACAATAATAGAGCAGCCATTTGCCATTGGAGGTATACATCTCTCCTTCTACTCTTAGGACGAAAGATGCTACCCAATAGTTTGCTGATGTTGCATGTTGGTCACTTTCATTGCAAGTACCACATAATCTTATTTCACTTTGATCACAACTGCATGAGTTTATATTCTTCTGTAAACATGTTAAATCATACAGAGTTTAAAGCTGGAATTTATGCATTGGGTACAATTATATTGAAAATGATTTTAATGGAGATACCATTGCCATGGATGAAAGTCATAGAATTGACTTGTTAGTTGATAGATGAATTTTGATGGAGTGTTGGTCCAGATGTGGTAGCTTTTTACTTGCAGTTCTTCTCAGAGCATAAGCTTCTAGTCTTCTTGGCTGCCAGCTTGATAGGCTTTATGTTAGTATGCCAAGCAGTTGTAATGTCTTAATGCTAGAATTGTTAAGCGCCTTCTCCTTCTCCTTTTTCTTTTTGCTAGAATGACCTTGAAATGCACAATTATATGCAAAAGTACTCAGAGATGCTGTGCCAAGCTGTTTAGAGACAATGAAGCACGTGACATGCCCATACCAAATGCACTTGCCGTTGAATAATTTAATAGTTATTACTTGTGGTTTGTGCACTTGTAGTGAGTTGTGTTAAGTGTGTGCGTCTTAATGGTCTTCCCACTTTTCCTTCATGAACATTCTTCTGGAAAGTCCAAGTTGCTTTCTGTTGATCATAGGGAGTTATCCGGAAGGAAATTGAATATGTTTCCTTGGGTCGATCAAGAATGTCGAAATGAGAGTAGAACTTCAGGGGATATTTTGATGGTGCCAAGTATTGTTGAAATGGTAGAAAACCGGCTCCTAAGATAGTTTTTTTATTTATCTTCAGGGGATATTTTGATGGTACCAAGAATAGTTGAAATGGTAGAAGACCAATTCCTAAGATAGTGTTTTTATTTATCTGATATGATTTTATGTGCTTTCTTTTGCACTACTAGAATTCAGCTGAGAGTTAGTTTACTAAGTTAGTTTGATGTGGCGCATGCAATTCTTTTTCATATGCTAATGACCGTTGAATGATGAAAATTTTGCTCAAATGACCATTAGAAATTAAAATTCACCTGATATGACATGCATAACTGTTAAGAAATTTTGTACTGATTTTGAACTCTACGATTTTTTTGCACCACTTCTAAACTATTTAAAGTGCGTATGTTTGAATTAACAAGAAGATGGGTTTCACAGGATCTGGCTCAAGCTACCTATATGGATTCTTTGACCAAGTATGGAAAGAAGGAATGACCAAAGAAGAAGCTGAGGTATGCAGCTTTTGATGCTTGCAAGTGTAGACTTTACACTTTAGCCAACTTTTAATTCCTTGGAACAAATTTGCCAAGAATTATTTTTGATGTTGACATGACTCCATGATATGGCATATAATATATCCATACCTGTCAGAAACATTTTTATAGTCTCTGATTTATGCTTTGACTGGTGAAACACAAAAATGTTTAGCAAGTCTTTCTTCCCATGTATGATTGATGTGTACGATATCTTTGGTTAGAGAACAACATGTGCTATAGATTCCTTGTTTGCTATGTTGCTTTACATAAACGCAAATTAAAATTCTCATGCTTAAGCCCTAAATAGGACTGAATTTTATGTTTTCTTGCAGCAATTAGTGGTTAAGGCAGTTTCTTTGGCCATAGCAAGAGATGGCGCTAGCGGTGGAGTTGTTCGTACTGTTGTTGTAAGATTTGCAGATCCCCTAAAGTTGTCCTCTTCTTTTTCAAAGGATGAAACTCTAATTTTAGTTAAATATGCGTGTTGTTTTCAGATAAACTCGGAGGGAGTGACGAGAAACTTCTATCCTGGCGACGCGCTTCCATTGTGGCATGAAGAGTTGGAGCCTCACAACTCATTGTTTGACATGCTAAGTGCTTCAAGCCCTGAACCAATGAACATATAATGAGTAGATGTTGCAATGAAAAGAGCCATAAGTTTAGCTTGTTATCTCTGTTTTTGGCTCAAGTAGGATGGATTGTAATGCTTATGGAAAAGAGATTTTGTATTTTAATTTTATTGAACTTGAAAATTGTATGGATCTCTTCAGACACTTTTTCATTCTGAAAGATATGCCTAATGTGTTTTTACTTTGATTCATCTTGAGAAGGGGTTGCAATTTGTGTAAATAGGTTTGAGTTGTGTCCATGTCATGTCACTTATCAAGTTAGTGTCAAATGAGCCAACCACAGTTGTGCTAATATTATATTGGGTTTGTAAAATGGGTTCTGTATTATGCTTAAGATGTAAAGTAGTGTGCGAAGTTGGCGGATTAAGTTGAATTCCGAGCGAAGCCTGGCCCCTAATAGTGGCAGGCTTCCAATAGTGGTTATAGACAAACATATCTCTTAAATTTTACTTCACTTTCTTGAAGACTTGAATTTCAAAACATTTACGATAATACCTTAATTTAACATTAACATTTTAATAAAAAGAAATGCTCGCTTTAACAGTGAGCAATCTGATCTCTATGAGCAGGAGGTAATCATCTAGTGTAGAGTTTAATTCTTAAATTTTTAGTTGAAAATTGTGTTTTTAAGCAATAGAACTCTTGAAACTTTGCATAAATCCTTGAACTTGTAAAGTATCGAAATGACATAAGCCACATCAGCAACCTTCAAGTTTATTGTTGAACTTTTCAATCTGATCTCTATTAGAATTAGTGTTTAATGAGAGCACAATAAGCCACGTCAGCAACAAAAAGTAGAGCTTTAATTAATATATAGTATAGTATAGAATAGAGAGCAAAAGAGTATAGAAGGATGAAGTCAGCATGGTGTGGTATGGAGATGGAAGGTCAGAAGGTGTTCGTTTATGGCAGCCTTTTGGCCGACGAGGTGGTTGGCGCCTTATTGAAGCGTGTTCCTCCCTCCTCCTCCGCCATCCTCAACGACTTGTCTGTTTCTCCTTCCTTGTTGTTGCTTTTTGTGTTATATATAATATATGAACGAATGAATTTTAGGATTTGATTTTGAATTTTGATTGCAGCCACAGATTTAGCATCAAAGGCCGTGTTTATCCAGCCATTCTTCCCGTTCCAAACAACCGTGTCACCGGCAGAGTACGCCCATTTCCCTCCTCCATCTTTCAACTCAATCCAATCCTTATTTCATTTATCTTCATTTTCAATTTTCAGGTGCTCTTTGGCATCACTGATTCTGAATTGGATGTTTTAGATACCTTCGAGGATGTCGAGTATCACAGGTCAACTGTTGATGTTGATGTTTCCTTCACGGTACTTAATGCTAATAACATCTTTTTATATTAATCTCTCACACACACATTGTTAAATCTACTCGTTCAATTTACCTTGTTTTCATTACTTGTTTCTTCTTCTTTTCCTTCATCTTCACCCTTTTTGTTGCTAATGAGTCGTGATCTATGTTGCATGGACACGGAAAATGGACACTCATACATACAGA
Organism: Euphorbia peplus; assembly: GCA_028411795.1. Classification (NCBI taxonomy): domain Eukaryota; kingdom Viridiplantae; phylum Streptophyta; class Magnoliopsida; order Malpighiales; family Euphorbiaceae; genus Euphorbia; species Euphorbia peplus. The sequence goes on from CP110840.1 coordinate 37,483,173, forward strand.
TAGGGGAAGCTTTCTCTCTTAAATATAACCTTCATAACTTAGCTTATAAATAAGAAAAAAATGAAATGGACACGTAGGCTACATACCATAGGTCGTGATTATTGAGATTTGAGAACAACTTTCCTTGATCAAACTACAAATTTTCATATAAAATTTGGATCATCACACATTTAGATCAGCTTTTAATTAACTTCTTGAGTTGCCGGAGCAAACACCTACTAATGTATATACCACCCAGTAGAAAAATTATTACTGTAAACTTGATCTGTTAGCAGTCTAGTAAAAGATGTTTGGCGCTAGTCGGGCGGCCAAGGACTATTAAGGAATTAGTTGGGACAAGTCGGATTTTGAGCACCTAGAGTGTCTGCAAGAGAAATTCAATTCACTCTCTCACCTTTCTATCCTCTTTTTCCTGACTTTATTACTGTTGTTGCCATAGTCAAGTTATTTGATAATCCTTTCAGTTCACACTTATGTGAGCTAAACCAAAATTGGAATAGTAGCATTCTTCTTGGACGGATGAAACCCTTAACTATTCTAATGTATTAGTTGTTTTTGTTTCCTCCATTATAAGGAGATGGATGCTCAACTTTTATGTACTTTTCCGAATTCACCATGATAGTATAAGTTTAGAAAATTTGCTACAATTGGCATTACCAGAGAGAATTGTGGTGATGTTTTGCAGGATGGCTCTCAGAAGCTACAAGCATATACTTATGTTTGGGTTGATAAACACGATCCCAACTTGTTTGGCGAGTGGGATTTTGAGGTAAACTTCCTACATATTCACTTTTCTATGCATATACATTGTCTATAGAAGTGATCCAATTTTGATGGAACATAAAACTAAATACACAATAATTGAGAGGGAAGAAATCAAGACTCTGTGGATCATTTGAACGCGAACTAGAATAGTTATGTTTGCAGTAATACCAGTGCGTAAGAACTCAATTAACTGCAAGGAATAGTCATATTTGATCAGGGAGAGTGATCATCCATTAGTTGCATATTTTCTTTAGGTGAAAAAATGAGATATGTTACTCGGGCATATGGCATGAGCAATCAGTGAAGTTTGAGATTTGTTTTATAAAGATTATTGAAAATTCTTTGTAACCATTGAATGTGGCATGTGTGGCTCCTGCATTTTCTGTCACGACAGTCATAAAAGTCTGACATACATTTAGTTGGTATATATGTCAATATTCTAGTGAGTTTTTGTATACAAATTAGCTGGAATAGCTATGTTGAAATCATCAAAATGTGTAAATTCAGTAATTTGTAGCAAGAAAATGAAGTTCAACTACCTCTATCAAATAGACTCTAAACTGAATGATTTGTCAATGCATCCATAACCATAACATGATGCCTTGTTATGCTTTAGTTTTTAAACTTTTTCCTTCATTTTGTGACACTTGATATATTTGTCAAAAGGAATGGAGAAGAACACACATGAATGATTTTCTTAAGATGACTATCGGTTTCGTGGAAGAACTGAAGCAGCCTGAATCAAAGCCTAGAGTAGCCACGTATGAATCCTTCTATCAGCAAGACGAGAAGAGTTCATGTTAGTCCTAATTAAGGGCCACCTATATATTCCACCGTGAACTTTTTATTGAAGTTCGTGGTTTGCTCTGGTATTGGAAATCGGTGGGTTAATCTTGAAGCTCTAATTTTAGCTCCAGAGTAACTAATCATGTTATGGGGTTTATATTGTTCTTGATGTAAAGTTATATTCACATTGATATGTGACAGAACTTGGAAACCATGGATATTATCATTCTAAGTACAGAAATAAATACAAGTACCGAGCATTTTTAGGATAAATTCGAATCTCGTGAATGCAGCTATAATGTTTGAGCTTTGCTAATACTCTCGTATCAGCAACTGTCATGGACATGGTCAGGTGCGAATCTAGAGAGGTTGGAAGGGGGTTTAAATTCCATTTGTTGTGGGAAAATTAAGTTTATGGACATCCAAATAATTTCAGTTTAGTCCATTGGCTTCAACAAATCCTGGACCTGTCACTGCTAGGACTCACAGGAAGTGACATTCCAGGGGACATCTCTTTTACTTATTGTGGCTTTCTGTCCAAAATGAAAGGGTATTAATCTGATTTAGAGTATCAAATTTGATTCTTAGAGTGAGGAAAACGAGGAAAAGGTTTACTGTTTTTGTGTAGCTTTAATTGTTCATCAACATGTTGTGTTGTATAATGGTGTTTCTAGATTATTGACTAGTTGAATTTAATTGGTGACATCAATGATTTTGAAAACTTAAAAAAAAATTGTTCATCAACATGTGTGCGTTGTGACAACGCCCAATTTGCATGAAAATTGTAAACACAAAAACTAAGACTATCGTGAGCATGTTTATGGTTTTCAAGATGAACCAGTTGTAGTTAAAAATTGCACAAAAGATTGTAACCTAAAAGAAACCGAGCATCTGCATTCTCCATTTGCATTGATTAGATTTTGCAATTATCTTTCGCTAATTGCACTAATCCTGCCTCTCTTTAACTAATCACACTAATACTACCTCTTTGAAGTTCCTCTCTCTCGTGCTTCTCCGACTTTCTGATTCCTAACAAGTCATGACTCTTTTCGATTGCAATTATAACTTCTAATCCCAATTCCTCAAAAATGAATAGATGATAGATTTCAATTCCTCAAAAGATTCATCAAAGTGCTATTTACCTGAAGCACTTACGTTCAAGTCTGAAGTTCGACATAGAAATCTTTGAGACTTCTAAAGAATATGACTATTCATGATTAAACATATATGGGAAAAATTAACCCTTATACGATGTAATTTACATTTAGCCTAACATTATCGAGCTTGACAAGGCACCGTATTGATGGACCAATAGGTACATAAATATCCCTGGTACACTAAGAATGAAATAGGCAAATTACTTAATCTAATCTAAATAATAACTATAACTTATTTAAATGAGATTAATGTTTAGGCAAACATGTATAAAAATGAAATCACTTTAAAAAGAGGTGCGACGGCGACGAATTTTCAGATATCCGAACTTTGCTGAACCTGGCGATGAGCCCTCGAAAATAAATGGCAAATAGCCAGTCGCGCTTTTGTACCTTTGCTGAATCTGGAATTTCACATGATAAAACCACTCGTAAGTATGAAAAATGCATATAGAGATTTTGAAGTGATTTTGTGGGATAAAATACATCCATGGTACTTTGTACTGTGCAACATCAAAACCCAAATCAGCAAAAACCCGTAAAAAAACTAACAAAATTATAACTTGGAGAAGTTTGACTGCATCATAGACTTCAATTCATGCCACAGAAAATCATGGTTAAAACACCTATTTTCCCTTGCATCATTTTGTTATGTTTTTAATGGGTTATTGTTGATGAACTTGAATGTTATACAATGTAAAGTTTATGAATTTTTATGTCAAGAAATGACATTCACAACATTAGCAGCGTTATAGAGCACAGCCCATGAATGTAAGTTACTCAATTATGGGAAAGTAATGCAAAGTAGTGTAGTCTTTTGGTGATTCAAAGTCTAAATCCTAATGTAATGTCATCCCCTATTTAACATATAATATTTGATGTCTGAAATCAACAAAATTACTGACAGTAAAGTGTGTTCGGAAAGATAGACAAACTTACCTCGAAAACTTGTTGGCTGCTACTTAAAGAGTTCCTACCAATTACACATACGGTTCCTCCGGAACCTCCACCAGTTATTTTTGCTCCATATAGTGTCCCGTTATCGGATTTAGAGGATTTACAGTGTTGCATTTCTTGAACCAATCTTACAAGCCTGTCAGTCCCATCAGAACCGAGTCCGCATGCACTATAACTGTAGTGACACTGCAAAAAGTTGTACGATGCATGTCAACTACTATATCTCATGAATATTTGCTGTTATCTACAGATGATTCAAACTATACTAAGGAATTTGATTTGAACCTATCGTAACCAGGAAAGCCGAAAACCTGTCTATTAACATCAGAATAAACCTGTCTATTAACATCAGAATTTGGATAACAGTTAATCCAACAATATCGGAATTTTATCAATACCTGATATAACAGTTCTCCTAAAGAAGTAAGCTGATCATCTGACGTTGCAGACGATAGCAATGCTTTGAAGGCCTAGCATCAAGAGATAGAAGTGATTGTGAAGATATTAGACATATATCCATTCAAAATAGATAGCCGGTCACTCCGACAGTTTCAGTTCTAACTGTGAAACGAACCATCATTCAGACATGTTTTACTAACCTTGACTCGGAAGTTTTCGTAGATAGGATGTTTAGAAGGTGATCTCACCCCGTAAGTGCATTTGTCATCAACTATTGTAACCGAATCACCATGGTTAGTGTATTTCTCCAAAAAGGCCTCACCGAGTATGGATTCAGGAAGTATCTTAGAATACACAGCTTCATATCTGTAAAAAGAGAAAGCGAGAATGTCCAAAACAAGAATCTTGATTTAAAAGAATGAGGAAGCTAAACGGATAGCTTAATACAAGGCATGATGATATGAAGAAAAAAGTAAATATACAGGCCTGTAGACCATCTAATCTTATCACATAAACGGATAGCTTAATACAAGGCATGCTGATATGACAAGAAAAGTTTATTCTCTCCATGTCCTGTATGGACAGCAAACTGCATTCTAGTGCTGCAAAAAGCTGTCTTAGATATAGGAAGCCTTTCAATGGAAAATGGCAATATAACATCTTTGAAAAGCTTCAAGAAGCAAGAATTAAGAAGTCGAAAAACATAGGAAATGAGGAAAAACTCAAATTATGTTGATCATTATTGCAAATTTAAATTATCAGCCAGAGCCCAACTTTAGTTAACTTTGTCGAGTTAAGTTGTAGAGCTCACAAGTATGCAGAGAGGTTTTGGTTTTGGGTCCTAACTGAAGGACCATTTTTTATGTTTAGAGTCACGGTAGGCGAAACGAGTCAAGCGTTGCATGTACTGTAGAGTAAGCTAATACTGGACTACTAGCTCGGAGTATTAATTTTTTAGAAGAGGACGTTTTTCCTAAATCGCAAATGATCAGCTTTTCCAAAACGCACACATTTAACACAGCTCACAACCTCATTACTATTACTCAACCAACAGCCAGCTTTACCTGTGTGGTGGTAAGTTGCATAAGTAATCTAATGAAGCCTCATCTTTGAGTAAATCAACACCATCATCCTCTAATTCATCGAGGATTGATCCATTAACACCGGGCGATGACTTAGACAATACAGACGATGCTGTGGACTTTATCATTGTTCGGCCCATGAAGGCACCGATTCTGACAGATCCATAATCTGCACCACCAACACTGCCAAAACAGTGAAATATTAGATTAACAAAGTTTAAAAGGTAAAAAGTGGAGAGAGAATATTTTTGGAACAACGTGAATGCTGAAAAGAAACCCAGTTTATACATTGACAAAACGAACACTGAAAAGACCCGATATTGACATTAATAAAACTTAAAGGTGATATTTTCAAACTTCAACCACCATTAGCATGATATGGAAGAGGATCGCAAAAATGTAAATGAGCCAAGGACGAGCAAGAACATCCAGAAAGGAAAAAAAAATACATTTCTGCATTCACATTGTAGAATTTATTAGCAGTAACTATAAACTTCAGAACTTCAGAAGTAATAAGCCCGATACTGAAACTAATAATAGTTTAAAGTGATTTTGAAATACAACCATGAAAGTGGATCACAGAATTGTCGATAAGTCAAGGACGGTCAAATACTAAATTCTGCCATATTGGTAAGAGAGATCAACTTTGTAAAAGTAAAGTATAAAAATCTGGACAATGCAAACCACATTAGAAATGAAAAGATGGTACAGTAGTTTACCTGTGACGTATTCCTGAATCAATACCCCAGAATCGAATATGGCTAGGTATTTCTACAAGACCAATTACCTCAGCAGGCTGGCATTAGCAGAAGAATAGTGGGCATTATTTTGCAACCTTTAGAGCAAAATTAACAGAAGGTTGTCAGTAGTACCAACTATACGTACCTGGCACACCATTGCAAGAAGTTTGTTAGCCTCACCACATACTGAAGTCATCTGGTCCATTACACCACATGGAGCTCCGACAATGTGATTCTCCACCTGTGGAAACCCTTAAAGAATCAATTGATCAATATAACTTCATAACTTAAACAGTAAATACTAATTGCAAGACCATCCAGTTCGAAAGCTGACCTTTTGGCAAAGCAAAGCCATATCTCTTGGACAGACATTTAACCCTACAAAGCAAAAGCTGATATGAATAACTTCTTATCTAGGTCACAGTCATGTAAAAACATGAAATTCCAACATCCAGAAAGTAGACTGAAACAACTTGCATTATATAACATGCAGCTTTGGATAAAATTGTAGTGTGGTTTCTAATAAAGGTAGCATCCCCTATATAAATTGCAAAACGTCAGTATAAAATCCCAAGAACAAATCCTCATATATACAATTTACTGGGACCACCAAAAATAGACATCATTATCTAAACAAAACTGCACTTGAGATTCAAATGTTAAAAACTATTATGAAAGTGCTTGAATCTTTAGATTGAACAGGATACTTTGTTATTAAGGAGACTATATTAAATGCTTTACATGTACAAGATATACAACCACCATAAATGTCTATAAAACGTTTATCCTCTAAGCTTCCCCATGGAGCAAAAAAAATTCAGTGAACATGAGCTTGATATTCACATGAGAACACATTCGATCAGAAATCCAATTTGAAGAGCTTTTCAATAGCAAAAAGATATTCAAATTCCTTGATGCTTGTGAAAAAATTGCATATTAAACACTTCATAAGATGATCTCTCATCACAATCTTCTTTTCTAAGGTTTGAAGGCCACGTTCCAGCATCTGGCAGTGAATGTCTCCATCTCATTAGAGCATGAAGCACTATTCACGAAGGAAAACTTCAGGTATTGCTTGTTAATATTAAGGTCACAAAGATAGGACCAGGGATTTCCACAACCTATATTTATTGTGCCCCATGGATTTTCAATAAAATTCTTATAGTATCAGAGACCAAACAGATATAATTTTATTTTTTTATTCTGATCATCCAGACAAAACTTGAAAAAAAAAAATATGATTCTCTTTCACCTTTCAGTTGATTTCTCCAAAGCTTAACCAAATAAATATTAAAAGACAACAGCATATGTATAGAATTAGAATCAAAATCACCATAAGCAGCAGCTATAGCAGACATGCTAGCAACTTCTACTGATGCAGAAGAAGATACACCTTTGCCTTCTGGCACTGCAGATGAAACCTGCAATGAGCACGGAGAACAAAAAATGTTGCAACAGGTGAAAAGCATTCAATTAGGCATAGGAAGTAAAATATAAGACCTGCACCTAGCTTTGCACTTGAACATACATCCAGGTAAATGAACCCAAAAAAGAAAAAACTGCATGGTGATGTTTATGTCTTAACGGTCAAATCCCTCTTTTCTACTAATTGTTAACTAACTGTAAATCACAGTTAACAGCAATTGCAGAAAGAAATAAAGAAAATTAGCATATTTATCTGTATTAGAGAAGAGTTTTTCAACACTGAAGGCAGACATTAATTGTAGTAAGAAAGATAACTTAATTCATACCAGCACACTGATGCTGTCATTAAAGCGTACACCTAGTTCTGTCATCAAAACAAGAATTGCTCCTGCAACATAAGCCGCCCACCTAAAGAAGGAACCGCATAAGTCGACTATTAAGATGTAAAATTTCATGGCTCAAAAAATACCAGTTATTAACAAAGAAACAAAACACTACTTTTGAGATGGATCTCGAGCAAAGTATTTCCTAGCTTTCTCATATGACATAGGCTGGTCCCCATCCATAAAATCAGATATATCCATGTCAAAAGTTGGGCCACGGTTGCTTAACTCTGAGCCATAGGATACCTAAAATGCAAAAACAGTGATACTAATTAGTGATACTCTGGTCATATTTGACTCCACACCAAGAAAATACGACTCTTAAGTGAACTTCAGTCATCAAACTCAAATGAAGAATTATCAGTTTGAATCACCGGTGTCATAATAAGATTTAAATATGTGTCAACATCCATCTTTCAGAAGGCAATTGATTTGAGGATAGATGGGTAGGAGGTAGTTTTTGTGGAGTGAAGAAAAGAGAAATAGATCAGCACTCACAATTTGCAATACGGGAATGGGATCCTGTCCTGTTGCATTTTGCCGAGCCTGGGTATGTTTCCAGAGCCTGTGTTTACTTGGATGATTCTTTTGAAGAGCAACATGGCAAGCTTCTTTTATTGGCATCTATAGTAAGAATAAGAAAAAGAACCCACCATATGAAGAAGTCAAGGAGTTTTCTATCAAATAATTGCCTTGAAATGGCAAACCTATTAAAAAGAGAAATCTAACCTGCAAGACAAGACTTCCTGAATAGTCAGCAATACCTCCCATAACATCCAGTCTACCAGGTGCTCTTGACACAAAGATGTCTTCCTGTACAAGAAAAATGATATATCAACATCTGTAAATCTTCAAGTTTCGAATTTAAGCAGACAAATATTGGTTATCAAATTAAAAAGAAAAAAAAAGAGGCTTAAACCATATGCATGTCCTTAAAGTTGTCTAAAAAGGTCATTTTAGTCCCTCAACTTCGGGGACGACCTATTAAGTCTTTCAACTATCAAAATGTGGACCTATTGAGTCCTTATTCGATGACATGACACTGAGTTAGCATTAAAATTACCATTCTTTCACATTTGCCAACTCAGTGACATGTCATCGAATAAGAACTCTTCAATAGGTCACATTTTGATAGTTGAGGGACTCAATAGGTCGTCCACAAAGTTGAGGGACTAAAATAACCTTTTTGGACAACTTTAGAGACTCGCATATGGTTTAGGCCAAAAAAAAAGTTATCACTTCTGTGTATAGTTGCAAAGATTGTTAATGAAATGGAACTAGCTTCAAATACATGATTATGTCATGTACAGAGATCAAATAAAATGCACGTGTCAGCTTCTCATGAGATGTTGACTACCTCCCAATTAAAGAGTCCTGCAGCAGCCTTGTGCTCCCGCATCTGGAGCTTCTCATTGTGTTTTCCAGAGTCATATAGAGAATCTAGTTCTGATAAGCTTTTTAAGAAACTTGTAGTGTCGGAAAGGCCTTGGACATCTCCATGAAGAATATCAAAGTCTTCTTTGCATCTGTGAATGATTTGGAGAAAGATGCTATAAAAAATGTAAATCAGAGACTTCTTGGGCTAGAGGGAGCATCAAAACTCACATCGGTTCATTCTCATGGGCAACTGGGGACCCTGTTGACTTACTAAGTTCATTTTCAGCAAGTGTATACCATTCTGGGATGCTGATATCTCGTCCAGGCATCCTTTGTAACTGATACCCAAGAATAATTGCATCCCGCAATCTCCGAGCACCACTTAACTATGTTTCAACAATGCATATTGAACAAGTGGGAAGAATTATTAGTCACTAAAATCAAATATTGAGACATTTTATCGTTCATCTAAAAAGCAAACTTTAGTACACTTGACAACTTATCCATGGGTCTTGATATATATCACTGATACAAATCTTGGATCTTTAACTGACTTTACTAACGGATAATGATCTTTTCCACATATAAGATGTCAGAATAAGGCAGCTTGTGCATAGGGCATGAGATAATATGAGAACCAAGGCAACTTATCCATAAGACAAATAATTTCAAGGACTAAAGGATTCATAGTTTGCAAAATACAGCAGCTCTTTACGTTAAGCAAATAAACATGAGATAACTTCCCAAAGAGCTTAATCTCATATAGGGTTGATAGGATTCTTTAACATAGATTGACATGCTTTCCTCTAGTTTCAGACTTCAGAATATGCGGTTCAACATTTACAATCAGAATCACAATTTGAATTGAGTGAAACGGCAAAATGGACAGATTTATCAAAATATGTGGTTTAACAAAGAATCAGAATGTGAACCACCCTTAGGAACTGAAACCAAAACAAAATCTTTAAAATTTGAAACACGTAATGTATTTAACTAACAAAATTGTTACCTTTCCAGAAGTTCAAATAATGAGTTTTAGAATCATATTGATTTAAATTGTATGCTGTGATTCCATCCACCCACCCACCCGTTGGTTTCAATTAAGAACATGCAAGAATGAACTGGCGGATTGCAGGAACCATAAATCATAATCCATCTATCTATATACCTTATCTGAAGCATAATTTTTCCCAATAGCTGTCTCCTGCAAAATGTGAGCTGCCACCTACATACAAAATGAAAGAAGCACTCACCTCAAATAGGACTCCAAAGTTGAAAAAAATGTTTTAAAAAATTAAATGAGCAAAGAATCATGAAAAAAAAAGGAAAAGAAATGATACCTCACCACCGTTGATACCTCCCTCATAGCATGGTTTCAAACTAATTGCACGTTCAAGGTAAGGTTGCCAATGACCAGTGAGTAAATCTCTCCTAATCATCTCGACACCACTCTGATAATACTGTTTGAAGATTTAAAAGAAAAAAAAATTATATACAGAGACAAAAAAAAAAGAAAAAGAAAAAAACTATATTGTCAAGCAAGTAATTAATTTCACCTCAAGCATATTTCTCAAAAAGGGTTCTTCATTGAAATAATCTCTTCGAACAAAGACAAAAGGTAACTTGTACGCCAACGCCTCACTAACAGTACCATATCCAATTTTTCCTGAAATAATGATACAACCAATTAACACTCTAACTATCTAAACATGGTCATCTACTTAATATATTCTTACGAACCAAGCATACAGTCTGATGCTGCAATGAGATCAGGTGTATAGGCATCTTTTGCAAGCTTTATGAAATTTTTTGGAAGCTCGTGCTTATCAGAAGCACCACAAACCTGAACCAAAAAAGATGCACCATTACTGTTGGCTTCATTGGACATCATTACAGCACATATAATCAGTATGTAGATTTCGAGACTGTCTTAGAAAAGATACCAGGCATAACCAACCAGATGGTAAATACTCCTCCTTCAGCTGCCAACCAGCTGGCTGCACACAGCAAAGTATGAAGTTGAAAATAAAAACACTGGTTAGATGAAGAAATAAAAAGAAAAATTGACAGAATCAATGGAATATTTTATATCCAGCAAAAGAATTAGTATCAAACCTGTCCACCAAAGTTTAGTATAACTAATTTCACATCATCACTGATACCAAGTTCCTTCCGTACCTACAACAAAAGATATAGGAGATCCCCATCAAGAGTCAATAATATCTCTAATAAAGGAATTGCTGGGAAAAGTGCCCCAAAACAAACCTCCTTGCGGGTTTTGTGCAACCTCCTCACAACAAGAGGTACATCAATGACATCACGGAAAGCAGGCACTGAAATGAGAAGATAGATCAACTGAGAAACTAAAATCCAACTTCACAAAAATTTGATTACAACTGAAAAAAAAAGAATGCGAAAGAGCCCTTCTTGTGAGAATATGCAGGAAGGTTAACATACTTGGGCAATATCCTGGTAGACGGATGAGGAACTCGCAATGCGAATAATCCTCTGCAATCTGTACAGATTTTCAACAGAAGAAACAAATCATGAACAGTTGCATGCTATCATTACCAGAAAGAACTAGACCAAAAGGTGAATGTTGAAATTGGAGAGATAAAAGGTTCAAAAAACTATAACTCTATCCATCTCATCAACTATTTAGATGACAGAGTTTAGAATGTTGACAAATCAATCACTAAAAAAAGAAAAAACAGAGAGAAACTTCTGATTGGGAGGACAACTATCCAAGGAGTTAAAAGGAAGAGTAAAAGCCACAGCAACTTTCACATAAACAATGCTAACATTTCTCGTATAAAGAGGAGTACTATCTACTAAGAGATATTGCATGTCATTTGACCATATGGGGTAATTTAACACGCTCATGATGTCGCTTCAATTGGAAATTTCGGGTTAAATTCATGTAACATTAACATGTATCAAATTGCAGAAGACAAAAAGAGGTTGGTATGGCAAAACCTACCCTTGCCTCACCTTGCAGCACCTCTCTGTCACCCTTACTTATCTCAGCATAGCTCAATCATGCATTGCCACAATAGATTCAACGAAAAAAAGATATTGACATAAACATGTGTGTGGTTCCATTTCTTTGCTTTAAATTATACAATAAACAAGCAGGAACCGGTTCAGGGGAGTATGTAATCAAATCCTTCATAAACATTAAATTTTCATTTTTGGGGGGTTTGCTAGGGACAAAAAATTGTTATGAAGAAAGACTAGAGCCACACACGGATAAATTATATGAAACCAGGCATGACTAGACAAAGAATTACTCCAATAAAGAAGAGGAACCTCAGTTGATTATGAGAATATAATAATCACCTGCCAAACTATTGAACGATGATTATATCCAGCAGCCATCACATACTCCGCATAGATAAAGTCCCAACTGCAACCATAAACAAAGACACTTACAAGTTGATACACGTTTGTTTGCATTGACTTGTTTATCTAGGAACAAACTGCTCTTGAAAGACACATCTACATTGTGTTTGAAAGTATCTGTGGATCTTCACCATCTATTTCGGGCAGCAATTCTTCCACTAGCTAGAGCCTTAATGAGTTTTTCAAAATGACAAAAGCATATTACAAGAATTTAATGACAGGTTTAATAATGATGAAGATGTGAACATTTAGAAAGAAGAATTTCGCAAGAAAATTGTTTGTAAATAAAAGCCCATCAAAAACAATTTAAAATGGGAGGTTAACTTCAACCCTGACTATATAAAAACCTATTGTTTAGCTAGTCCATAAAACTTTATTTTGAAGGATTCATGACTTGAGAGGTGTTCAAGTAACATAACACAGATGCGGAAACTCTAAAAATTGAAGGATAGTTATAGGAATATACCTAAAGTTGGTGACACAAACAGAACGAATTCCGGCATCAGCTGCCGCACGGCATGCAACTGGAACTACGTCCGAAACCTGTTTCCATGAGCACACATTAAGGCCAAGAACTCATTGGACTTAAATCATTTTAAGTGTGAAACAAAATTGGAAAAAGAAGAAAGAAGAAGTTTATATATATAAATACCACAAGATCAGCTTTGATGGAGTTTAGCCACTCTATTTCAGAGGCCAAAATGGACTCCCGGGGTATCACAGCTGTCTCAGAATACTACCATCATGCACAGAAGAAAAACGCAGTTACTATTAACAAAAATCCATAAACGAGTACAATAATCAAAAGACCACCTCCATCAATATGATATACATCGTGGCCATAACGGAAGGAAGTAGTGGTATACCTTCTCCAAGGAAGCAAGGCGATCCACTGTCAAGGCATCAGCCTGAACAGCTCCGCAATCTAATAACACCTAAGAATCCAAGAACAAAAGCAGCACAACTTGTAAGAATCATAATTTAAAATGCACAGGCTACTAAAAGATAGTATCTCATAATAAATAAGTGCAAAAAGATCAAATAGCATTACCTTGCGAATGAAGAGTCGAGGAGACTGTATCTCAGAAGTGAAAACAAAGTCAGGTGCACCGGTGACAACGTGTACATCATGTCCAGCAAGAATCAAGTTCCTTGCCACCTATTGATCGCATGAAATCAGAATTCAAAAGGAAAACACATATTCTACAACTAGAAATTGCGAATTAGAAGTTGATATAATGTAATCCTAAGCTGCATTCAAGTATCAATCGATCAAAACAGTCTAGAATCCTAGAAATGAACGGGATCACGAAAGTTGATTCGATGTTGAGCTTCAATATCGTTAATTGAAATGAAAAACAAAAGATTCAAAAGTGAAAACGGACCTCAACGACTCGAGTGGCATGACCAAACCCATGGCCGGTCACATAATAAGCGAACACTAAATGTTTGCTTGAAGCAGATACACCTTCGCTCTCCGAAATTCTCATATTTCACTCTTTTCCGGTCACTCCTGCTCGTCGGAATCGGAGATCGCCAGCATACGGCAACTTATCACCGGCGTTTTTTAGCAAATAAATAACAATGAGAATATTAAATAAGAATAACAAACAATTTATGGATAAGTACCATATAGAATTAAGGTGAGTTCTAAAATTAGTAAACTAAACATATATGTCAATTTTAAAAACTATGCATATTTGTCTCTTATCGTCGTTGGATATGATTAGATTACTGCTATTAAATTATTAATAAATTCAATACTCATATGTCTATGAACCAATCCATACATGTCATGTCAATAAGTTGATAATTTAAACTTTTAATTAGTTTTTCATATGCTATTCGCATTCGTATTGAACAATATTTTCATCATTAAAAAATTAATTAAATTTTGTCATACCTTACTAATAGAGTAAAATATGTTTTTTTTTTCATCTATAGAGTATCAAAACCTTACTTAAAAAGAGTAAGATGCTAAAGTATCCTAAAAGCTTATTTGTTACTCTAAAAATGAGCTTGAGAGTATTATTGGAAAAAGACAAAATGTACTCAAAAACAAATTTTCTCGTAAAAGTGATGCTTTCCAAAAATTTTTTTACTAATATGGAATCTAATTTTCAAAATTTATGTGAATTTTAAATAAATAAATATGGGTATAGTTTACATCAAACTGCTATCAATTCTTTTTGGATTAAACATCTATTTGCCCCCTGTGGTATCCAAAATTGTAGCTTTTGTCCCCTGTGGTATGATTTGGTAACATTTGCCCCCTATGGTATCCAATTTTGTCATTTTTGCCCTATGATGAATGTAAATTAGATAACTTTTATTACATAATGTCATTTCAAATTGTAAATTTAGCAAATTTGATGGCATGAATCTATGAAAATATGATAATTGAACTGATCGAGAAACTAAATTTTTCCATTTTTCATCCATCAGGGGGCAAATGCCACCAAATTGGATACCACAAGGGGCAAATGTCACCAAATCATACCACAAGGGGCAAAAAACAAAATTTTGAATATCACAAGGGGTAATTAAGTGTTTAATCCATTCTTTTTAGAAAATCTTTTATGATTGGAGATAAGCTAAGATAATCATACTTGGTGTGTGATGATCCACCCTCTTCAGTGCGCAAAGAAGAGTTGTCACGTGGTGGGAGAAGCCAAAACTCGAAAGGTATAAATGAAACGTCGATGGTTTCGTCTTTAATGCTGAAAATAAATGTGGATTAGGTGCTCTAGTTTGAGACTTGAATGATACTTATGAGTTGTATTAAATTATTAATTATCTCATCTTTTATATGATAGTGTTTTTTTTTAACGGAGGAACAGTGAAGGCCGTGACTTTTAGGCAAAATATTATTTAAATTATTTCCATTTGTATTAGAAATGTGAAATTTGAAGTCAATGACAAGATGATTATTGATAATTTGTATTCATCAAATCAACAAATACAATACGTATCTTGAGTTAATTTCAAATAAGTATCTTGTTGTTTTGTAAATAAAGAACTGTGGTTTGCCTTTGAGCAAATAAAAGATTGTGATTCGCATTATTTACAGAATTAAGGAAATTGTCGATTTTGTTTGACGTAGATGATGACATATTTTTCCCGAAATGTTTTTTTGACCTTTGAGCTTAACTCTAACTTGACTTGTCAAAGGTCAGAAAAACATTTCGAGCAAAAAATGTTCTCGTTTACGTCAACAAAATCGACAATTTTCTTAATTTTGCAAATAATGCAAACCGCAGTTTTTTTTTGCTGAAAGACAAATCACAATCCTTTATTTGCAAAATTATGAAGTCACAAGTCATTTATTTGAAATTAATCCAAAGATCAATAAATAGAAGATGAGAGTTGATTGAAAGCTTTGAGTGTGGGATTAAAATTTTAAAGTGATAGTTAACATTTATTTACCTTCACTAAAATGTATATACACATTATAACGAGTGAATAATACTTCTAGTAACACTCTAATGCTAAAATTAATTTTATAACATCAATGTTATATATATTTTAAATGAATATATAGACAAATAAAGTTGTTGTCAGCATGTGTCTTCAATTCTATAAAAACCACTATAAAAGAGCGATTTAACTCGATTCAGCTCTCTTGCTCGCTCTAGCTGCAACTCACATATTAGGAATGTCAAATTGCACTTTGAAAGTATCCCAACTCATTTTGCACCCGACAACATTGCGCTACCTGTTTTTACAAGTTTGATAGTTTTCTTACAAGCTTGATAGTTCATGATCTGTTTATGTAAAAAGATAATCTAGTTACTTATATTTGTTGAAATGACATTAATTATGCTATGTCTATATGATTCAAGTATAGTGAGTGATATAAATTGATATAAATTGGAGCACGTTGCGTGCTATTCTAAAATTTGTACATTTTTTTTCTTTTGGCAATCTATAGTTGGCCAAAATATTGGATTAGCTATTTTCTATCATTCTATTTCCTTATCTGAGCATACAAGTTTGTATGAATTATTAGTTATGGGATAAGGATGTATCCAAAACAATAAGTTGTGGGATAAGATTTATCCACTGCATTAAATGAAAAAGGATAAGTGCTATGGTACATCGAGTGTAATACAATTGATCAATTTAAAGAGAAATATACACCAATTTATGAGAGATGATCTTAGAAAATAAATGTCTACACGTGCTATTGTTTAATTTGACGGGTGCATTGTACTGAAAGTATAGTAAAATTTCTCATGAAAAAGGTCAAATATGATCTTAACCTAAAGAAATAACATTATGTTAGATATAATCACACATTTCTATAGATTTTAAATAATTTTAAGTCTTTTGTTATTAGAATGCAAAAAACAACCTATCAAGTGAAAATTTTCTTAATCTATCTTATTTTGTTAATAGAATCCAAATGATAATATATTTTAATTATTGAGATAGATTGAAATTGCATTTTATAATCTAAATTCAACGACCAACAATGCATTTAACTGGACATTAACCATCAAGTTTTGTTTGATATGAAAAGTCACTTATCAAAGTTTATATAAATAGTATATTGTTGTTTTGCTAGCTAATTAACATATATCGCATTTTTCTTTTGATTGACACTCATTAACGGCTAATTAACATTAACAAGAGTTAAAAAATATGTCTTAGGTTAAAGAACTAAGAAATTCAAAGTAGAGGGAGTTATTAAGGAAAATTAGACAAGCATAAGGACTATAAAGGGACTCTTACTTCTTTATTTAATACAAAATTAATTAATAAATTTGTATATCCCATATAATTCTTAATTCTTAACAAAAAAAAATAAAAAAAAAAATAAGAATCATGACATGTGTTGCATGTCAACCCTTTCGTTTCTACTAAAACAAACACCTAATGTGCTCCAAACTTTCAAAACGACTTTCCCATAATTTTAACGTGTTTAAGATAACATTTTCTCATTGCATGTCTATTTCTAGCGGTGGTATGTCTATTTCTCATGTTTTCTTTTCTGATGACATCGTCTTAATGGCTAAGGCAAGCATTGATCAGGCAATGATTATTAAGAATATTGTTCAAGACATTTTGTGATTGTTTGGGTCAGAAAGTCAACCTTGCAAAGTCGAAAGCGTTCTTCTCTCCTCATATTTCAGAGGTGACGAGTTGGGTATTTGATGGGAGTCAGCTGAGGGGTTTGGGTTGAGAGGCAGATTCGATGGATACCGTCGAATGATGCTTGGGTGAAAGTTAACATGGATGGTGCTAGTAAGGGGAATTCGGGATTTGCCGATGTCGAGGGCTTACCCCAGATAGTCATGGACATCGGCTATGAGGTTTTGTTGTTAATCTTGGGGTTTGCACTTTTTTTTAGTTGAGTTATGGGGGCTCTATTTCGGCCTCACCTTAGCATGGGATTGGGGATATCGTCATGTTATTTTGGAGTTAGACTCTAGCTCGGTTCTTACCCTTGTGCAAAGTTAAATCAGTAACCATCACCCTCTTGGTTGGATTATCAAGCAATATTGCCAAAATTATCAGGATCGAGATTGGGATGTGAAGTTGGTTCATGTGTTTCGCGAAGGAAACCGTGCAACGAACTGGATGACAAATTTCACAGACTCTTTTTCCTTGGGTCATCACGAGTGTGATACGCATCCTGCAAGCTTCTAGGAGATTCTTACTGATGATTGTAGTGGACAATCAATTAGGAGAATGATTTGTTCTTAGTTTTATTTGGTTCTTAGTTTTCTTTCTTGTTCTTTCTTTCTGGGTTTTTGACTTTCCCTCTCTACCAAAAAAATGTTTAGTAAAATTCAATTATTTAGAATTGAAAATTACTGAATGAAATTGAAGTGCATTTATTAAAGTGAAATTACTGAACTGAAATAAAGTACTGATAAATCGTGCATAGCCTAGATTATTGAATGATTCGATAGAAGACAAATGTGTTACTCAAGCCCATAATATTAGACACTATAATGGCCTATGAACCCAAAAATGTCAGCCCACTCATTCAGAAGTGGCGGGCCGAGTAAAGAGAAGATAACCTTCCGTGAATACCAAGGGCACATTGGAGATTTCGTGCCCAAGGGCTTCGCTTGTGTTTGCTCTATATATAGCACTTGAACATCCTCACAAAAATAGAACGCCGGCCGCCAGCACAATCGCCGTGAAGTAGCAATCTTAGGGTTTGTTTGGAGCTGAATAGCAGCTAATCAGCTGCAAATTCGAATTTAATAAGCAATTGCTTAGATTAGGGTTAATTAATTAGAATTGTTTGATTGTTTGTGGAGTTTAGAGTGAATATGGGGCTGGAGTTTGGCTCTTTGGCTGAATTACAGTGCCATAGAGATGAATGCAGCTAACCTATATCAATTTTCTCAGCCTTGAATATTAATTCGCTTTATTTAAATGGCGGATTTCTGTTGAAGGCTGGCATATTTATTTATTTTCTTGATTTGATTTTGATTCGAGTGGTAATTCAGGCAACCTGTTTGCGAAAATAACAATGGCAAAGAAGGTGTTTAGCTGCTCGTAAATAGAATCTTTGGCTCTTCAGATTTGCTGAGGTTTTTCCCTTGAAGCTTGTCTAGTAAGCCTAAGTACATTCTTTTATAATTTGTTTCGCTAGCTTTTTTAGATCGGAAATTGTTTTTCCGAAATCTCAGAATGTAATTTTTTATTTGAGTTGATAATATGTGGTTTTCAATGCGCGAATTGGAATATATCACAGATCGCTTTGTTTAAATTGTATTCAGTTGATTGATTTCGGAGTTTGTGACTGTGGAACATAAGTAGTGGAGACCCAAAATTTTGGAGCAGAAAAAGTTATTTCACATAAGAGATTAATTTGCACCATTCCGAGAATTATTAATCAAAACATGATTAGTTTTTCAATGTGAAATTTCCTTGAACCAGGATGGGTCTAGGTGGAGCTAGTTGGGTCTTGAGCATTCATTGCGTGCTATAGAACTAGAACCTTGGCTGGTCTCAATGGATTTGCTGTTGATGAAATTGACGGACTGCAATCATGAGAATACTTTAGTGCCTACTACAGACTCAAAGGGAGTCAATTTTATACATCATTAAATAAGATTAAAAAGCATAACAAGATGATAAGAAAAAATTGGTCCAAGGCAAAGTACAAGGGCCCTAAAAATGTGTAATAAGAACAAATTAAAGATGAAATATATCGGTTTCAGAATAAAAAGGATAGAATATATCATCTAGTCTTTCCTGAAAGTTGGGAACTTGAGTCATTTGATAGTGCAGCCATCTATCTATATGATGTAACTAGTACTAGTCACGTAAAGATGACAAATCAAAGCCAAACGCTGCAAGCCAGGGAGCAATGTCAAAGAACATGAGAAGAAATACAGATTGAACATAAATCCTTAAGGCAAAATGTGTTTGTGGATTTTCATTATATGTACGAATTTCCCTAGTTACGACAAGAAACTCGTGTTATGTTGGGATCAAGACCATGAATGCCAGCGTGTGATATGCTCTACTTAGGCAGGACAAATTGAACGAGATTGTTATGATCTATATGTTAGATTTGAACAATACAAAAGTATAGCAAGATATTAAGGCAAATTATGGTTGAGGTCAGATGGAGCAACCTTAGCGAAGAATGCTTTTCCTTGAACACGTAGTATTATTACAATGGCTACGCCATTAAAGACGTTTCTCTAGATGCGTGTTTCAATCATACATTGGAATGTATGCCAAAAATGTGAACCAAAGCTCCCAACCATTACCTGTAGTTTAATTACACGTTGACACATGTTTAAGTCACACCTAGTGGCGTTGCTAGCCTTGAGCTCGATTAGGCTTGCTCAAGCGAATCTTTTGGTAGGACAAGTATTAAAGGGCGACATTAAAATAAAAAATTAACAAGTATTCTAACGTGTTACAGTTTTTAATGGCAAATGCAATTCTTTATAATTGTTTAATAAAAAAAGACAAAAGATCCGTAGGACCAATGCTACAACATGTTCTCTATTTAGAAAACTTGCAATTAAAGAACATCTAAAGAACTTACCATTAGAGCAATAAACTTTCTTTTTTGACAGTAAAAGAATAAGAAAAATGCAACTATTGGAGTTGTTCTAACTCTTCAGTTCTCCATCAACTCACCCGAATATCCTAGTTGGTGGTCGCCTTTTTCACATATAAGGTTATAATTAGCCCAACAACCTAAAACCCTAGCTACTTAATCCATATTAAAATGTAAAGAATTGGACGTTCACTATTAGACTGTCATATATTTCACCACAAACTTAAACGTCAAAATAGAGTAGTCTGTCATCTATCTCATTTAGCTCACATTTATCCTTGTCTTATAGGTTCACATTCATCCTAATCATCTACCAGAATCATAAGGACATTATTAGATTTAGATGCGATGAGCATGTAACCTAGTAAGTAATTTATAAGGAGATAGGTTGTAAAGATTGGGTTGAGTGGTAAGTAATTAATTATAACCGTTATTGAACCTAGCCAAGCCCACGCCCAAAATTTGTGACTATCCATAAGACTAGAACGACTCGTCGTTTTGGCTCTCCAGAGGAAATGAAGACTACTATAGTGATGTCGTTTGATTGAATACGTCCTACGCACTTCACTTTATCTTCTACAATTAATTTTGACTCGCACAGGAGTATCCGTATTCTCTGTTTTTCGTCGAGCTGATTAAAGTCTGAATCATCAGGTATTAGTTCTAACACAGCTAGAATTTCCACATTCAGCTGAAATTAGCGTGTCATTTCGGTTGACCCGAAAAAAAATGAGACATTACCTATTATGCTCATTAGAAAAATCTGTGTCATGTCTTCGTGTTGCGAGTATTTTGCAGCATCTAAATCTATTAGTTATAAAGTTTGATTTGCTATTCTTGTCAAATAATTCATTCTATGCTTCCCACTCGTTGATATTGTGATTTCTGTTTCTAATTTTATGCCAAGTAACATAAAATCATTGTGGCGATAGATAGGGCTTTTTTAATTAGTCAAAATCAAAACTTGTTCTATAGTTAGTTAGTGTTTCAGTTCTCACCAAGTAATCTATGAGTTATGGTGCCATAAGATTCTTTAGCTGAATGCTGCTGCACCTTTATGTTCAATACTTGAATGTGCCATTTTCCGGTGCAATTTTGAGTTATTATTTATTTTTGGTTCTGCAATAGTTAAGAAAAATAAAACAGTGGAGAAAGATAGCAAGCGCATAAGAAATGGCAATCTCAACCTGCAGCGGATCTCACATAAACAGCTACTTTTCTGCTCTTGCTTCAGGTTCTCATTTGCTCTCAAGAATCATCGGTTAAAATTTTATTTGTCAACACTGATACTAGTATCCTCTTTGCTTACTGCAACTTTGGGAATTTTTCAGGAAGGCAAAGCAAATACGCGGGTCAATCAGTGGTAAACAAAAACCACAAACTTTCTCGTTGCTCTCAGAATCAAATTTGTCATTCTAAATCAAGTTAATCCCTTTTCATTTTGGATAGAGAGCACTTCCCACACGGATAATCACTGTGGGAAAAAAAAGGTCCCCTGGAGTACAGTTACTGGTTGAAGAGTATATTGGCAAGCTCAGACTTTATAGCTCTGTTGATGATGTTCAGATTCGTTCTAATCCTAAAAATGCTCGGTAAATATGTTTAGTTGTTGTATTTCCAAGTTGTTCCGCACATTACTGCAACCCTGCAATGACTTGTGTTGTATCTGGCATCTTGCACAGTGATAATAGGGCTCAGGTTGATGACGAAGACCTGTCAGTCATGAAACTTATAAATTCTGATGACTGGGTATATTTCTTTACTTTGGCAATTTCTTTATAGAGTTTTAGCTGCTACATGTAGTTTAAACTTATATTAAGCATGCTTTCTTCTGATAATTGGCTTAAAATATCCGTGGGACGTCCTGCGATATTAATTTGGTCCTCTTTTCAATCAATGTTTTTTTCTTTCCCTCCACTTTGAACTGTAGTGCCACTAGCATATTGCCCCTAAACTTCTTCCGTGGGTTAAAAGTTTACATTATAGTAACATTAAAATCCAAATTAAAGAAATAGTGTTCTTAAATTCCGTGGGTCAAATGCATATTTCCAGGTAATAATTTCGTGAAATTTTTGACAGATTTTCTTTCATGTGGACTTTAATGTTCCTATCACATGAAGTTTAAGGACTTGTTTTGTCACGGAAATGTTAGTAGTGTTATAGTTCAGGGTAGACGTACATTTTACCCATTTTCCTTTGAAAAACTATTGGCTAATGTAACGGATGCCCAAATAACACTTTAACTTGCATGAGCATAAAAAACTTTGGTATATTTTTCTCCAAATTATATTTACAAATTGATGTTCTGAATTGTTTGTTTATTTATCTATTTATCTTCTCTCTTCAGCAGTCATTTACTTGTAGGTCATAATATTGGATGAGCATGGACTAGATATAGGGTCTGAGCAGATGGCTGATTTGGTAGCAGATGCAGGCAATACTGTACGAACATGTTTCCTTTTCTAATCGTTATTTTATTTTTCTAATGTAAGACACAAAATCTTCAAAGAGGTGGTGGTTTTCTTTATCTGTAGGGAGCTTCAAGATTATCGTTCTGTATTGGTGGTCCTTATGGTCATGGACAAAGAATAAGAACACGTGCTAATGTATCGATCAGATTGTCATCCATGGTTTTGAATCATCAGATTGCGTTGCTTGTTCTTATTGAGCAGCTTTATAGGTAAGCCTATGTGATGTGCAAGCATTTTGGAACACAAATTTGCCATAGGAGTATATTATAGCTTCTTAGGATGTTTGTTTGAATTAATATAAAGCTTGCTTAGTAAAAGATTTGTTAACAAGAAGCAACTTTTTGCATATGTCGCTAGCCCTTTTGTTGGTTTCAGTATGAAGGTCACTTGCACAAGCAGGCTTTAGTTTAATATACATCCTGGAAGGTAGATATCTTCAGCTGTAGATGTAGGAATCTCATTCCTTCTGTCCAAGTATAAGAATCTAAACCATATCCAATATTATCTCCATTGAGAATTTGCTAGTCATTTTTGGTTCATATTATGTTGGACTAATACATCTGTAGCCCCAAATTTTTCCAGAAAAGTCTTGTGACCCTTTGAACTTAAAAAACAACCAGTTAGCCCGTGAAGTAGATGAAAGGGATATGATGATCTCTTAAAGTTAAAATGACTACTACATTAAGCAATTTCATGTGACTATTACGTCATGTTTCGAAGGTTCAGGCAAACATTTGGTTACTTTAAACAAGTTGGTATAGAAGCTAATTGGTCGATTTCAAAGTCCAGGAAGTTAATTGGTTGTTTACGAAGTTCGTGGAGGTGGAATAGGATTTTATGGTCAATTACATTTCTTGCATGGCCTGTTCTGATAGCTTGGTTCCATTATATGTTATGTTTTCCTTTCACATATACAAAATGAAGAATTGGTTATTGTTTGTTTGATTTTTCAGGTCATGGACAATTTTGAAAGGTCAAAATTATCATCATTAGTTGTTAGTCATCAAGAGTATTTCTGAAAAAATCAGTATTTTTCAAGCAGATGCTGAAGAGTGATGGGGTAGCCGCGCTGTTCTTAAACAATTGAAGTTCATAGCTATATTTTCGCTAGAGCAGAAGATCATTCTAAATAGAATTACAAGCATTTACTTTTCTCCTGGGAAAGCACCAACATTGTAATAGTTTGAATTTGAATGATTTGTTGATATTCTCAGGGAGATAATTTGGAATTCTGATTTTTGAGTATCATCTTATATTTATACTATATGCTTTATATGATTATATGCAATATTAATGCAAGAAAAACAATAATCATGAGAACCGTGTCGGATCACTTGGATTTTCGTTATATATTGAGCTGTCTTCTAAAAAATGATAGTCTTATTAGATGGTGATGGGTGGCCATGAAAAAACAGAGAAGGATACAAAGCAAGAAAGAGTTGAAGTACAAAAACTGTAATAAGAGATATTAATTAATTATTAACAAAATAATTAAAAGACTTCTGGCTTACATAATTAATCATTATGAAGTGAAGATTAATGCTTTAGGGTCTGGTATACAAATTGCTAGAGTTTTATACACATCAGCAGATATAGTTTGGATGAATTCTGTCCAAAAGGTCTAGCAGAGCTCCCTATTGATATTTTATGGTGCAGTAAAAGAAGTTAGTGATAGTCATGGGTGCGTGCGGTTGGTCGGTCGGTCGATGACCTTTGAAGACTAATTAAGGATAAGTTGAGAAAGTAATTGAGATAAATCGGATTTCGAGCGTCAGAAAGCGATTCAGTCAGTTCAGATTGGATGTTCGATTTTCTTTACCAACAGTCATATTTTGGAGGGAAAAAAAGAAAGTTGATGGCAGTTTAGTTATTAGTGAGAAAAGGAGGTGTATTCTCATGTAATATGGATAAATGGATAACAGAAAGAGGCGGTGGATAGAAATTTGTGATTATCAGTTGAGAAATGGCGATGTTGATGGTGGGAAGTCAATGGAAGACGATGAAGTATTCAAGCATGATATCGTCAGGTTCACAACCGTTGCCACGGAAAAGGAATGCCATAGCTTCTAGCAGGCAATTCTTCAGCCCTTTGAATTGCACACAACAAGATCAGGTTTTTCTGCCTATATTCTTATGTTTAATCAAAACTAAAAACATCTAATCAAAATGGCCATTTTGAGGTGCTTATGTTCTTGTTCTTACTCGAGTCCAGTTGTTTTGAAGGTGGAATCCGGGATTATGTGCCAACCTTGCAGTGGAAAAGGATGGGTGCTTTGTGATTTCTGTGGAGGTCAAAAAACCAACGTAAAAGCTGCAAATAAGCGGATTTACCGCAGATGTCCCTCTTGCAGAGCTGTAAGTACTCATTTCTTTACTTAGTACTGAAGGCCACTTAGGTAGATAATAAGTTTTACTGAAAACTGCACCATATTATTTGATGTCATTTTTGGTCAGCCAAGCGAAAAAGTTTGACTGAAGCTTTTTAGTAACTGCTAGATAAGTCCCGGCCACTGACTTCTACTCATTACAAATGCTCATATTCATATTTCAGTTTTGGTGGACCAGTCCAAACTTTAATTTGAATTCTTGGTGCGGAACATAAAAACAATGAATTCAAAGTCGAGTCCAGTGAATAAACTAAAATGAACTTCAGTGAAAGTAGAAGGCTTTATTCAACTACCTCGAATAGGACAAGTTAGTCGTCTATCTTCCTTCTTTGTACCATTCGTGGGTTTGATCGGGGGATTTCTCCCATTAACATATTATCTTCATGAGAACTTCTTTTAGTTCTTTAACTGAAGGGCACTTATCTTCATTCGACATCATGTCTTGTTTTCTAATTCTTGTGTAACGGTATGCATGATTTCGTATGCCAAAAGATTTTGCTCTCGCCTTTTCTCACCATATTTAAAAGGTAGAATCATTCTAAGTAGTCATAAAAATCAACCCTTGTTGAACCTATTTAGTGTTTGCAGTATGTGTCTGAGCCTGCTTCTAATGCTACATACCTTATTTTTGATTGTGGCAGCACCTTATTTTTTTGTGGTTGATGCAGATTGGATATGTGTTGTGTCAAAACTGCAAAGTTTTCAAATGCGTTACCTTCCCAAATTACAGCGATATCGAGACTCCGTCTTTATGATTGCAACAGTGAACAAACAGAGTTGACATTTTTGATCATTCTGAGGAGCTTATATAAGGTTGATATCTTTTCCATAAGGAAAAACCAAAAAGGAAAAAGGTCTTTGAAAATCCTTTTTGTAGTGTTTATGTAAGATGATGGTTCAATTGCTAGATCTAGATGTTAACTTGCTGTGTTACTTGATTGAAGTTAATAGAATTCCTTGAGTTCACAACTTAGAGTCAATCATGAATGATAGTTGGATACAGCATTGATTTGGTTTGAAATTCTCTTCTTCTTTCTTAGTTTTATGGCTATTCAGTTTATGAATTAGATATCTGGAGAAGCATGAATAATATAAATCACGGCTTAGGAGCTCTCCGGACTTGGTCCAAAAAATAGGGCAGTCTCTTGAATTTACAGAGAGTATCTCAATGGATATGCACTATTTTGTTTTACCACTGATTGACTAGAGTATTAGCTTTGCCTTCCTGGAGTAAGCAAACATGTACTATTGATAGCACCAAGGTCCTCATTGGGTGTCATTAACCCAAGTTAAGGGTGGCGAAAAGCCCTATCATCTAGGCGGATGGGCGTCCAACAAGTCCAAATCCTCAAACATGTTCAAAGACCGATGAAAGAGGTCTAGACAACGTGCCTAGGGCAGAAAATACATTAAGGGCTTCATGAGAAAACCCAGTGGTGATCTATCCACAAAAAACATTTGGGAGCGTGCTTATCAGACACCGTTTAGAGAACTGCCCGCGTGCAAGGATCTTTAAAGTAGGCAGAATAAGGGATAAGGATGACAGCAAAGTAGGTACCACATCATCATATCTTCTTACAAATAGAATCCCGAAAAAACCGTTATTTTTTTTAAAGATGACAACTAGGAAAATGACATATCCGATATTGAATAGAAAAGGTACATTAACTTAAAGAATTTTATATGATCGTTCGATTGCTTTGAGAGAATTGACATACTAACTATTTAATAATGTGAGAATTGATATACTAACTATTGAACAAGGTTTGATTCTTTTACCCCCGTAATTTAATTATGGTCGATTTTATAAATGTTTATTTTGTCTGGCCTAATTAAATAATTTAGTTAAATTAATTAGTTTATAATTAATTAACTGATTTTCACCCCCTTAGAGTCGGCTTTGTGCACGAAAGGGTGCTCTTTCGAAACCGGTTACTACACATATAGTTGCAATGATGAAACATGGTATATGCCTTTGATAATTTTAGTTGGTTGATGCTACATGAACTTGGACAAATAACTTGTTTTTTTTGCTAAACCTACGAAGTCATAAAAGATGTCATGTGGGCTCCTTTTTTAGTGGATCTTAGATTGGACATTATAATGAGAAAAGCACCTATTCTTTTTAATTTCCTAATCCTTTTTCATTTGTATTTCCATTAAAAATGACCCTTTTCTTTTTGAGAAATTTGTATTCAAACATCTAATGGTTTCTCACATTTTAAGAACCATCTTTGTGCTATCTCAACTTGTTTTAAGATGAAATATTGTCACCTCAACTTGCTTATAATGTTTATAACACGTCAAAAATATGCTACTGTGACGTAAAAATGAGGAGTTAACTATTGTGGTTTAAACTAATTAAAAGATAAAAGATGCTTAAAATTAAAGAAAAAACGTTAAGCATTTAGATACAAACTAAAATACTTCTAACTAAGCTTTCTAAAGTAACGATATATTGACCCACCAAGCTTTTTTATAAGGTGATTTTTATTCGCTACGAAATTTGTTTACAATAATCTATCAGTTCTGTGAGCTTATTTAAAATAACTTATGAAATTTTAAACTTGTTTAAGGTGATTTAGTTTTTTTGCTTGAAGTGATACATGTTTCTACTTGCCCAAATAAACTCTCACTCCACCATATAGCATTGGAGGGATTAATCATGTCATCCTAAGCAAATTCATATAGCAAACGAGACTCAAGGGTTATTTGGACGTTTGGACCAAATTTAGGAGCAACATTGTACTTTGCCAACTAAAATATGTGAGAAGCTTTATTTAAATCTTTAGCAATTGACGGATTGCTCCTAACATGCTCTTGTACTTTGAAGTATGAAATGAATGGGTTGCATGTGAAGTCGGAAAATAATTTTTTTAGAAAAGGTATTGAAATGGTTTTATTATATATTCCATAATTTAAGTTAATCTGCGTGCAAAGTGGTGTAATTTAATGTTACAATGCATTTATGAATTCATATAATACTATATGTTAATTCTGGAGTAAGTCAGAGCAGGACTTTAATTACCTTTAATTCCGTAGTCAAAATGCATTGGATACTGTACTTTGCTCATGCACTAAGCTTAATTTGCATGCTAATACAATCTCACCTGCTTAATTGCTTCAACTTCAATAATATATATTAGTTTGACAATTCATTGTGTTTGAATGGTATGATTTCAGTCATTCTTGTAGGTGTTATGCTCATTTCATTTCCGACATGTGTGGCTGTATAGAGAGGTAGAACTGTTTATTTATTTTGTATTCAGGACTCAAATTCAAGAACTCAATCAGTCTGTCTAACATATTTCTAGTCACAAGCATTATTAGGACACCGAGTTAGCGCTTTGACACCACAAGTTAAGAATTAACTAGATTGGACATTGATTATAACGAGTTTTATGTAAACATGAAATTACATGAAAAAAGCGACTGACATGTTTTGGTTAGGTTTCCTTGTAGTCATTGGTTGGATATACGTAACTTGCCAAGTCGATAAAGATTGTATGGACATCTCATAATGAGTTAAAGAATCAACCCACAAGCGACATAATATTCATTTATTTTACAAGGAAATATGTCACTCACATTTATAACTTGAATCTATTTAGCATTAACTTTGATTTGTTTACTCTGTGAGATACGAAAATCATTCAAGGTGAATAATGACAATTACAAAACTAGGATTTCAAATGTATAGATACATTATTAAATTATTAAACTTTATTCAAAATATAGCCAAGAAAATGAAACTAAACCCCAAAAGGACCAAAAATAAAAGCAATTTTAGATGAACATTAATAAGCAATTTTAGATCATACAACACAACAGAAAATAGATAAGGAACACTGCGATATCACCAAATTTCTTTTTCTACTTCTCAATATTAAGCCTCTTACAATTCAAAAAAACAACTTATTAACTCTCTCTCTCTCTCTCATAAATAAGCAAAAAAAAAAGGAACAATTCTAGAAAAACTAGAGGAAAAACTCTACATAGGAATATACTTGGAACTCGAATATTTGTATAACAATTGGAAGGTTATTACTAAATAGAGGTTGGTACAACAAATATTCTCAACACTTAGGGCCGGACTATTTGTATAACAATTGGAATGTTATTCCTATATAGAAGTTTTAGTGAATATTATCTGCACATTGGACTTTGAGGATGATGAGAAGGAGTTTGATGTTGAGATGAAGAAGATGAACAGAGTGGTGAAGAACAATCATTAATGTTCCCAATTAACAATCTGCAATCTTTTTTCTCTTCCACCACTTTCAAAATACTCTGAAAAACAGCCACTTCACAAGGAATTCTCAAAATACCAGCCTGTTGGAACCCAAATTCTTCTTCAGCTTCTCTTAACAAGAGATGGAATGCAGGATGACCAAGATACTCTGTTGGGATGATGAATCTTTTGAGCTCTTCTCCGACCGAGACGGCCAGGTACCCCTTTGGGACTACATTAATAGTATTGGTAGAAGAGGAATTGAGGTTATCTGAAATAGAGAGTGTTCTCTTAAGGAACTTGATGCTGTCTTTGGTTTTTGAGGAGGAAGAAGAAGTAGCTTGTTTTCTCCATTTTTTCAGGATCTGTTGAAGCCTTACAATGTCTCTTATTTTGTTTGACTTCGTGCAATCCATTCTTCTTTGTTGTTTTGGAGTTAAACAGCTAATGAAGATTGGATTTGCTTTGCTTTGCTGGGGGTTTGATTTGTTTTGGTTTCAACTACTTTGTTTATATATAGGAGTTTGAGTTTATGCTATTGCTGGACTTCTAACTTATTTTATTTGTATTAAGTTATGTACTAAGTAATTGTTTATTATTGGATTAATTTGTCAAAGATGAGTAATTCTTGATTGTTTGTTTGGAGTCTATTTTAAACTGTTAGTTGAGGCTTTTTGGACGGAGATTGAGATTCTAAGGAATATATTAATGGCTATATGGTGGGGGTGGTGGTGGTGTAGACTGTTTTTGTTGGTATTTCCAAGGAAAATATTATCATTTTTCAAAATTTTGATGAATAGCAAGGACCATGATTCGAATTTCGGACTCTCACATATTGATGAGTGTACTAATTGGATTACAATCAATTGGTAATTTTTTGATTATTAATTGTATTATTTTTTCAGTTTTTACTATGCAATTTAACTTTTTATTGTTAGATTTAAAAACAAATAAGTAGGAGGGGTCCGTAAAGAAAACCCAACAAAAAAGACAAAGCAATAATAAAACTACGATATGTAGACGCGCCAAGTAGTAGTTTTAACTTTTCAAAATTGTTACATATTATAAATATTTCAACTTTATTTTTTTGAAAAAAATAAATATTTAAACATCATTATGATTAAACACTTTATGTATATTACTTGAAGTAAAAATCAATGTTCAAACAATAGATTATGACATATGATAATTATTTTAATGCGTTTACTTTTATTACGAGTTATGTCATATTCTTTACGACTGAATCGAATTTAACTTAATATTATTGAATTTTTAGCTAAATAAGCTTGGCTATAGATTTTAACGTGTTATTTCTTTTACAAGTTATGTCATATTAGATAAAAGAGTTTTTAGCTAAATAAGGTTGGGTATAGATTAAATTAGATAGATATATGGAAATCGAAATGAGAGAAAATGAGGGGTTTAATCTAAATGTAGTTGCTTTCCAAATTCCAATGCAAACGAACTCCTAACAGTCAAAAGCTGTATAAAAAGAAGCAATCTGTCAGCCTCTCCTCCTCCTCTCCTCGTACAATTCATTTGTACTGTTTTCAAGGTCTCTTCTTTTCTTTTATTTATTCTACTATTTAATCTTACCCGTACACTATACCAACCAGTAGAAGATAAACACGTAGCAACAGGCCCTTTTTAATGATATATTACGGTCAAATGTTCAATAAACTATCATCTAGATACTAAATTTTTGAATTGATGTTCATATTTTTATAATGTTTTTGTTTTCTTCCCCGCAAAACTGATGTGCTGTTATTTGTACTCCTGCGAATGCGGCATTCAGGAATTGGATTTCCGAGAATTCCCATGTGAAATAAATCCAACAATTTCTCTATTTTCCATTTCAATTTACAGTCCTCCACAATTTTAAACCTTTTTTCTTTTATCCATAATATTAATTTTAATACATTAAAAACTCCTTTAACTTGATAGAAAAGCATATTATAAACTTATAAACTGTCTTCTTAACTTTCTAAATTTACTTAAAATGGTACAATTAGCTCTTGAAGTCTATGTGAACTTAATATAAGTGGATTTTGAGAAAATTCATGAAGAGGGCCGAATAAGGGGAATGAAGGAGAGCGGCTCGATCGACAAAAAAGAATTGTAAAGAATAACATTTTATCAAAGTTCAAAGAGCGAATACATCAATTTAAATAAGTATGGGAGGCAAATAAATTATTTTAAACAAATTCAAGTAACAAATAAATCACTTTAAGCAAGTCCAAGAAGCTATCAGAACACTCTATAAGGTTAAAGAGCCAAGTTCAAGGATATTTTGATGTATTAAGTTTTAATTTTATAATAACTCGGCATTGTAGATTTAGAAAATATTTGTGTTAACGAGCAACAAGAACTTTGTGTTAACTCTAACTAGTTAGATTGACATTAAAAATTGAAAACCCTAAATCTTAATGAAAAGGGCCTAAGTTTGAGTTTGACAACTTAATTTATTAATGATTAAAAGCACATATGATGAAATGAATTTGAATTATGCACACTTTAAGCGTAAAACTCATTCTCATGAGAGGTGTATTCACTTGCAAGTAAGATAAAATTGAACTTGAACAACAAATAATGGTAATAAAAAAATGGACCAAAAGCTCCACAAAAACTGTCTACAACCTCCAATACTTTAAACAACCGCGTTAATAGATATTCATTAACAACATGCGAATCATCACAAAAACCTTAAACACCAGTGAATCTTAAATTCGTTACTGCACATATTAGCACTAGACGGTTTATAATCATTCACTTTTGTTTGGGTTATATATTTTAGTTATAAGGCCGTACATTTATTTGGCATTACACAAATTGCATGTGCAATTTAATTCAATAGAATCCTACTGAGTGGATGTATACATAGGACTAGGACTTCCTTAAACTTTTGTTTTAACTTTCCATTTTTTGTATTCATCAATTGCAAGCCAAAACATTAGTAACAACTAACTTAAATATAATTAGCTAATCAATCATTAGTGAAATTCTTTAATATTAATGCTTCATACATGAACCCCACTCCTGATCTGTCCACTAGTTGACAAAAACTTTTTTTAACATTATAATTTTGGATTATATATATGCTTAAAATCTACTTAATTAATTAATTAATTGAACTTATGAATTATGACATCGCGTTCATCACCAGCATTCTAATCAATCAACCATATTAATTTTTTATATATTAAAATGGTTATCAACTTTTTAATATTTTTTACGTAAACATATATTATTCCATGAAAGAAAAAAATATAGTAAGATAAATAAAACCCACACAATTAAAACCGGTAAAAAGAATCGCACAAAAGGAAGAAAAAAAGAATCCATAAAAGGAAAACCTAAAACAAAATATATCAAAAATGAAATACCAATGATTTTCAAAAATTCCAATCTTTTCTTTACAACTTTAAATTTCTTAATTTCAATGAATCATGTATGCATATTGAAAGGCGTAGCCGCATCCCCAATTGGGCTCTTAATGATGCGCATGTGTTCACATAATTTACAGTTAAGAATGCACCTTTGTTTAATCTCAAATTAATTATTTATAGTTACCAAAAAAATAATTAATTATTTATAGGGTCAACTAATTATACCATTTTGCATTAATTAATACTTGCACCCCAAATTATTTAAAATAATTATAATCATATATATAGTTATAGATATTGGTACTGTAGCATGTACAAATTACAATTCAGGTATAACAAATTGAGAGAAATGATTATTTGGGGAAAGAAGAAATAGTCTAGACTTCACATACAATAATATTAAACTTAACATTTTGAAAAACGATTCTATGTTTATAAATGCCGGAAGATAGCAATGGGTTGGAGTTCAGTTGGAAATAAAAGGCCCAATAAGCTTAAAATAAGCAAAGTCCAACCCATTGTAGAGCTGTAACCTCAGCGCACGAACGTGAAGGATAACTGCACAAACGCAATTATCCCATCAACACCCATGATCACCACATTTTCATCAAATAACTGTAAATCCACATCTATAAAAGGAGGAGAAAGACAAATATAAAGGGTTAGACACTTATACGCTATCAAAAGATATTTTCTTTCCATAAATCGTACTGACTTGATTGTCGGAGTTCTACCCGGAGACTTCATCTTCGGTTCTGTTTTGTAGGTTATCACGATCAAATGGAACGTAAAGATCGAGCTAAGAGAACGAGTTATTCGCCAGAATATCAGATAACTAACTATGCAAAGACCGCACAATTTTCAGAAGATACAAGTTTAAAGTTTATTGAAAAAATAATTTCAGTAAATATCATAAGAAGATCTTTTCAAATTCGTTATATAATTTATAACTGGCACATTTGGTGCCGTCAGTAAAGTTTGAGTAAATATTATAAGAAAATGATAAAAGCCCAATAAGGGACTTATTCGTCATCCGACATCCGCCATTGCCCATGAAAAAGCCCAATAAGGGACTCATTCGTCATTCGTCATCCGACATCCACGTCCGCCCTGTGGTTTTATTCGCCAAAGGATGGGATCTGCCTAGGACACGACCCGCCTTCTAACATCTTCCTAATCAGGAAGATAACGCTTAAAGATAGTGAATCCCATGATTAGGGGAATGTGACTCTAGATTTTTTTTCAACATCAATTCTTGTGACAGTGAATACTGACAAATGGCAGCATGCATATGTGAAATGACAACTCTAAAAAGTTGAAAATATACTTGGGGGATGTATATGATTACAACGAGAATGGAATAGTAGGCTTTGAGTAGATTATAGTGAGGCCTATGATAAAATCCCAATAGGGGACTTATTCGTCATCTGATATCTGCCTTATGATTCAATTCGCATGTAGAGGATGGGATCCGCCTAGGATGCGACCTGTTTCTTCCCTGATCTTTTTTTTATTATCCAGATTTTCTAGAATTCCATATCATAAGATTCTGGAATTGCAGAGTTTTTGGAATTCGAATGAAATTCTAGAATTTTAGTTCGGATTCAAGATCATAAAATTCTGGAATTTCAGATTTCAGATCTGCAATTCTAAATTTTCTGAAATTCAAAAGAAATTCTGGAATTTCAATCCATATTCTAGAAATACTAGAATTCCATATCATAAATTTTGAAGTTCCAAATATAAAATTTCTAGATTTTTTGGAATCCGAAATTAATTATGAAACTCCAAATCATAAATTTTGGAATTCTAGATCATAAAATTTAGGAATCCGGAATCCCAAATTTTGTTTTAGAAAAATAAAAAAGAAGAAGAAGAAAAAGAAGAGAAAAATGAGGGACCAAAACATTAACCTTTTGGGCGAGTGCATTACACTCTCCTTAATGAAACTGAAACTGTGTGTAAAAAGAGTCAAACATATGTGAAAAGCCGCGTTGAGTAGGCTATGTGAAAAACCTCAAACTTCATGTGTTTAAGTGAAAAAAAGTGCTCCGAGTAGGAGTTAAACTTACAATTACGATTGCTATGTAATTATCCCAATTTCTAATTTCGTCCAAACATTGAGCCCATTTAGTGATATTGTGTTACAATTATGGAACTTGTATATCAATTGGGCTACAAGTTAACGAAACAAATTGGGCCACATTATGCATAATTAGAATGGACCTTTCTATATTTTTCAATGCAAAGTAGTAGTGAAAATGAAAAAATGTTTATCCGACAATAAATAATGTTTAATAGGTAAATTATATGGTTGACCATCATTGTTTTTTCTTATACCAATGAATGAAATGTATGGAAACTAATGTTAAGTAGCACTTGTATTGTTTTTCATGTTATAGGATCATATTTAATCACCTCCAGTGACGGTTGTAAACGAAAGTCGTCTGGCTGCCTATACTTCATCAAGCTCTCAAAATCAAAATCGAGTATTTGATTTAGATTGATTTAAGCGTCTAGGTGCTTAAACAAATAGTTCTTCAACTATCCTCGATTAGTTCTCAAAGGAACTCGGCCACCTATTAGCGCCTACATAGTGCTCCTAGTAACTTTGATCATTTTTACTCTTATAAACCCTTGTTCTTTATCATTGAAATTCATTGAACTGAACTGAAGCGCATATACTGATAGGAAAATTACTGAGATGAACTGAAGTGCATATACTAGAGAAAAACTACTAAACTGAAATGAATGCTACTAAATTGAACTGAACTGAAATCTATTACTAACATGCTTTTAAGTAAACCATAAATTTATTATATTTGTTTCTTACATGTCATTGGAATTTTTATTTTTATTTTAACTTTTTCTTAATTATAACTTTTGGTAGCAGTTATTAATGTGGATGTTAATCTTAACAAAACAATAAAATTATTTAATTGTAGAAATACACAAATAGCTGATTGGCATGACCATTAAAATTGAAGAAAAGTGGAAAGTCCAGATAGAAAAGCTTTCTCTTAATGGACATTTTGGATAACATTCTTTTTCTACATAGTGGGTTTCTTACAAGCAATCTGTTTATTTTTTTCGACTACAAATCATATTAATTGGACTATTAATACTGGCCATATATGATTAACATTAATCAACACCGATTGTCCTCTTTTTTTCCTGGAAACACAAAGTATATTTAGTTGCAACACATAATTAACAATTTATAGGTTTCCTATAACTAGTTCTAATTATACTACATTTGATATATGGTAATATAGAAATAATTTTACCATTGTTAGAATGTATTAGAAACATATTTATAGTTTTCATTTTTGAATTTTATTCCAACATGTACTAAAACAAATTTATTTTGTTTATAGTCATTAGAGAATAATATACAAACATATTGTGGACCTTAACTATTAGTTAACCTTATAATTTAGATATTTACTTAACACGTTATCAAAATCTTTACCATTAAACAACTTTAAGTTTGGATCTTTACAACTTCATTTATTCGTGCAATTAAAAATATATGGTAACATATATTTATATTCTATACACTTCAATCTCAAAAGCATTCATGTGAGAGTGTCAGAAACATGCATACATGTATAATCTCTCTAAAAATTTACATTGAATCTTTGAATTTACATTCTATTTTGTTTGAATCCTGAACTTGTTTAAAATGACATGATTAATCCCTACAAGTGAGATGGTATGTGAGGGGATGAAAAAATGAGGGAAAAGATCAAGTAGTCCATACCTTCCTTCCTCTCTTATAATTTATGTGGAAACTATTTAATCATTTCCACCATTTCATCTCAACTCTAATCTTTTAAAACAAACAAGGCTCAATTAATCTTATTTTACCAATTTCATCTTCCTTCACAATTTTTAATCTCATCTCAACTTCGGTCTCCATCTCATCTCAACCTCAATTTGAAACAAATGCCCCATATAAGTTCATAAACTAGTAAAGTTCTATTATTTTTTATTTATATTCAGCACATTTCAGTTCAACAAAATTCATTAGCCATTTCGTCAATAATTCAATTCAATTCAACTTTTTTTCAATTAAGTTAAATTCAAATATTTTCAGCCAAAAAAAATGTGACTTAAATTCAATTACACCTAAACTTCTTTTTTTTTTTTTCATCTTTTCTTTTTATTATTTTTAACAGAACTCATTTCAATTCACTTCAGCTAAAGTTTCTCACCTCATCAAATTTATTTGAATTCACTTTAGTCGCGAAAACAAACAAGATTTATATATGTAGTATGGTCTTATGTGGATATCATAGTTTACCCACTAAATTCAGTTGTCCTACATTTATATGACACTCCACTTGTTTCCACCAACCCTTTACCATTTTTCCAATTTATTAGACTCTAATAATAATTATTATGCACGTTTGAACTTCCAACTTTGCATTACTATTTATGTCTATAGAAAGCTATATATAAATGGACAAAAAATAGGTGGGCTATAATTGGATGGTGACGATCCATAAAGAAACCTTTCAACCGATTTTAATTTGCTATCTTAAAGCTATGCATACAACGATGCTAATTAGTGTTAGATTAAAAAATATATTATTGAACTTTTTCAAATTTTTAGTTTTAATCAGTTAAATAATATGATATTAGAACTCAATGACTTTTACGGGGCGTTTGGCAAATATTGAGGATGAGATGAGATTAGCTCAGCCCCATTTTTGAGATGAGATGAGATTAGCTTAGCTTCATTTTTTAAGTTAGGGTTGGGTAAGACCATGTTTGTTTGAAGGGAGTAGTAGAGATTAGATTTTATTTGAAACAAGTAAATGTCAGTTTTGCCCTCATCATTCTTAATTGATTTTCCATAAAACAAAACCCCTCCCACAACCGTTACCACTTCCTCTCAAAAAAACACAACGCTCAATTTTCTTCCATACAAAACGACCATCGGCGATTCTATATCACCATCTCCGATTGATATCGGCGGCAGCAAGAACGGCGACAACGCCTCGTTTCCAGTTGGTAGTTATTTTCAAAGTAAAAAGTTTTCACATTACATCGCACGGAAGGAATTCGATGATGTGTGATGCCTTTTCATTTCAAATTAAAGTTTAAGAATACATCGCAGTTAAGGAATTCGATTTCGTCCGATTTCTCGAAAAAACAGCAAGTTTGGAGGCATCGCACGCGGACGAATTCCATAAATGCGATGAGTTTTGGTTTCATATTAAAGTTTCAGAGTTCATAGCATTTGAGGAATTCGATTCCGTGCGATTTCTGGAAGAAACAGACAGATTTGGAGGCATCGCACGCGGTCGAATTCCACAAATTCGATGAGTTTTGGTTTCACATTAAAGTTTCAGAATTGTCGCGTTTGAGGAATTCGATTCCGTGCGATTTCTAGAAGAAACAGACAGATTTGGAGGCATCGCACGCGGTCGAATTCCACAAATTCGATGAGTTTTGGTTTCACATTAAAGTTTCAGAATTGTCGCGTTTGAGGAATTCGATTCCGTGCGATTTCTAGAAGAAACAGACAGATTTGGAGGCATCGCACGCGGTCGAATTCCACAAATGCAATGAGTTTTTCTGTGGTGCATTTTATCAAACATAACATATGCAATTTAAAAAAACAGTTAAAAAAACAAGATGGATTACAATTAAACACAAATTCCCTAATCACAAGTACAAAACAAGAATCTACAAACATTGCATACAAAATATCATTCCCAATAACATACAAAATGTAAAATTTGGATTGAATGAAGCTCCATCATCATCACTCCATCATCTCATCATCATCATCAAACACAAATTTCAACTTATTATTATCATCATTAACAAAAATGCAGCTTTCACAAACCACCGTGGTCGCCGCCGCCTTGTCTTCATCGGCGACACTTCTTAAAGACAACACCAAAACCACTCTCTCTATAATGCTCGTCACCTTCGTCTTCTCTCTCATCTCCATCTTCTCCCTTTCTCCTTCCTATTCCTTACACACATCATCTCGTCCTCGGCGAGACCCGTATCTTTTCCCGACCCGATGTGGCACGTTTGATCGGCGACGATGAACGGCGGAGGGGAAGAAGATGAACGGCAAAGGGGAAGAAGATGAACGAAGAAGGAAGGAGGATATAGTTGTTGGGTTATATTAGATAAGGGGACATGATGAGAATTCTTTTATTTGTTTGAGGGTTACTTAGTCATTTCCATACTTAAATGACTCCAAGCCCCATCTCACAAATTAAAGACACCCCCCCCCAGGTACAAGTCCAGCCCCAATTTTGAGACTAGAGCACTAAGCTCAAATTTCAGCCCCCTAAACAAACTAGGGAGTAGTTGAGCTTAGCCACTTTTTTTAGTCTCATCCCTCCTAATCTCTACTACTCCCACGAACCAAACGCCCCGTTAATAGTCTTCATATTTGATGAACTTTAATACATGAATTATATATTCTGAATTAAGTTATTTCTTGAAGCTCGATCTCTCCTCCGGACGAATCATATAGCCAAGAGAAAGCATGAACCAGAATAAAAGAGCTTGCCCCATCCATGAGTAAATATTTCATAATATCCTCATTAGACCGTACATCTTTCTTGGTATATCCAGATAATAGG
This sequence comes from Euphorbia peplus, assembly GCA_028411795.1. Lineage (NCBI taxonomy): Eukaryota > Viridiplantae > Streptophyta > Magnoliopsida > Malpighiales > Euphorbiaceae > Euphorbia > Euphorbia peplus. The sequence continues at coordinate 37,522,776 of CP110840.1, forward strand.
TAGGAGGAAACATTCTTAAGCTATAAAGATAGTTATTAAATTGTTAGCACCGCATAAAAACATTCCTCCTAGAGTAGCTGGTAATACGAATAAGAGAAACTGAATATTTAGTTGAATTTTCATAATCTTTTACTAAATTTGGCTGAAAATTGAATTGAAAATAATTAGTCGAAAAGAACAAAAGTTTATCAAATATTTTTATTTTGCCTCCCAAACTATGACTTAAGTATATTCCACATAGTTCAGTTTTGAGGGAGTCTCCCCACAAAATAATTTTTATAGATAATTACAACAAGCAGTTGTGCTCACTTAGTCAATAACTGACCAAATATAATTTGGTCAATCACCATTAGAATAGAATCTAAGGGTGGAGGTGGATACGAGACTATCTAGAGTATAGTAAAAAAACAAAAAACACTATTTATAATTAAAGTAAAATAAGTGATTCCGTTAGGTTTTAATTTCCACTCTTAAAGTCTAATCTAATGATGATTGACCAAATTTTATTTGGCTAGTTATCGACTAGGTAAGAACCACTATTACAACAAGATATCAACTTATTTTATTTTAAGTAAATTATTTCTGAATTATTGAATCGAAAATGATAGGCAGTCAAGACGAAAAAGCTGCTCAAGGCTTTTGAATTCCTGTCTGCAAATCTCTTTAATTAAGTAGTGCCAAAAGAAATAAAAGCAGTTCCATCTTAAAAATAAAGGCAAAAACTTATAGTGTAATAACAAATATGAAAAAATTTATAGTAGTAGATAAATAAATTAATGAATTACAATATAGATTAAAGAAAATAAAATCTTCACGTCCAATTATATTGAATCATAGATACAATTGCTTTCAAATTGTACAAAGGTCACCAATTAGCTCTAGTCTAATTGATACATTCATCAATTTGTGAATGGAGAGTCTAAATTTAGATCCTGCTACTCATAAATTTATAAAAAATAATGATTTGTATAAAGATTAAACTACATGGATTAATTAATTGTCGAATATCAATGAGTTCACTTTTTTTTTAAAGAATGGCCGAGTACACTTAATTTCTGACAAAAAAATATCAAGTATATACTTGATAGACATATCATGGGAATAAATATATACGGAAAAGATCTATATATTAGGAATGTTGGTTTGGCACATTAGTATATTTTTTGGGTAGATACTGGAAGAACTGATTCCAAATAATTTGCATGCAATGCACGTGAATTTTAATTATACTAATTAAAGATGTTAGCATCTATGTTTTATTAAGTGAATGGTTGTTTATAAAATAAATAAATAAAAATCACTTAATGGTTGATTTTGTTGATTGAATAATTATGAATAATCCCTTCAAAACAGAATAATTATGAATAAGATTTTAGTTTGCAGTATAAAAACCGTATATTCTATAGTTTGGTATGTAGTGGAAACTGAATATGATTCCAATATTTATATTTATAATTCTTTGGAAAAACTCAAAACATATTGCGTATAAATTCAGGATCATGTTTTGGAATTCCAACAAATTTTCCCCAAAAGCAAAACTACTTAACCGAATTTGTCTAATTTTGTTTTTGACAAAGACATTTTAATTCATCAGTTTATATAACATATATAGGATTTTAGTGTAACTGAAATAATAATAATTTAATACTTATCTCAAAGAGGCAAAAATTTATTGTTTAATTTTTTGATTATATTTATTACTTAGAGATAGAATGATGTCTTGACAAGTGACGTCATTTCAAGTCATTCACGAAAAAAATAAATGTAGCTACTATCATCCTTGATGAAGTAAAACATGAATGCATATCATGTGCACCAATCAACGGATAACATCATAGGTAGCCTTGGTGTGCATCACACATGAAAAAATTTCAATATCAAATAATAATATAAAAGATATTGTTGATCTTATAAGTTATAACTATAGCTCGAACTTTTAGTTCAATTGGTTAAGTAACACTTTGACAACGCATATCGCCATCATTACACGTAAACCTATGCAACATTGACGGTGGCTAAAGCTAGCATGCGCTTCAACTCACTTTGAAAGACGTAACATCAAAATTCAATAGAGTAACTTTATGATTTGCTTCCATTAAGCGCAGCATTTCCTCTTTGCTCCATCTAATTTGATTGTCGGAATGAGAATGAGTCATATATGTTGCGTTCTTAATAAGAAAAATGAAATGAAAAATAGAGAGAAACGGAACGGTTGCATATAAAGTGGGGGAAGCACGTAATATGTGGAGGGATGAGTCATGACATGAGAAAGGCGTGTTTGGTTAATTAAGATTGTTTTTTAATTAATTGCTTAATTGCTTAATCCCTTTCCTCTGCAGAATTCTCCATTCCATTCACTTGTCTATTTGGGCTTTGTCAGATTCTCACTTCCTTTCCTTCTTCTTAATTTACCTTTTATTTTCTTTCCTATTTCTCACTTCCATTCACTTCTCTATGATTATTAATTATTTGCCAACAAAAATTAATCCAATAAAACTAAGAAAAAATAAAAAAAAAAGTTTACCCCGATTATATTTAGAATAATCTTATCTCTAACATCATAAATATTCAAGTGTGAGTTAAAAGTTCTACACGTTTTTTCCTTTTAATTTTAGAACAAGTTTGAAAATGAAATCTTTTTATACTTTGACAAAATATTTGAGCTTCTTAAGATTTTCCTAACATTGCATAACATATGCTAAGAATCTTATTAACTTGAATTAAGAGAACCCTCGTACCTATACCTTTTGTAGTGTTAAAAATAACTTCACTCTTGATTCGCAATATTAATAATACAAGTTACTTTGAACTCCTAATAAAAATAGATTAATTTCTTATATTACTTAATAATCCAGCCTCCTCTTATCACATACTTCACGAGCACCTTAGTTGATATGAATGGTTTCTTTTTAAAATTATATATAGGGTCAACAAATGAATTATTTAAACCATATATTAAAAAGTTGAAAAAAAAAGAAAAAGGCAAATAATAAGTTAGAATATTATATATATATATATATAGAGAAGAGAGAGCAAGAGGTGAAGTTGCATAATACATTTGAACAAGTCTACATTCATTCCTCTCTCTCCTTTATAAATACCTTAAGTTCTGCTACACACTTCCCATACTATCAACTTGAAGATCATACAAGAGGAACAAGAACAAGAAACAAAGAGAAGCTCCAATTTCGAGTGCAAAGATAAGTGATTAGAAGAAAGAATTAATTAATGGAGTGGAGAAAATGTTATTTGGATATAGTACTGGTACCACTTGGGTTGATGTCACTAGTGGGGTATCATTTTTGGTTATGGCATAAGGTTCGTTCCGACCCTCTTTCCACCATTGTTGGTACTAATTCCAGAGCTCGGCGTTTCTGGGTTGCTTCCATTATTAAGGTATTCATTCATACTTTCCTTAAGTTTCTTAACGATTACTATTCTTCAACTACTCTGCTATCTTGGCGATCTTACTTCTTAATAGCAATCATCTTCTGATAAATTCGTCAATGCACCAAATGTTTGTATACATTGAAAAAAGTACTTGGTAACTTGCATTCTGATGATGCATGTATTTATTTTTGAAGTTGAAAACAGAATCAATATTTAAAATATATATGTAAAATGTGGAATATTTTTGGGATGAGGGCGAATAGGTTTCTCTCAAATTCGGCTCTGTTCTTTATGATTGAAATTTACCCAACTGAAAAAAAACTGAAATGAACTGAAAATTATTGAATTGTGGTGCATTTATTGAAGGGAAGTTACCGAACTAAATTGAAATTACTGATAAGACATAAAGAAGAAGGTGTTAATTATTTTTTAAATTTCAGAATATACAAAAGTATATACTCTTTTTTCTTATAGATAGTGTATATGTATACAAATTCCTTGATTTTTAATTAATATGCCAAAAAGAAGATACAGAAAATATGATCAATAATTCCAAACTTTATGTTAATGCGGTATGATATGGAATCCGTATATTTGTTACCCATTATATTGCATGCTTGCTTTATTGATGCCTTTGCACATTTTAATTACAAACTCTTTGACATTCCATAATTATTTCTTGCATTATTCTTTTTAATTTCTTTACTACTACCATTGTGTTCTTTGCTATTGTAGAGTTCAACTACAATATTAGAGTATTTTATACAATACAAGTAAAAAGTTGATCTTTCTGAAAAATTGAAAAATCTTAGGGTTTGAGTTGCCCTAAATTAGCAAAACTATTGTAAAAAGGAAAATGGAAAAGGTGGCCATTCATGGCATGTGAACATAGATATACAAAGTAAATTAGCGAAACGGCACTCAAACTATAATTAGGTAGAAACAAAAACAATTAATTAAGCAATTTTTTTGGTAAAAATTAATTAACTAATAGTAGACGTAATTGAGTATATGGTAATTACATGAATTTAATGAATGCAGGACAATGAGAAGAAGAACATCTTAGCCGTCCAAACACTTCGAAACTTAATCATGGGGTCGACATTAATGGCAACAACTTCAATCTTACTCTCAGCTGGATTAGCAGCCATATTAAGCAGCACATATAGCGTGAAAAAGCCAGTAAACGATGCCGTATACGGAGCACATGGGGAATTCATGATAGCTCTGAAATACGTAACTTTGTTATCCATCTTCCTCTTCTCATTCTTCTGTCACTCGCTCTCGATCAGATTCATTAACCAGGTGAACCTTTTAATTAATATTCCTCAAGATCCCATGTCAAGCTACATCGTGACGCAGGAGTACGTGTCAGAGATGTTGGAAAAAGGATTTGTTTTGAACACGGTCGGAAATAGGTTGTTCTATGCTGCCACTCCGCTTTTGTTATGGATTTTCGGACCCGTTCTTGTGTTTTTGTGCTCTGTCACAATGGTGCCTGTGCTTTATAATCTTGATTTTGTTGTTGCCAATAATGCTAAAGAAAAAATGGCTGTTATTAATAAGGGTAGTCAAGACTTTGTTGTCTAGCTAAATCGATTTTTTCTTTGCCATTATTATGTATTGGCGAGTTTGTTTGTTGATTAATTATTCGATACTTAATCGTGTGATTAGCTCAAGTAATTAGGGGCTGTTTATTATTATAATTAAAGATCATGAATAAACTCGAATATCCCACTTTTTGTTGTATCACACTAGTGTTTTGAGTTTCTTTTGTGCTTTGAGCACTACTATATACACACATTTTTATTTGTTGGTATCTAGACCAAATCGGGTCTCATTGAGCTTACTACATAAATATATATTGTTCAAATGTTCAACCTGCATATTATTTTCATACCAAATTCGGGCGTAGACCGGATTCAAGATAGACCTAACTTGCACTATTTTCAAATCTTGTTTGGATAAATTAATCTCATAATTTAGTCCAATCCGCTCGATTAATATATTTATAATATTTTTGAATATAAATTCCAATTCTAAATAGAACAGTGATTATAAAGTTATATCAAGCTTGATTTCGGACCAATTTAGTTTTACTTAGTGTGTCTTCTTTCTCCTTTCTTTCTTTATCCTTTGTAATCTTTTTCATTTATTTTTAATAATATATGAGTTGTGTTGTTAGTTCAATATAGAGGGTGCCAACCTATTGGAATGTCTGTCAATAATGTGTAACCCCATCTTTATTAAGAAAAAATAGAATTATAAAAGTTATATTAAGCTAAAAGTTTCTTTAATTTATTCAATAAAACTCAACAAACATAATCTTATAAAAATTAAAACATAAATAAATACGGTATATATATTGTGAGTGTTCACATTGATATGATTTATCAAATAAATTCTATATCTCTATTAATTTTAGACTATATTAGATAGAATTTTGGGATAAGTTTATATTTTACCCTAAGATTTCAATGAGCTCAGATTTAGCTGTTAATCTTTTGAAACAAATTTACCAAACATTAAACGTCAATGTCCAAACTCAATCCGTGAAAACTTGGCTTGGAGCCTTAAACAAAATGTATTAGGCAAATCTATATACACATAGATTCTCAAGTTTATTCGGTTAAAAATTGGGCATTTCTTTATACAATGACAAAACAATCAACCAATTGATATTGGTAGAACGATAGAGTGGCACCATTCCAATGGAAGTCGTAGACATACCAAGAAAACAACGTATAAAAAAGATAAGTAATTTTTAAACAAGAACCCTTTTAGTTATCAATTTTATTAAAATAAAGCATATGTTTATTTAAAAAAAAAACCAAGAATTGAGTTAGCTCCGTCACTCAAAAAGAGGAAAAATAATTAATGGTGTTAAATGTGATTACGTGGCAAGAGATATTTTAATATTAAATTATTGGTTTTGATATAAAAAAAACTCATTTCCTACACTTTAAAGTTGTAAACGCATAAAATATTTAAGACTTTACCAATAAATTAAGATAAACAATCTTTTAGCACGTCAACACATTTAACATCGTTAATGATGTTTCCTCTTTTTAGGTAACGGAAATAAACACAATTTTTTGTCAAAATTTAAACACAAAAATCATTTTGATAAAATTAATAAACACATAAATTTGTTATAGAAAATTACCCTAACAAAAGAGAACACATTATTCCTAGGTGTGAATGGCATAACAGACTTGAAAAAAACATATAAGAAGCATATTTGATTGGTTGTTAGTTTGAACTAGATTGTTAGAAATAATATGATGTAGTGTAATTACCCACATAAATAATTAAAAATTTATAAAATAAGGATTAAAATTGTGAATGGAAAATTTCAATATTAGATTGAGTCCATTAAATGGAAAATAATAAATAAGCCTATATAGATCTCTTTACCTAAAAAATTTTCTTTTAACAAACTAAAGTTTGTTGGTATGTGCTTATATACATGCCAAAAAGAGTTTGTGATTATATGCATACTTCCACTACTTTCCAGCTATATATATATATATATATATATATATATATATATATATATATATATATATATATATATATATATATATATATATATCCGATGAAAGGAATTAAGTGTAATAAATAAATTTTGGTGAAACAACTTTTATGATGTGATAATGGTGACAATTTTGTAATTAAATAGAAAAGGTAGCATAATTGTAAAAAAATTGAGGGCATGCACGTGAATTGTGAGGGAAGGGAGACTCACGATGTCAACGTTAATGTCATCACATGAGAAAGAACCGTCTTTTATTTCTTTTCTTTAAAATACGTTTTCTCGATGATCCTGAAATCATTGGACTCGTATTAGTTAGACGGTCATTTTAAGATCCATTGTGGTCAAATAAAAATGAGTTTTATCTATTTAACCACTTTCATAACTTATTGGGACTAAACTGTGCGAAATTTGGCTTTAAACCAATAATTAAAGTTTCTTAGAATTACGATTTACATTTCCTAGAATTTTTCTAGAATTTTCTAGGCGATTTTTGGATTTTTTTAATTTTTATCCATTTAACCACTTTCATAATTTATCGGGACTAAACTGTGCGAAATTTGGCTTTAACCCCATAACTAAAGTTTCTTGGAATTATGATTCATATCTCCTGAAACTTTTCCATAATTTTCTGGGCAATTTTTGGAATAAAGTATTATTTTGGAATACCAGAGTATTCTTGTTGAAATATTAGAGTATTGTTTTGGAATATCAGAGTATTCTTGTTGGAATATTAGAGTATTCTTTTGGAATATCAGATTATTTTGGAATATCACAGTATTCTTTTTGGAATATCAGATTATGTTGGAATATCAAAGTATTATGTTGGAAGATTAAAGTATTCCAAAAAGAATATTGTGATATTCCAAAATAATACTCTGACATTTCAAAATAATAATCTATTCCAAAAATTCCCCAGTAAATTCTGAAAAAGATTCCAGAAGGATGTATATCGTAATTCTAAAAAAAATTTAATTCTTGGTTTAAAGCCAAATTTCGCATAGTCTAGTCTCAATAAATTATGAAAGTTGTTAAATGGATAAAAATTAAAAAAAAAATCAAAAATTGCTCAGAAAATTCTGGAAAGTTTCAAAAACTGTATATTGTAATTATAAGAAACTTTAATTCTCGGGCTACAGCCAAATTCCGCACAATTTAGTCCAAATAAATTATGAAAGTATTTAAATGGATAAAAATCAAAGAAATTTGAAAAAAAATCGTTTTTATTTGACCACAGTTGATCTCAGAATGAGCGGCTAATTAATAGGAGTCCAACGGTATAAAATTTTTCGAAAATGAATTCGGAATCATCAGGAAAATGTATTTTAAATAAAAGAAATAAAATTTTTTTCCTTCTCCTGTGATGACATCACTCCATCCTCATCCCTCTTTTTTATGCGTGACATGTTTTTCTATTTATTTACAAGTTTACCATCTTCTCCTAATTAATTACTAAATTGTTCTCCATTATCATACCATAAAAGTTGTCATATTGAAAAACCTTGCTGCACTCGATATCTCTCTTATATATAATTTTATATAATATGATTAATTTGCTCATGGGATAAATCATGTATCAATAAAATAGTATCATTATCTTGTTGCTAGTAATATTTACATATCAACAACATTAAATAATTAGTATTGAACATAAAAAGAGTAATACGTAATTCTGGTGGCTCACCAATATATAGGCTGCCATTGCCATATAACCAATCGTGGAGCTCATAATTAAGGGCCAAAGCTGTATTGAGGATTTGGCCTTCTTAATAATTAAACCTTCAACTTGAATAATTTAGAGGTCTCCAATAATATAGACCGAACTACTTAATTAATTAATTGTTCCAATTGAAAGTACACTTAATTTTGGCCTTTGGGAGGGTGACTATTTAATAAAATAACTAAATTCATAATAATATCATTTAAATAAAATTAATGATTAGGAATGATTCTAGCATTATCTCTTATTATATTGAGGTCAACATTAAAATATCCAAACATATTGAATGCTGAATATGAACCAACTCAATCAATCCACTTTTGGTCTCTATCAAAACACTCCATTTTCTTTACTAATTACTCCTTCCATGTAAAAAGGTTTTAAAATAAAATTATAAGCATTTCAAAAAAATCAAAAGATATTTAAGTAATTTATTTTTAAATATATCTTTACAATTGATTTAGCATTGATTGATAAGATGTTTTACATTTTATAATTATTTCCTTAATATGTGATTATTGAATTGATAAATGGTACTATTAAAGATTTAACAGCTAACAACTAACATGAGTAAAATTGAAATAATTTCGTAATTAATAGAGCTCTTGTTTCAATCAAGAATCATGTTATATCCCGTGTAGATATGTATTATATTATCACTCAATAGTAACATATACGACACAAATACGTGCATATTATTACAAACACCAAGATATTTAACTTGGAAAGACCAGCAAAATGATTTTTCTTGTAGGAAGAATGAAATTTTGTTCATTGTTACTGCAAAATGCGTCACAAAAAACCGTGGATCCTTTATGGATGCCTCAGCATTGTTTTCCACCACGGACTAAAGCTTATACGATTTCCCTAAGAGATATATGACTTGTTTGGTAAAGCGTTTCACAAGAGCATTTAGCGTTTCGCATGAACATATCACAATTTTATTCTAATATGCTACAAAATAGGTGCGTGGTGGCCTTCTGCACCGGATTTTCGTAGTAGTTTAATTTCAGATGATTTAAACTTTATTGAGCAATTTCGCTTTGTTTAATCTTTTTTTTCTTGACATTTCTTTATTTTTTATTCTTTTAATAAATTGGGCCTAACAAGTTTCGAGTGTGTTGGAGGTGCCGACCTAGTTGGGATGTCCGACTTCCCTTTCTCCGTTAGCTTCCCGCTTTCTATTCAAAAAAAGGTGCGTGGTTAAATTTTTGAAACTATATCATATAGTGTTTCAGAAGTATTTGCGGAAAGCTCTGAATTGGAGTTTTTCACGAAACCCTAATTCGATGATTGTAGATTTTGGCAAAATTACCCCAACTTTTATTCCAAACATCAACTGTTTTTTACAAGTCTTCCAAACACTAATTATCAAATAGCTATCAACAAACAACAACAGTTAACCGCAACAGCTGTAAAACTAATATCAACCACAAACATGCCCATAACCTGAAAGTAAGTTTAAGGAGCGGGCAATGCAAAAATACATCAGTTAATACCACACTGTATATAAGGGCTTCTGACACCAAAACCACAACTTCAGCTGAGAACAAAATATGCACAGGTACCTCCGGTTGGAACAACAAATGCACAACTATGAATTCCACACAAAGAAATAATAGAAGCAGAAAGCAATAAATGCGCATCCAAAATTTTAGCATGGAAACTTTTTCAACAAAAGTAAACTACAATACTCATAAGCCTCTTAAATGAGTAAAATCATGAGACCCACAAACCCCTTAAATCTCTACTAAAAAGGATTACAATTTTTGGATGGAGAAAACTATAACAAAAATTCATCACCCTCTCACACACACAAATCTTCTAGTTAACTAGCTTTGAGTTGTGGCTCACAAACCTCTTAAACCCCAAGCCTATTTATAGGAAGATTTCCCTTTACATATCTCTTTCTAAGCACCGTGAGATTTCGACTTCCCTTTATAATGATTTTAATCAATGTGGAATTAAGAGAGGAATCCCAAGAACTACCACCAGAAATATGTCAATTTGATGAGTATTTACTATTGTGTTTCCATGTGAACCATGGCTGCCCACAAGAAGATCGTCATCACAGAATTGTATAGTCCAGGCCTCATAATACTTTAGTCTCGTGATGTTTTTGCTGCAATCCTCAATGTAACTAGCATCTGGAATTAAGTGTTTGCAATCTAGAAACAATACCCACGTAGTGGGGAGAGTATATAAGAACACGAGTCCTCCACTAAATGTCCTAGCTAGGTACTTTCAAAAGGCAAGCCTTTCCCATTTTAGTGCCTAGTGGGGACGACGATCAACCATTCTCTGTACCCAAAAGCGAATGTCTCCTACCTAAATGAAAGCAACTTCAATCAACTGCCATCAACTCTCCATATATGGTCACCATAACACGAACAAAGTACTGAAAAATAGTATTGCTAGTGTACATAAAGACAATAAGTAGAAATGAATATAGGTCATGCAACCCAAGAAACAAAGCAATTAACTACAATCAGGACACAACCACTGAACACAAATTTAATACTGGATAGCTCAACTCAACTTCAATTTTTCTTTAATATCGATAACGACATTAACGGCATTCTCTTCAAATTTGTTTACATGGAAATCAATAGCTACTGGACAACAGTTCAGCCAAAGCAGAATGGATACTTGATTCCAGCTAGAAAAAAATCTCCAATCTAATAAGAGTTAGAAGAATCGAGTACGTGAAGCAAATGAATTTGTTTGTGGTAAGTATTGGGATGACAAGAATTGTTAAAATCCAAAGCATAAACTAATATTTCATTGAAATGACAATATTTATATACGTTATAGTGCAGATTTCTCGCCAAAGAAAACACAAAAGAGGTGACCATATAGGTTTCTTCAGATAGAACAAGGAAAAACAAGGCACATTGATATGGAAGAAGTAAAAACAGTACTTAGAGATCCAAATTTCTGAAACAAAAAAAAAAACAGCTACAGAAATAGAAAAAATAAGTAACAATCTACACAGAGATCGATGAAACATACCGATTCTACGACGAAATCAAGGGAGATAATAAAAGCAAAGGAACGCTTGCAATTTATCGAAATGAATGAGGAAGCTAAGCCAGTGTCGTTGATGAACTGCTACCTGAGGAATCAAAATTTGACAAGCAACCGACACGTAAATCAAAAGTCAGACACTGTTGTCAACTGTTTTCTGTGCACCAATAAGTGACGCTAGCCTTCCGATTCCCATTGTTGAGAAAACTTCTGTATCAATTAGTATCTCGCTCATTAAAAAATCATATATAAAATGTAATCATAATAAAGTAAAATAAACTAAGACATCTCAATTGAAAACAGAGTTGCAATTTAACATGTAATTACATAACCATGTCACCGAACATAGCCTATGTTCAAGTTGATAAGTCCAACATCAATCTTCATAAGACATCATAATCCATCTAAAATTCCCAAGTCACCAATAAATCCCTCAACAGTAATATCCATAACACAGATCGTGACACGTAATTACTGTTACAAAACTGGAAATTCCATTCGTTTCAGAAAGAACATCTCCGTTTCATATCTACCGACGCATAAGCTCAACAGCTAGAAGAGTGAGGCTCAAAATATCATAGAATCATGCACATTGGAAACCAGAGTGCAAATAAACAAAAATGCTTCTTTTCACATTTAACTGAGAATCATATGAACATGATAAGCATTGAATGATAATCAAGAAATAAAACAGTGAATTCTAAATGTTTTCATTTACTTTCAAGCCACCATAGAGTTGGTTGGTATCATCAAGTATTTTGTTGTTTTACATCGAGAAACTAATTGTAAACTCGAGTTATATCCTCACTCTCCACAAGTTTTCCCTCGCGCCTCTGGCACACCAACGCAGCAGCAGTAATCAGATGGATGGCATGTCTTAACGATGTTTCTACCCCAATATCGATCAACAATGATTTTGCTTCTTAAGACATATCGATATCCTCTTCTTGACAATAGGTCATATGTACCATTTTATCTTTATAAAACCTGAAAGAAATTTAACTACCTCAACTAGAATTATTCTTTTGAAGCCAAAACTCACATGTTTAATCGGTCTCTTAGGATTTCAATGGTGCTTCTTTAATCAGTCTCTCCTGAATTTGACACGAGACTCTAATTTTTCATCAATGCCTGTGATCCTCGTTCTTTAAACTTGACTTTTATTTTCTCATAAGTTTCAGTTTAAAATAATTTGAATAAATAAACAGATTGAGGCAACGAGCATAGCAATAAGATATAAAAGGTGCTAAATTTCGACACTACTTTTTCGAGACTATTTAGGGAAATCTGTTAAAATTCTCCCCCCTCGAACTTCAACTGAAATACACAGAAATTAGGCCTCTATAAGTTTACATGGTATTAAAAAAGCAATTCAAAGGCTTAAAAAGATGCAATTTCCAGTCATAAAAACAAGATATTGCTGCATATAACAAAAGTATAACCAATACATTACAGAATATCTGAAACCAAAATGTTTTTCTGTACTCGCAAAAACTAGCATCAAAGTAAACACAAAAGTACCTGCTGTTAATATTATCAAATTCAGGAAGTGTCACATAATGCAGGAGGACCTCTTTCCTCTTCTGTCCATTAATTTTGTTGGCCGTACACCAACTTGTCAAACATCTCACGGGGGATCTTTAAGTAAAGTTAGATGACTCGGATCCCCTAATAATTTCCCTCAAAGAATAAAAGTTTGGAAAAAAGAAAAGCTTGCTATGGTTATTCTATTGAATTGTGGTTCTAAACAACCGTAACATTTGGACAATCAATTGTGCAATCATCGGTTACTTTAATATTTAAATCTATAGTTACTTTTTTATTAGTGAATGGTAAAATTCAAAAATAGCTTCTTCTTTTTTTCTTGTCATGAGTACAATTGAGACCATGTGCTTTATGAGTGAACTCAACCGAATTTAAGTTCTTTTACTGAATTGAACTGAAATAATTATTGATAAGGTATAAAGAATATGATCTCACTCGTAAGTTAGAAAAATTCTATCATAGAGTTAGTCCAATGGACTCAATCAACGGCAATGTGACGTTTGCATATGTGTTTTACTCTAATCCTTTCCACATGAGATGATATGTTTTCTAGTTTTATTAATTCAATCTATTGCATCCGCTCTCCATTAAAAATATTTATAAGTTATTACATAGATTTTAATGGTGATAATGTACACAAGTTATAATTGACCATGCAAGAGCTAATTTTAAATGAAACTTGGATCATACACTAAATTGTCATAATTAATAATTTCAGTAAACTTGGGCCATGTAGGTTATAGATAAATATAGACAGGACCACATAGATATGCTTTATTATTGTATTTGCAATTTGGGCCATGTAGGTTATAGATAACAGGACCACATGGATATGCTTTATTGTGTTTGCAACATTTTTATATGCATGGTTATGGGCTCATTCCCTAGCTATTGAATCATATAGCACTACGATTAACCACGAGTGTTTGCTGTCAAAAAAAAAAACCACGAGTGTTTTTATATGTTTATGGATAAAAATTTGGTCCTTAAAGTTAGTTAAGGAGATGAATTTTAGTCTACAACTATTTATATCAATTGAGCCTTTTAATTTGTAATGATAAAATAGATACAAATTAGTCCTCCAGTGAACTCTTTAGTGCTCTGAGATGTAGTCAGACACCTCTTGTGACGCTTGGAACGGGTAGGGTACCCGCGGGTAGTGCCCTTCCCATACCCGTACCCATTAATTTTGGCATTTCCCGTACCGTCCCATACCCTAACGGGTACACTTTTGCAATCCCATACCCTTACCCGTGTAAATAGCGGGTACCCACGGGTATCCACGGGTATCCATATCCGTTCATGCATAATATAGCTAACCATATTTTTAAAAAGAAAAAACATCTAATCCATACATAAATTTAAAAATAATCCCAAATCATTTAATAATGAATTTATTTGCAATGGGCTGAACCAAATAATGAGCCATTATTATAAACCTAAACAAATTTTATTGAGTTATATATATATATATTTATATATTATGTATATTTTTTAATGAGACGGGACGGGTACGGGTACCCATCACCCTCAAATATATCACGGGTAACGGGTACCGGGTACCCTAGGGGGTAATCCCATACCCGTCCCGTACCCGTCACGGGTAGTGTTTTAAATCCCATCCCCGTCCCATACCCTTTTAGACCGGGTATGGGTAAACCCATTAGGGGCGGGTAGTGCCGGGTACCCACGGGTTGGGTACCCATTGCCATCCCTACTTGGAAACACTCTTAACAGTCAAATTAGTAAATGTCTAAGAGAGAGCAAAATAGAGTATGGGTAGGTTACATTACTGACATTTATTATGTGGGCGATATGTATAGACGAGATCAAGTCGGTCAGTTGAACATCAGGGCATTTGGTTGGTGTCTGTCATCGTGTCCAATGCGCACGTGTGGGAGGCTAGCTTGCGCTGTTCGTGTATACATGTAACCGATGATGCATATGGGCATTGAACACGTCACTGAGATGTTGACCTTGATATGGTTTGGTCATCTTGGGAGTCTGCTTGGGTCGGGCTTAATGTTTCTGATAACAGAATTGCATGGGCTTGTAGCAGTTTATAACTGCCCGACCCTATTAAAAAAGCCAAGAAGATGACTTGTCCGTTATCTAGCACTCGCCCGATAGGTTCTACACACCAAAAGAAATCCATCCGCCTAAAGACGTAAGATTCGCTCAGGATGGAATCTGCCTCTTTAGGTCTTCCTAATCAAGAAAATAATAGGAATAATGAATTCCAGATTAGGGAAATATGATCTCAACTACAATTCTATTTCTTTATATAAAGGAGCATCTACAAAATAAAAAGAAAAATCATATTAGAGCAATAACTGTCGTTGACTGCCTATATAAGTTGATGTTTAGCCGGTAAAGTTACACATTCACAAATATTTTAATTACTTGCGTTCTAAGTCTTCTCTTATTGATGTTTTTAGAGCATCAAAAAGTTATCAGGCGACCACATCACATGTTCTAATTTTTATGGATGATTTTTGCTTTTTACGTATGCTTGGACTCTAAATCTCCGCTTTGTTGCTCCCGATTTCTCTTTCTTATAAAAAATTCGAAATCTCTTTGAAGCCCATTTTTCTGATTTCTTTTGAAGCTTAAATTTCTCCTTTTCATAGGTGGAGGCCTCCACCTGCGAAGCGAGGAGAAATTTGAATGTTGTAAAAGTACATTTGCTGCACTTTCTTCTAATGAGAGTTGTTATCTTGAATTAAAAGTATACAAAAAGTATTTCTTTAATGTTGGCTGCTCATGGCCATTTGCTAATTTGAATGTATGCTTGTATGGTGTTGATATCTGTTTGCTTCCTGTTGGGACTTATACTTGGATAAGTTTTGGGGGGAATACTGAAATTGCAACAACTCCATCCTTTGCTAGGGCTGTCCTTGCAAGGCAATTTCAGTCGCAGTGGATGGCCCATGTGAAGCAATTTCGGTTTTTTCGATTTTGCAAAGGAATTCTAATGAGTTCTGATATTCTTGCGAATAATATTCTTCTTCGATTGAATTGTGATCCTCTTTTGAATTGATAATAACCTGCATTTCTGTACTAGTGAAAATTATTCGGAGATGGAATCTCCTAGTAAAGCTCAATAAAGTTAGTAGAGGATTTATGGAGTAAAGGTATTTTGTAGTTCGTGGAGATCATGGAAACTTTTTGTGTGGTGGTTGATAACTGCTTTTGAGCGGTTATCCTGTTTATTGAGCCGGTTTTCTTCCATAATATGGGGCCTTTTGTATTTGCTTAACAAACTTATTGCGCCTTTTGTTTGCAATTATAGTTAAGCCTAGTTGGATAACTTTTAGCAAGTTATCAATTTCCGACGAGGTGTCGAGCGACTTTGAAAAAGAAATAGAATTCAACCCAAAAATAGTTAGGTCAATTTGCACATTTTCGCTGTTGAAAATCGTCCAAATCCAACCGCCATTGATAAAGATGAAGAATTTTGTTGTGGAAGTGAGGTAACAAGTGAACAAGTGATGGCTTCAATGGTGATTTTTCATTGATAGCGTGAAGAATATAGCAGATTACAAGAGAATTACGACAAATCAATCCCTAAGATACATGAGCTAAGACTAATTCAAATAAGCTACAAAATAGCTAACTGAAATATAAACAATTATCAACTGATAATAAGCTAATTTAACATTAACTCTAACAACAAGGGCATAATGGAAAATATGAATAAATATGCCCACATTAGCAGTGTGTTTGAAAAAGGATCATAAAACATAAATAAAAATGTATGTTTTGTAATTAACCTTTTCTTTTAATATATCATTCATTTTCTAATGACAAGGTAACTATCTCTTTTTTTCAAAGAATAACACCCGATTTTTCTATCAAACTTAACACATGTCAAATTAAGACTACTAATCATATAAAAAATGTGTTATTTTAGGCTAATTTAATTCTATATGTGTAGTTGAAAGACTAGCTAAATTAATACACAAACTTTTTCATTAAAAGCAGGGTGCGTGGAAAAATTAATACTTGGTTCAAATTTGATTCATTAATCGATCCTTAATTAATTCAATTTATATTACTTTCGTGATGGCAGCCATAATTGGGTTGGATGCTTAGCAATGAAGGAAGGAAAAGGGGAGTTGATATGGATTGGTGAAGAAAAGTAATTAATTAATTTATGAGAATTGGATAATTTGTAGGATTAATGTCGTGCAAACGTGGGAGATGTAGGCCCAGTTTGACATTGCTCTTTTAGCTGTTTTTCTTGTTTTTTCAGTTTTCCCTAGCTAAAAGTAGTATTTAAAAAAACAGGGAAAGCTTTTTTCGGCAAAAGCTAGAATTTGTAGCTTTTAAAAAAAGTACTTGCTAGAAGTTGTGCTAAAAACTGATATTAATATTTATTTTACTAAAATAAGTTTAACTTTCAATATATTTTAATAAATACATATATTTTTTATTTATTTTTTTGACTTTATGACTTTTGAAATGTATTTACCAAACACTTCATAGATTTTACCTGCTTTTTCCGACAACAACTTTTCTCTACACCCTTTTTCCCAACAACAATTGCTTATTCCTACAGCAATGCTAAACTAGCCCGTAGAATCTCTATTAAGAAAAGTTAGGTATACCCTAAAGCAAAATGAAAGTTAAATTAGTATTTAATTGATAACTTATAGTTATTTTTTAAAAGGTTTAAGGGAGTAAAGCATGGAACAATAAAAAAAAAGCTTCAACATCACAAATAGTTTAAAAGAGGACAATGAAGGTGGACACGACGGCTGACATTGTGCTCTCTAGTGATCTATGATTCTATATAGATCAACAGCTATGTTGCATGAACATTGTGTTTAATAGTTAATTGTGTACATTTCGTGTAATTTAGAGAATGGTTGTAATTTAGAGAACATTGTGTACATTTCAAGATCTCTTCATGAACATTGTGTTTAATAGTGATCTATGATTCTATATAGGCTATTTTACAAATGGTTGTAATTTAGAGAATACTAGTATCTATGTTTATGACCATTTTTCGTGTATGTGCAACATGAGTTGATATTCAAAGGTTCCCAATTATTAGTTTCTTTTGATTTCTTTTGCAGTTTCAAACATATACAAATATTCAAGACTCGCAGTCACCAGGTTCCTTAGGAGATTCGTCAGGATTAGTTAAAGTGTTTACATATTGCTTCTAATATGTAGCTTGTGGTCTCTCACATTTTCAGAGCAGGGAATAGAGCTGATGATTCTTTAGCGCGTCACGGTATTACTTGCACAGATACGAATTGGTGGTCTTCAGCTCCCAATTTTTGTAATAGATTTATTTATGAAAATTTTAGTATGATTGAACAATTTCGCTTTGTGTAATTTTCCTTTTAAACTCTTTTGTATTTCTTCTTTAAATTTTATTTTATTTGGGCCTAGCTGCAGGTTCGTGTGCTGGGGGTGCCAACCTAGTTGGGATGTCCAAACACCTTCCTTGTTTCTAGCTTCCCGTCTTTCATTCAAAAAAAAAATATACAAATATTCAACTAGGCTGTATAGTCGCTTAAGCGCTCAAAATTGAAAATTTACACCACCTAAGTCCGTCAAAACAGTCAAAATTTGACTTGTCATCAACTAGTTTTTTGACTAATATTCAAAAGCCTCCAACTATCAAACTATAATGCTTAGCGCCTTTTATTGCAGTATTGTTGAATTCCCCTTGCCCCTTAGAGCCATAACTGGGAGTGATAGAGATACTCAAATAACAGACAAATTTAAAGCTCATTACATAGTTTTCATATATTTTTTCGGTGTTCCGATAGCTATAGATGCTTCAGTATTTTGGGCTAGAGGAAGCAGCCTTAGTATCATAAAAAACTTACAAGAAAATTTAAACATCGCTCCACTTATGAAAACCTCAACAACGACAAATGAGAGCCCATAAGAGCTATTTCGATATTGGTGAGCTCTCGCGATGATTAAGCATCTGGTTTTTATGACTCCATACTTGTCAGTAATTCGATTCATTAATTTTCAGTGATTTCACTTCATTAAATGCACTTAAATTTCAGTTCACTTCGATAACTTTTATTAACTTTTAGCAATAAAATGAGAGAAACTAAGTTTTTGTTGAATAGTAATGAAAGAAATAAAGAAATAGCATTACAAAAAAGTTGGAAAGGTAAAGAGAGAGTATGGAATAAAATAAAAGAAATCTAATCAGCAAGGCTTGTCTAGTCCATGAAATGAATTAAGGTCGGTGAGAGTCTCAATCAGAAAAGAAGCTTTCTTGCTTTTGTTTTTGTCTTTCTACTTTTTCTTCAATTTTCTATTCATTAGTCTCTCCATCTTTCTTTACTTGTTGTTCTATAAATCAATGTCATACCCCCTCTCATTCCTTCCCCTTTTCTCTCTTTTCTTCTCCATTTTCTCTATTCATTCATTCTAATTAATCACAGCAAATTCATTAGTTAGTTTGTTTTCTTTTTTTTTTCGGTTTTCCTATCCGGTTTCCGAACCACCAGTTTAGAAAATCATTAAAGTTCGGACATTAGTTAGTTAGTTAGTTAGTTAGTTGAAATGAAGCGGAAAGATATGAAACGGAGTGAGTCGGAGCTAGCCCTGGAAGAAGTGGTAAAGAAGACAAGTCTGAGTACTACTTCTACTTGTACGGCTTCTTCTCTTCATATTCATAATAATAACAATCATAAGATTAATATGTCTATGACTACCATGATGAGAGATTTCTCTCATTCTTTTTCTAACTCCGATCTCGACTATTCCTTTCTCCCTGATGTTCTTTTTTCTGATCTTCATCATCATCACCATCGGGTAAGGCCTTGTTAATTTTCAGTTCAGTTCATTTTAATAAATTTTAGTTATAAAAGTTTACATATATAATAGTGAAAATATATATGAAATTTTAATTCCTTTAATAAAGATCGTTAGAATATATTTTTAGAAGAGAAGTTGATGATCATTACAATTAAGTTGCGGAATATCACTTCCTTCAATGTTACTTAAATATTTTGAAAGGAATTATTAATTTACTTTTGCTGGAATTATTAATGCCTGCCGAATAACTACAAACAAATAAAACAAAATTTGCAATTACGTAATAAGAACAAAGAATCAGAAATTAATGCCTAAACTAAGAGAGTAAAATTACAATAAAAAATTAAAGAAAGCCACTTAATTTCAATTTTTAAGGCTTTGTGCCAAATGAAACCTGACAACATAATTATATATGCTAGTGAGATGATTCATAACTATTTAGGATACTATATAGCACCCCAAAGCCCTATACTCTTTTTGTTTATCTAATCTGTCCTTAATCAATATAATTGTATACATTATAATAACTTTTCTGATATGCATAATTATAGTTCTATTGATTGATGTGTTTAATTGCAATATGCTATGCTTAATTAACAAACAAAAATGGATACAGATTAAGAATTTAAAGATTATTCTTTTGGCGGGTTTGCTTAGTATATATATAACCGGTTTCAAAAAAGTTGAACGTGTTGTAATAATGAATTGAATTTGAAACTTGTGAGATGCAGGAGATGAACAATGGAGTCCCAGGATCAGTAATATGGTCATCGACGACGGAGAATATGACTCCGAAGAACTCAACATCATCACCACTTATCGATGCATACTCCTCTGTCTACGGTTAGTACTATAATCTCAATTAATAAAATGATTTGTATGAATTTGTTAATTTCATCATAAATTGAAGTATTGAATGAATGAATGGAACAGTTGAGAGTCCAATATCACAAGGCAAAGAGGAGCAAACAAGAGTGACAGGTTCTGGTTCGTCACACGACCTTCAATCTGATGACGACTTAGACGAAGAAGAAGAAGAAGATATTGAGACTGAAGCCGGTCCGTGTGAACAGAGCACCAACCCTATTGATTTGAGACGAATTCGAAGGTGCTTGCTTTAACTAATCAATTTGCTTTCTTCCAATCCTCTCTAATCTAATCATGTTTTTAAGTAGTTACTGCATTGTTATGACATTCAATTGTGTTTGTGATGGATGATCAGGATGGTATCGAACCGAGAATCAGCAAGGAGATCAAGGAAAAGAAAACAAGCACATTTGCAAGATCTAGAGACGCAGGTAGAGCAACTCATAGGCGAGAATGCAACATTGTACAAGCAGCTTTCCGAGGCTTCTCAACACTATCGCCATGCCGACACTGATCATCGTGTTCTTAAAGCCGACGTTGAGGCTCTCCGAGCCAAGGTACATTCATACACACATTATTTTATTAAGATTATTATCAGCTTAAGCTCGTAATTCAATTCCATTTGATTTTATAGGTGAAGTTGGCTGAAGATATGGTGACTCGAGGGTCGTTCATAGTGCAAAATCATCATAATTTGGCTACTAATTCAAATCATATTAATCCTAGGAGAGGAGTTGCGAGTGTTTCGCCAAGCATCACCATTAATGGAGACGATGGCTCTGCTCTTCCGATTACGAACCCAGCCTCCCTGTTTACTGATTCAGTGAGTTGTGTCACCGATCTCTGGCATTAATCATAGTATTTATCTATCTATGTAGATCGAGCTCCCACGTGTTTAATTTGGTTAATTAGTGTTTAGCTTCTTCTTAAATTAATTAGTTAGTTAGTTAATAATCTTTGTATGATGTTTCATTCATGTTAATGTGCTTCTTCTACATATATTATTAGTAGAGGGACAGATGTTAAGGAAAGTCAATGAATGAACGAATGAATGCTAGTCTTGATTAGTTTAAATTTTTTGAGTTATATGTACTCATTGCTGTTAATTTCTTGCACAACAATGCAGCTTATAAATCATAAAATTAATATGACTGGATTTACATGGTTATCAATTTTATGACACGGGTCATTCGGAGGAGGACATTTGAAAGACTCGATCCCTCTCATGAAATTGTAGAGTTCGTGTATTTTTTTATATGAGATTCATCCATCGTGTTTCTGACTCGTTAGATTCGCTATTCTCTACGATATCAAAAAATTGAAACTAAGGACTTTTCTAAATTTGTCATTACATCTATTAACTGCCATACTCATTTAAAAAATATTTATAGTAACACTTCAGTAATTATTTTATAAAAATTTCCAAGGAAGTATGAACTAGATTACTATATCCATCAAAATCATAATCAGTTGGAATCTATTATTCTCTATTCCCTCTCTTCATTCGATATAGCATCCGGCCATTGACTTGTTAGTTAATATACTTGTACTCTCGGCCACCAGAAACCATCCCGATCGAGTGAGATGATCTCCGGGGCTCTTTACTATTGCCTCCGACATTGCAACAATCAAACAATATACAAACTAGTTCCATTACCGGATTAAGAAAATGAAAAGAATGTAGAATTGCCATAAAAAGAAAATGAAGATTCAATTAATTAGGACATCATCATTAACTCAAACTCATGAAAATCAACCTTGCCATCCAAGTTAAGATCAACAACCTTCATCATCTTCTCAATATCATTCAAATCCCAACCTTTATCAAGTCCAAGACATTGAAGCACCCTCTTGAGCTCACTTGCTTCAATGAATCCATTCCCATTCTCATCAAATATCTTAAATGCTTCCTCAAGCAGCTCTTGCTTCTTCCTCGACCCGTCTTCTTCCAACCCACTAATCACCTCCTCTGCGGCTACTTCCTCTTCTCCTTCGTCTCCCACAATCATTGATCTGCTGCTGTTGCTTCCTTCTTCGCCGTAAAGCTTCTCCACCACTTGCCTTACTCTCTCTTTCTTGATTTTTCCGTCTTTTTCCATCCCGAAAACTGCAGTTAAAGCTCGGATGATGAACTCGTCGGCTTTATTATTATGATCACATGAATTTTTGGGTATGTTTGGATCAATATTGCAAGGTGAGGATTTTGATCCTGAAACTCCTAGTACTTGCATTAGCTCCCCTATTAATCTTGCCATTGTTCTTTGTTTCTTGGTTTTGTTTATGAGGCTGTCTTGTTTATATACTGATGAAGCATATAATTAAGCCATCATGTTGATGAAAATTTCTTTCAGTGCCATCCTGCTACCAAATTTTAATAGTTGTTGCTGATTTAAATTAATTAATTGGCAGAGTTGGCAATTTCTATTTATTTTTAATTGATGGGTTCACTGCACCAGAGCAATAATCCCCTGTTGATTTTTTTAAAAAAAATTGGTTGCTTAAGATAAAAGTTAATATAATGCTTAAGATTAGGATCTACATTCTCTAGTAACAGCTGAGGTTTTTACTCGAGATCATCAGAATTCAGAGCAACAGTCCCTAATTTGAGCCTTAGTTAGGATCAATTTTAAAGAACATTAATTTGAAAGTTGGCTCTACTTCTTTTGAAATAGTATGCATTTAACTATGATGGCAACGGATATCCTACATGGTTTCCAACTATCTGACTCTAATGAAACTACTTGTGCCTAATTAAAATGAGTATGAGATTACCACCAAGGTACACAGTGCCGATTAAGGCTACTTTCCTTCCACTGTATAGCCGCGCTAGCAGGTACTATGAGCCCTTTGTCCCACTCATCTAACCAGCTCGCGTGGTTCACCGGTTCCACCGAAAACTCTCATTTGTTGAAGCGGGCAACTCGTGCCGTTTATTCTTAAAATATGTATAAAAATATAATTATGCAATTAATAAGATTTGATCTCACACACTAAGAAGTAGCCAGAATGCTTTAACTACTGTGCCAATTCATTTTTATTGGTTAAAACTTACATGTACCTACTTATATATAGTGTTAATATTTAATCATGCATTACTAAAATTTGTATTTTTTTTCTTTATGTTGGTTGTTAAAGGGTAAAGGTCTCTGTGATTTAAAAGGTAAGGATATAAGATTTGAAGATCCTACAAGTCAAGTTCATGGGACGGGTATGGAAATTCAGTACTCCCGGGTACCCTACAATTTGATTTAGATGAGACATGAAATCTCACTCACAGCTCACGAGAGAGAACATATTTAATTACTGTTTCAAAAATGCAGCATGCTTGAAAATTTTTGCAAGTCAGCAAATCTTATAAATTAATGGGAAAATGATTTTTCTATTGTTTAAGAGAGTCACATGAGAGTGCAGAAACCGCGTTTTGTAATAAACAATAATTATTATCTGATTATTGATTTATAATTAAGTAATGCTACTGGATTTTCTTCTTTCATCCACTACCTTATACTTAATTGATATTCTGTTTGCTTATTGGAGTCAGTGATGGCTTTGTCACATTTGCTGGCATTTCACGTTCATGCCCTGTACTGAGACTACACTATATCTAAAGAAAATTAAAAAAAAATATATTTTTACTGTAAATGTAACTGTATTGACTGCAAAATAAGTTATCGTGATTTGCGTCGTGATCCTAAACAATAAAAACGATGATCCTATCGGACAGAACATATCAGAATTGACTGTATAGATCGTGTCCAGTCAAAAACTAACGGGATTGATCCAACTCTGATGCAGATGGAAGACAAGAAATGCAGATACAAAATGGGTTACCAGCTGATAATCAATTTGCTAATGTGATTGTATAACTTAATGTTTTGTACAGTAACTGTAACATGTTTGAACCTGTATTGAGCTTTATCTATTACAGTTTAAGCCAGGAGAAGAGAAGAGTGATGTTCTCGTACTCAGTTTATCATCGGTCTTCCTATATTTAAAAATTGCGCATCAGTTCCTCCAAGTCCTCCAGAACCAGAGTAGTCCTCGGGTATCGGGATATTTAACTCGGAACAAACCAACTGAATGATTTTTCTTGTAGTAGTTCCAAATGACATTTTATTCACTGTTACTGCGATGGCAAACCTATTGTTAATGTCACAAAAACCTGTGGATCCACCCATACCTGAGTGGCCAAAGCCAACGAGGGATCCGTTTGAACTATTTCTCTTGAATCCTAGTCCAAATTTTCCATTGGGGATGGTGAAATTCTCGAACTCGCCAATGCCCATAAATGCGTCGTGAATTCTAGGATTGTCGAACATCTTGACTACAGTATTCAATCCAGAGTCACCAATGTTAGATGTACTAGTGCTTGCGCTACTAGTACTGCCATGAGTGGTAAGTCTAGTGTAACCATCGTTGCTTTTCTTTACACCACTATCACCATGGGACTCAGCACCATTAGGTCCGTTCTTTGATGAAGTCCCCGCCTCGTTGCTTTTGCATTTTCGCTTTTTAGAGGAGGGCTTTTGAGAAGGAAATGTAGGAATGTGAGGATGACTACCGAGGGGGGGCTCAGATGAAGAGGAATGTGGTGGTGGCATCAATCCTACATCAGCCAGGGCTGCATAGTAGCGTGCAAGAGCACGGGCTGAGCAATGTCCATTAGCAGCAGGTATGATTGAACGCCGAACAATCAGCATGTTAAACATAGCTGGTAAGGTCATTGCTAGTTGAGAAATTTGGCTTGGCTGGAAGGAAGATGGAAGGTCTGGACGGTTTCCCAACTCGGAGAGATTGCTGAGCTCGTTCATATCTACCGTCAAAGTTGCTAGCCGTGACTCGACTCCTGGAGTAGAATCATGAAAGCATTATATCACCTGAACAAAATCCATGCTAATAATTCGCCAGGAGCAGTTAATGTTATTTATTAAACCATAAATAGGTAAACAGAAAGAACTCATTTGCATTCACAAAATTCACAAGCAGTTGAAACAGAATAGGAGATTAATGAGCAAAGTTCAAATTGACTTATTCTGACAAAAAAAATCTCATTTTAGCTCATCGACCCCTATAACTTCTTCGCAAAACTTGGCTATTGACAAATTGATTTGGCTCTCGACAGATAGTTCAATTTGCAGTGTATTACATACACTGTTACACATTAACTTGACCATCTATGGGTGTGTGTAATATACAGCTAACAGAACCACAAATCAAGGACAGAACTAATGAAACATTAAAGAGCATGCGCCAATATGATAAATTATGCCAAGTACAATGGCAAATTTTTTATATTTATTAATCTTATCATGGTTGACATATACCTGGAGGAGTTCCAATATACAGCTCGCCATCGATTTTGAGGGGCTTAATGATTGCCTCTTCAAGGATCTCCTGGAACTTCTTACCAGATGCATGCTGTTTCATGTAACCGCATTATAAACAGGGAATAAGTAAAAACTACTTTAAAAAGCATCTCTCATTAATTGCGCATTCATGTCACAGGTAGAACTAAATTTAAAGATCCTACTTGTAGCATGACCACAATTTCATGGCAGGCAGGATAAAGGGCTAAAGGATAATTGCTATCCTCGGCAAGTCAAGGTTTGTTTTTTCCTTTCCATCCAACTTTTCCTTCTTCGAGCATTTTATCAGGAATAAATATCTGGAAATCTGTGGAGTCATGCTCACATTGATAGGTATGATGAACAAAGGTATATTTAGTGCATATGAGATCTTGTATCACTTTAGAGATGAAAATTTGCTTTTGGCCCAAAAAGTTCAATTCTTCCAATACCGAAGCATGATATAGTACCTCAATTATTCCACCGCAGAGCCAACCGAAAGATAAATAATGATATAGCTGCTCTTTGCCAGGCTCTGTCTCGGGAACTGACATGCAAATCTGATTCAGGCTTTCATCCCAGTCACAAACCAGCAAAGGATTTTCTTTGGTATGGTTGGCCATGGCATTGTGTAAACCAGATGTATGGTTGAGCACATGATAGACCTAACAGTTATCAAGAAATTAGCAAAACAGAACATATCTTAAAACTTCAGGTGGTAATGGTAGAAACTCAACATCAGAAGGACAATTATCTTACCTTTACAGTATCCTTTCCGTTTCTTCCAAACTCTGGCCAAATATGAGCAATATTTTCATTGATCTTGAGTTTTCTACAAATACAACATGCTATAATTTGTAAATTAACTGCTAAGCTTTTTCAGGTTAAAACCTTTCAAGATCTCTTCATGACAATGTTTCATAATTTGCAAAAAACAAAATTTTGGACTGCCATCTTACAAAGTGTATTTAAGCCTTGTCCACCAGGGTAAAATGATTAAATCGCATATTCTGTGGTCAAACCATAATTCTTTGAGAGGGACGAAATTTAGGATCCTAAATAACCAGAATGCTATAGTAATATTTTCTTTTTCCGTGATGTGTATAATAGTTCCTTTTATACTCTGACAGAGCATCTCAAAGTCAGATGACAGGAAGTTAGTCATGTTATCAGATAAGGTTGTTACGATTTCATGAATCGGAAGATAAGGGCCAAAATATTATTCCAAAACATGTGCATAAAATATCTTACACACCCATGGTCAATGAGCCAATGTAACATTCCTGCCGTGATTCCCTTTGAAGCAGAAAAAACAGGAAAGAGGCTATCAGGCTGAACTGGTCGTGGATCATATCTACCAAGGACTCCAGCAGCAGTATCAATGATAACCTCTCCATCTTTGTAAGCACACACCTTAAGACAACATTATTGGAGAATGTCAGAATAATCTTTATAACTATAAAGCAAATTATTACCTTTGTCAAGTCAAACCACAGAAATTCCCAACTTTTGTTCAAAAGCAAAAGAAACCAAAAAATGAATCTAAACACAATTACGATGTCAATTACATAGCAGACTGTCCAAATCACACTACTTCGACTTGTTTGCTTTTTTATTATCATTACATGACAACATATTCCAGTCACAACTTTACTGGGCTATCATACTGCGTAACCATAATCAATGCTTAAATCTGTCTTCATATTGAACTCTATTCAAACCATACCAAGAGAATATAAATTTAAATAGTGCATCCGTATAATATGCTCCACCAACAATGTTCTGAAAAGCACTCACAGCAAGCCACTATTAGAGAAATCATGTGCCATCCAGTAATTTACTAAATCTTGATAACAATATTCACTCATCCTAGCTTCAGTGAGCAAAATTTGTACGAGAAATGGTTTATAAGAAGTCTTCCTCTATTAAGCATCTAGAACAGCTCAGGTATGTGATGTTCTATTTTAACTTTTAACACTTTGAACCTTAAACAATCTATTTGAAAAGACAGTGCAAGTGCCAAATCGTTGAGGTTGCCAAAAGCATTGTGCCATATACTTAGTGAAAAAATGAACCAGACCTGGATTCCTAGTATCTTCTCTTCATTACCGAGCTCAACTAATAGCTGCCTCAACTTTGCCTCCACGTCAGAATGAACTGGGGCATCATAGATCCATTGTGCATTTACTGCTGGTCCTTTATTGATGCTTCTGTAAATTTTATACTAAGTTTCAAACAGAGAATAATAAATACAAAAATATAAAGTCAAATTGATTTTTGGGATAATCACCCTTGCAGAGCATATTCAGCGAATGGTCTCATGATGGTTTGATATACTATACGAATATTCATTGTGGATGACAGACCTAAAATTATGTCAGATTGTGAGAAAACAGCAAAAGAAAAGAACAAAGTTTTGCACAAAAAGCTGGAACAGGGATTTCGGTATGGACCTCTCAGAAGATTCAGAACTCTTGAAAATATTACAATATCACCAGGAAAAGCATCAACCTGAAGTGAACTTGTAATTAGATGTGAATGAAATGGTTAATAAAACATATAGTTAACCATGAGATCGAAGGAAACAATACTAGGAGTGTAGGACTTACTGGATTAAAGCGTTTAACTTCTTTTTGGTTCAGCTTCATCTTTTCCTGTATCACCTTCATATTTTTCGTTCTTTGCTCAGACAAGTTTTTCACGGTTTCCTAACAGGAATTTTATTATGTTATATGCAATAGAACTCACTGAAGTTCAGAAAAAATACGACAAGTAGGGTCTGCATACTTACAAAAGCTTCATTTGCGGGTGTTGATGAACGAAAGAATATATTTGTTACTTCCATAACCTGCTCTGGAATGTCCAAGCGCAGCTTCAGCCCCATTTCTGAGAAGGCAGACAAAAGGGCCACATGATCCCCCTGGAACACAAGGAATGACAATTTACTTTCGAAAAATAACCAATTGAAAGGATCCGAATAGCTTTATAGAATGAAGAAGCTGCAAATTACAGAAATGGCCTGAATGGGCATTCATTCACATGTTAATGGAAAACTCAAGAGTAGAAAGAGGACAAACAACAGACCACACCATTGTTTTAAAAAACTTGGAAAAAACCAACGTTCTCCTTCAGAATTTTTTAAGGAGTATAAATAAAATATGCATAGTAGGCAGAGGACATAGAATAAAGATCAAGAGGACGTTGTAGACATGTAAGCATCGGCAAAAAGAGTAAAATTGCAGCTGGAACTGAAAATGGATCTCATGTAAGACTGGAAATCTGTAAATTAAGTGAAGTTTAATGCTATAAATTCACATCATTATTGGTCTTATCCAAAGAGAGAGGGGGAAAAAACCTCAACGGATGCAAGAAACATCTTCGCCAGAGCTTGTTTCATGGAATTTGATACTTTTTTCGTGAGTCCAAAGTCTAGCAAAATTGGACGATTTGGAGGTTCCTTGCTCACTAGAAAATTCCCTGAGATATACAGATGCAATATATTCATAACAAAAAAAATGTAAGAAAGTTTACTTCAAAGTGTAAGCATACTATCATCCGTAAAGAGAACTTGAAGAGGGAGACAGAGAATAAAGTACCAGGATGAGGATCTCCATTGAAAAACCCATCAATATATATCTGATGAGCATAAGCACGCGTTATTTCTTCAATAATATGTTGTCTGTCAACCCCATATGCTTCAAGAGAGTCATGATCATTCAAACGAATTCCATCCATATACTCCAAAATTAGGACCTTTTCAGTTGACTGTCAAAAACATAATTTCCCTTTCAAAGATATATCCAGAAATGTTACAAATTTGTCGGCATAATAGCATTTAATATTTGTCTTAAGGACTTATTCTGAGTTGTCTTCTAACTGAGAGCTAAATTTGACAGAATATTTAAGGAGAAAATACCTGAATAACCTCCGGAATCAAAACGTCTACTTGATCAGCAGATCTGGTATCATCCTTTTTGTTTCTGCATCCAAGATTGATGGACACTGTCCTGGTGTTCTCTATAATATGGAGATAAATCTCATCAAGAGAAAGTTAAAAAATGAGCATATACAGTAATGGATTTTTATCTATGGAATTTTACTGTCAATACCACATCTGGAAATGCAAGAAAGTTAAAGGAGCTATATAATATGCCCATTACAGTATGGACACTGCAAAAATACACTTGTATCAGCTAAGACCACGCTACTACTACCAAGCAGAAATATGTCCATGACCATTTAACATTGTGTTAGAATCTAAACCATGGCTCCCCAAAAGAACAGTGTCTCCACAGAAATACTGTTTTCGCCAGCACTATAGTCTATAGTCCACGCCTCACAAAATTTTGTGTCTTGATTTTTTAGCTGAACTATTCACAAATTCACTAAGAGATGACAAATCTGTCAATTTGAAAGAACGGACGGACCTCCTCACATAAATATCTAAAAAGAATCAAATAATACCAGCTTCAGTATTGAAGTCAAGTTCTTTTGGAGCTTCTTTGCACCATTCATCGATCATGGGATTAAAGTCATACTGTGGTTCTGCCCATGCTATCCAGTCAACAATTGCCTTAGAGTTCTTCAAGTCCTGCATGAAAAAAGGATAAATAGATATTACAAACCTTGAGCAATCATTTTCAACTGGTATGAGCTAAAAGAGAGCAGAACCTCCAAAATGATTGTCTTTATCCCCTCATGTTGAACCTTAACAACCACTTCTTTCCCATTAATCAATGTTGCGCGGTGGACTTGTGCAATCTGCATGGAATACAATATGGGAGAGAGAATTATTTGAAGCTGCTTAACATTTGCTATAATTTGAAAGAAAAGGAAAACATTTAATCCTATTTCCTGTACATATATGTTGCCATAACAGAAACATAGTGTGGCGTATCTTACTGATGCTGTTGCTAAAGGAGTTTTGTCAAAATCTGTGAAAAGATGATCCATTGATTTCCCCAATTGGTTCTGTATAGTCTGAGAAACCTGTGAAGTTTGAAATTAGAATTTAGGAAATGGAGTGGTAAAGTTTGTTGAGATGGAAAAGGTATAGAATGAAAGGGTATATATAATATAACCTCTTGGAAAGGGCGAGGAGGAAGAGAGTCCTGTAACTGCTTGAGAAGTGATATGAAAGCAGGGGGAAGAACATCAGCACGAGTAGATAAGTATTGACCAAGTTTGACCCACAAGCCTTCCAATTCGAGCATCAAGTTGAGAACACGTCTAGCATTGCGTTGATGTGCCTTTTCCCACAAATCAGGACGCTTGGTTTTGAGAGTCCATTTATGTCTTTGTTGAACAGCCTTGAAGAAGAGGTTATTTAAAAGGAAAAGCAGAAGGAAGGGGAAGATAGAAATGGAAAAGAGAAGAAAAGCGGTACCTTATAATCGAGGTAGATGATAACAGCAACAGAAAATACTCTGAGACGCCTTTTGTAAATGTTGGCCCAAGCCATAAGAATGTACTGAGAATGAAAAAGAAGAGCACAGAAGAGGAGTTAATAAAATGAAAAAAGTTGTAATTAGAATGAAAGCAGGAAAGAGATGATGATGATATTGAGTTAGGAGATCGAAAATTGAAGAAGAAAAGAAAACAGAGATAGATAGATAGATAGGAACGTACCGATGAAATCGAGAAAAGGAAGGCTTCAAAATTCGGAGGAGGGAGCTAATGTACTAGCGAGCGTATGTGTCTCCTCCAATCGACACGTCATCCAAAAATCAGAAGGGAAGGGAAGAGAAGACTTGGGGATTCAGAAAGGTAGGTACCGAAGACCCGCCCATATTTCCCCCTCCCTCCACTTTCAATCTCTAATATTCCATCCTAAAATATCTCTTTCCAATATTTACAACTTTACCCAATAATTATTAATCTACACCACTTGCTACACCTTACCGCTTTTACACTACTTTGACTAACCATCACCACACTAGTTACTTCATACCTTAATGACAAAAATACCGTCCATTCTACAAAACTAGTTAAACTTATCCTCATTTCTCATTCTTTCTCTTCATCTCTTTCCATTTTCGATGCACGTACTTTCATATTCTGAACTCCATAATTCTCCATCTCCAGAACTTCATCTCCTTCAATTTTCGACCAACCACAGAGCATGTCCTTTCATCTCTAGAACTCCATCATTCTTCATCTCAAGAACTTCACCCTTCTTCATCTCCAAAACGTCATCTCCTTTATCGCCAGAACTTTATCCTTCTTCATCTCCTTCCTTTTCCAGTCACACATAGAGCACGTCATTTCACGATTCATCTCCTTCATCTCCAAAAGTTCAAAAA
The DNA here is from genome assembly GCA_028411795.1 of Euphorbia peplus. Lineage (NCBI taxonomy): Eukaryota > Viridiplantae > Streptophyta > Magnoliopsida > Malpighiales > Euphorbiaceae > Euphorbia > Euphorbia peplus. The sequence continues at coordinate 37,555,305 of CP110840.1, forward strand.
TGTCAGCCATAGTGGCTTTAATGGTGAATGTTTTGCCATTGTCACTCTATTGCTTAGATTTTCTTCTTCATCTTGTATATTCTCATCTCAATTTGAAACCCTAAACGTTTTTTCTTTCTAATTTCAGCAAGTATTGATGAATAATATGTGATTTGTGAGATTTATTTATTGAGAAATAATGCCCATATCAATTCATCTCACATGAAAATCCACTCCGCAATCAACTTAAACTTTAAATTTGCAAGAAAGCATAAAAAAATTGAACTCACACGACAGGTTTTTTCATTTTTGTTGTGCTGTCAAAGTTGTTGTGCAACACGACAGCACGGCAAGTTTTTTCGTTTTTTGTTGATGTCGTGTTGTCGTGAAATTAAATTTGATGTTTCTTCTTAATCTTTTCTTCTACTCTGTTTCTTTTTCCCTTTCTTCTTCTGTTGTTTCTTATTTTACTAATTTCTAGATCTGTCATTTTTCTCTTACTCATTGCTCGCAATCGTCGCCATTTACTTATTGTCGTCCATTATATATGGAAAAACGAAAACAATGGAGTAACAATTAAGGATGAAAGAGTTACGGAAAGCAAGAACGAAAGAAGGAAGGAAAGAAGAGGAAGCCAAAGGGTAATGGAAAGAATTATGTGAGGTTTTTTCAAATGAGAGGTATTTTTGTCTCAAAACCTTGAACGTGTTTAGTGTGGTAATGGTTAGTCAAACTAGTCTAGAAACGTTAAGCCACCATAACAAGTGGTCTAAATTAATGATTATCTCTATTGAAAAGTGTGCAAACTATATACTTTTATTTATATAATTGGGTGAATAATTTAAAGGTCCCTGACGTTTTGCGAAACACACTGTTTAGTCCTCTCATTTTCAAAAACACACGAATAGGTCCCTAACGTTTTGTGAAACACATTGTTTAGTCCTTTCGTCTGTTTCTGATGACCAATCTGTTAGTCAAAATGTACATCAGTCAACATCCAATTTAAAAATAATTGGTACCGGGTGAATAACACATTCATTGGCTGTTGATTGAAGTACATTTTGACTAACATATTGGTCACGATAAACAGACAGAAGGACTAAATAATGTGTTTCGCAAAACGTTAGGGACCTATTCGTGTGTTTTTGAAAATGAGAGGACTAAACAGTGTGTTTCGCAAAATGTTAGGAACCTTTAAATTATTCACCCTATATAATTTTAACCACAAAATTCTAATTGCAAATAATTTAAATTACAAATTCACTTTTTATATTTTATTCAAATAAGTACTATAATATACTTTTATGATAGATACTCTACGTGGGTAGTGGGTATACTTAAATTCTTTTATGATGAAAATGGATACTCTAATTATTTTGAAACAAATTTAAGACTATTTGAGTATCATAGGTATGAAAATGACTATTTTTAATGAATGTTTCTTTATGACTAAGAAATAGAGCATGGATCTTTCGAAAAATAGCATTGTTCATATGTATGTTTGGCTAGTGTCATCATCTAGTTTTTATTATGGTTGGCATGTTATGCATCAAATTAATTTCTTCCTTTTCTTAGTTTTAACTTATCAATAATTTTATTAATATACAGTAAAGTATTAGATATACTTATACAGAAATAACTTCTCAATTATGTTATAAATATTTCAGTTTCAAGTGTAAAGAATTTTTATTGTGCCCAATTTATTTTTTGTTATAACTTCCCAATTGTTATACAAATATTTCGATTCCAAATATATAATTACTATATATAAACTTTTTTTGTACTTATATTTTCTTGAATTTTGTGGTTGAAGTTATTTTTTTAGTTAAAAGTTGAGGCAATGTGAGACTTTAGGGACGGACGCATCTCAGAAGAAAAAAGAGCACACCACCACGCAAAAGTTGATCTTAAATTACAGAATTCGAGTTCGAACTTGAATATCCTTTATAAATAAGGTAGGCACATGTTTGGTCCCCCAACCAAAGTCCAAATACATAGCCTTTGAGCCCAACCAAACTAAACATAAAACAAGAAGAAAGCCCATTTTCATGAATGGGCTTTTCTGGGAATTGGAAGCAATTAAGGATAATTTGATAATTTTGAGATGGGACTAGTAGTATTAAATTCGAATTTGTCATCTTCTGTTACCCTCAGCTATGTAAAAATTGAAGATGAGCATCTTGACGCTCATAATAATGTATTTTAAGGAACTTTCTTCAATTAAGATCCATTATAAAAATGACGAATAATTTTGTCTAATATGTACAAAAATGAGTGTTAAAAAACATCATTTTATTATAACCCAATAGCCATGCATGATCAATAAATTCAGTGCCTCGACGGCATAATTAATATGTATGCTTTAATTTGTTTTATTTCCCTTAGATTCCATACCTTGTTTTTGTCTCTCAATGAATTATATTAAAAACCAACTTCTAAGTTGTGTCTTCCCTTAAACTAAATCAAAATGGAACTCAATTCTGTATTCCTTTCATTACTAGTTTCAGCAATTCCGGTCTTACTCTACTTCGTAATTCACATGTTAAAACGTACACAAAACGACGTCGCTAGGCCAGTGACTCCGCCAGGCAGCACCGGATGGCCAATAATCGGCGAGACATTGGAGTATTTGTCAACAACCAAAGAAGGTATTCCGGAGAAATTCATTAACGATAGAAGAAAAAAACACAACCACAAGCTGTTTAAAACTTCCCTGTTAGGACAAACTATGGTGCTTTTATGCGATGCTGATGGAAATAAGTTCATCTTCTCCACCGAAAACAAGATTGTTACCTCTTGGTGGCCGAGTTCTGTCGATAAATTCTTCGACACAGGAAACATTTCAAAAATCGAAGCTGCAACGAAAATGCGCAAGTTCGTCACTCCAGTTTTGAGACTCGATTCCCTACGAAAGTATGTCCAAATTGTGGATGAAAAAACAAGACAACATCTCCAAAATAATTGGGTCGGGAACGAAGTTGTTGAGGTTTATCCTTTTGCTAAAGATCTCACATTTGCTTTGGCTTGTCGACTGCTTCTAGGAATTGAGAATGAGGAAGTAATTGCGGAGCTTCAGGAGCCATTTGGTGATTTCTCAGCGGGTCTTCTTTCGTTGCCAATTGATCTTCCAGGGACGAATTTCAGGCGAGCGATTAAAGCGGCTAAGAAGCTTAGAAAGGAATTTGAGAGCATGATCAAGCAATGGAAGATAGATGCTATGGAGAATAGTGGTTTAGGGACAGAAAAGTGTCAGGGAATGTTGTCTCAACATATCATGGATATTTTTGTTACAGACGAACAAGGAAAATCTGTCGGTGAAACTGAAACAGCGACGAGGATTTTGGCGTTGATAAGTGCTTCTTATGATAATGTAAGCACTGCAATGACCTTTGTTATCAAGTATCTAGCAGAGATGCCGGATGTTTACGATGCTGTTTTAAGAGGTATGTCTTTAAATAGTTGACGTTTTTTAACACGTTTCAAGTTGGACAATCATGTCAATTTTAAAACGAGTTCACTATTTATGGATAAAGTGATTTTATTTTATTGTTTGAATATGCAGAGCAAGAAGAGATTGCAAGAGCCAAAAAAGAAGGAGAGGCATTGGATTGGGAAGATATACAAAAGATGAGGTATTCATGGAATGTAGCTAGTGAAGTTCTAAGGCTTCATCCACCAGCTAATGGAGCTTTTAGGGAGGTGATCATCAATTTCACTTACAATGGATTTCTCATCCCAAAAGGCTGGAAGGTATATATGTCATTCACATTCACATTTTCATAATTATAATATTGTGATAGTTTGGACCTTTTAATACTCCGATTTTGAAATTAAGGGTTATTCAGAGCAATTGAATTACTAAAATAAATGTCCCATTTGTTTATTTTAAAAATTCAAGAATGCAATTGAAATTTGGGACTAATTCAAGAAGCAAACTATGTATTAGGCCATTTATCTAGTATGAGGAAGTAGTAAAAACATATTTACCTTCGTAGGTGGTTATGTAGATGGCCAAATTCATGTGTGCATTTGGGTTATGAGTTTTAAGCGGGTCATACATGGCCTAATTAGACTTGCTCAAACAACTCATGAACCAACATATATACAAATGGATCATTTTATCTTGGCTAAATATATTTAGAAGGTCCTAATTTGGTTAAAAAAAAATCAGTAGTCCCTTCATTTTCGGATGTATTTTAGCACTCTTTAACATGCTTAAAAAAGTAATCTACCAACCTTCTTAATTTCTATATAATGATCTATTGACTAATAAACTTGCTAAAGTTACCTATTCATTGACTGAACTTAGTTAAACCGATACACGCTTCAACTTGCTTTCATCTCCTCTTCCTTTGAAACATAGCAATATAGAATTAATTATGTCACACTAAGCAACTTTATGAGCAAATGAGAAATCTCTAAAGATTGAAATTAGTCAATTTTTGGGCCAAATTCAAGAACCCTTCATGTATTAAACCATTTATCTATGTCTCATACGTTAATACAAATTTAAGAGTTTATAATGCACTAAAAATATTCAATTGCAATTACAGGTGCATTGGAACGCATTTGCGACGCACAAGAGCGCAGAGTATTTCCCAGAACCCGAGAAATTTGACCCGTCGAGATTCGAAGGAAACAAGAAAATAGTTCCTTACTCATATGTACCCTTCGGTGGAGGAGCTCATATGTGTCCCGGGAAAGAGTATGCAAGAATTGCGATACTTGTTTTAATGCACAATGTGGTTACTAAGTTCAGGATGGAGAAAGTTTTTCCCCACGAAAAAGTCATCGGTCTTCCTGTTTTAAGGCCTGCCAAAGGCCTCCCTGTTCGTCTTTACCCTCACCAACTTTGAGTTCAATCTCTTCCTAATTAGATATTTTTTGCTTTATCAATTTTCTAATTTGTATTGTCATGTATAAGAAAGTCATCTTAGTAATAAACTCCAAGGCAACTATTGCATTCAACGCGAAAATTCATATCGTTGGGCTCCGGTTTTATGAGAAATCAGTACATATGTAGTATGTAGCGGCGTTAGAACTGAATACTCATGTTTAATGGATAAAACTTTAGTAAATATGAAGAGCTTTGTGGGGAATTCAGAAACAAGATAGGAAAATATGTCCCTAATTCTATCATCGGTATAAAATTTGTTAGAAATTATAAACATTGATAGACAGTCGAGTAGTCCCAACTAGTTTAGTCTTACTTAGTGTTCAAGTTAATGTAATTCTATACTAAATAGGATTTCACACTATTTAGGAATTCTATATCACCAGTATTGCTTGTGTATATATATGTGCATTTGTATCAATAATAATAAAAAGTCATTTACTAGTATTGACATGGTATACAACGCCACAAATGTTTTAAAGCAAACCACATGACTTCAATTTTTTTTCTTTCTTCTCTGTACCGGTCCTCTTCTGCCCTAATGGCAACCTAACATTCATCTTCTTCTTCCTCCTCGGGTTCGACTTCTATCAGCTCCACCATCTCCGCTCACTCCTTGTCATCCACGAGGGTTGAGGGATTTGATAGCCTTCATGACCCTAGTAGATCCACCTCTATCGTAATTTTATTTTTGTATTCATCGTTTGGATACTAAAGTACATATTCCGAAGTCACCATTGAGAGTCTATTTTACTCCTTACTAATCACTTATTTATATGTGACTCGTAAAATTGCCCGATGTGGTTTTGACAACAAAAAAGGAATTCCCATTCCAGTATATAAAACCCTTAATTTCCACTTATGGAAATATATAAATGTAAGCATATATGTATTTGTCAAATCAATGGCAATTAAGAGCTATTTATGGCCAAGCACAAGTGGAACCAATATGATATGATATGATATGACTAGCTTTTTTGCTAGGTCTCTCACTCTTTTCATCACTCGTTAGTTTTTGTGTGCCTTATCCTAATTAAATTCATACTCATAAAATACAAGAATATCAAATTGAATGTGAGATTTGTACTGATTGTCAAGTTGCCATTAATTATAATTAGTGGATGTTATTTAAGACAAAGTTCTTTGGATTATGATGTCCTATCTTGAATTCACTTTTTGATTAATGTTATTCAAGATTAACATAGTAATTATGTGGTGGTCTGATATTCTTATTTTCAGTTTTATATTAATTTTCAAAACGAATGATAGATTTTATTCGTTAGTGGGGAGGTGTAGTGTAATTTCCCCACACTTCGCCGCACATAGACTCTGAATCAGTCCAATACCCTTGCTAGATTATGAGCAACTTGATTCTTTGGCCACTTAACTAAATAATACAAACAACCATTCATTCATTCAAGATGAACTCTGAAACATGAGATTCCACCAAAATATTATGAGTATTGTCTTCTTTTCAACCAACTCAGAACTTCTTATATGTATGCTCAAACATTAAACAATGAAGGAATCTTAGAAAAATGTAACCATTTTTTGCTTTGATAAAAACTACCATTGCAATCTCTGCGAACCTAACCAAAGGTAGCCTCACACGTTGCAGCGATAATCGTCCCATCTACATTACACTTGAGGAAACTCATGCACGGGAGGAGGAGACCAGCGAGAAGCAGCCAAAACAGGATGTGAGTACTTAAGCAGCTTGTTGCCATTGGGATGAAAGAGGAATAACCTTAATTAGAGAAAAAAACAAAAAACAAATATGTATAGTACTTCTTCCTTTTCATGTTACATTTTGTTTGACATATTGATAAAGTGTATTATTGGAAGATTTCCGTAAGTGTACGGAGTCACTCATGTAGTAATAAAAGATCGAACCCACAGGGAAATGCTAATTACTCATTTACGTTCATTGTTTACTTTATTCGCTTTCTCGAAGTTTATAGAAAAACGATATTGTTTGATAACTTGGTTGATTAAGAACACAACTTACTCTACCATGTCACACTTGCTTATACTTTAATTCACAAACTCACAAAGTTAATGATTTACATATTAATTATTAGGCAAAGACAACAATTCATTTAAGCACATAAATTACTATAACAAGTCCATCTTTATATAACCAATCTAATCATACTAACTTATTTCGATCTTTCGATTCATGCAAATAAGTTAACCTTATATGAACATCAACTATAAAGACTAAATGGAACTATCCTAATTAATCTCTTTTAATCAACTTTATCACATTAGTAAAACTAGATCACCATGTAAACAACTAAACCTATTTAAGATCATTTAGATTGTAAGTTAATGATTTTCACTAGTGAAATATACTTAGTAATCAATTGGTGTATATTTCATACTAAACATGCAAACTAATAAAACTCAAGGACGTAATCATATGGAGAATATTAATCTCTTAATAAACTTGTCATTGAATTTATACGAGATATAAACAGAAAATCAAAATTAAACAGAACATAAACGATAAGAGAAAATTGGAGCGTCACTCCTTTTTACTCTTCTTGGAAGGCGTGTCAAGCCTCAGGCGTTCTTGCTCATTTTCTCTTCGATGAACGGATGAAAGAAGTAAATCTCTCGATCTAAACTACAATGCCTTAGAAATGGAACGAAATCTTACTGTAATTCCGATCTGAATAACAGTTAGAACTTATATGAGATGGGCGAAATTACGGGTTAAGATGTATGTGAAATGTAAGTAAGTATTTAGCGTTCTTTTGTGTAACAAGTGATCAACCATCCGAATTATGGAGAGGAATGGTATATTTATAGGCATTTTAGAAGTGTGTTTGAATGGTCACAACCTCTAATAATCGAACACGAACCTTACAAAGGTGTATGACCGTTGGGAAAAGTAGTTTCGATAAGATTGAACGATAAAATCCACTTCTGCCTGAAAGAGCAGGTTGTCGCGCCAGAGATGAAGTATGGCGCGCTAGAGATAGAGCCACTTTTCCTCTTGGTGCGCCAGAGATAGCTTATGTCGCGCCAGAGATAGCTTGTATCTCGGTCGCGCCAAGCTGTAACTCATTCCTTTCGACCTTTTTCTCCATTTCTCAACTTTGACTTTGAACGTACGAACTTGCATGACGATAGTTTGCTCGTTTGTGGCTCGAACTAAAATCAAATCACTAAATTAAGCTTTGAACATCAAAATAAAGACAAATAAGTAAAGTTGCCCCTAACCAAGGTATTTCTAAACTAAATGAGCTAATACTGAATGAAATGTTATGAAAATATACGTGAAATACATAATTAAACTAATTACATATAAGGTGTAATAAATTATAGTAGTAAAAAATACTGTTATTATTGTGTACAAAAACTGTAGATCCCCATCTACTAACTTTTTAACCAAAAGTATAGTTATAAATGCTAAACACAATAAAGTACATGTGTGTAGTATATTCCGTTTTGGTAGAAAATAAATAAGAATATGTAAATAGTTAAAAATAATAATATCAATCTTAATTCTTTAATTGTTACTTCTTTGCCAATTTTTTAATGAATTCAAATTATTTTCGTCATTCCTTTGAATAATCTTTTGTTTTATAAAGCAACGTAATCAAATTTATGGTCGAGAATATCGCTAACGTCTTTGATACATTACAATCTTTTTATAATGGAATCCATTTCTAAAGATACACATGAAGACAATGTAAAAGTAAATTGTAATATAAAGATGTTCATTTCATAAAAGAAACATTTTATAATAACATTTAATTCTTTTTGAAAATAAAAGCATTTAAGCCAAGTTTTATAAGCTCGTCATGGATCCGACCAAGTATTTTCATAAGAATTATTGATTGATTGATGGGTATATAAAGCCTTAATGGTTAGGGCTTAGGATGTTCGTTTACATCATGTGTTTTGAGAAGGTAATAAAGTCATAGATTGGTTGACGAATTTCGCGGATCTCTTTCTTTGGGTTGTTACGAGCGTGATGGGCGCCATGCATGCCTCCAAGATGCTTTGCTAGCGGATAGTCGGGAGATTGGCACTCCTCATTATATTCGTCGGTAGTCGTTCTTCTTAGTGTTTCTTGCTTTTCATGATTTTCTTTTCTTTTCTTGGTTGGGGTTCACTCCTTCCTCATCAGAAGAAAAAATAAAAATAAACACCAGTTAAACTCTTAATTTCGTTGAGTAGTATATGAATAAAAAAGGAATTTATTTATGTAAAATTTGTTTTGTCAATGTATATATGTCTACATCTAGAAAAAGAACATATACATATACATCTATAGGGGAGGGGTCCTGTGAAAACCACTTGATATGTCAGTACCAATTTTTGGTGAGAACCAGAATTCAATTCTGAACATAAGTTCTAATATCCTGAACATGTATCTTCAAAATTGAATTCTGAACATGAGTTCTAATATCTGAACATGTATATTCTGAACATGCGTTCAAATATCCTGAACATGTATCTTCAAAATTGAATTCTGAACATGAGGCAAAACATTCTACCGGAGATAATAAGATTGTCGGTAGCGCGTCGGAGGGAGAGAGGTGGCGCGACGTCATCCGCGACGGACGGAACGATTCTCCTGGGCTATAGCTTCGTTCAAATTGAAGAAAAAGAAAAGGCGAACAGAGATCAGGTGCTTTTAGGGTTGGTTTCACCAAAAATTGGTACTGACATAGGACCTTGGTTTTCACCTGATCTCTTCCCTATATATATATATATATATATATATATATATATATATAATAAATCAAACTAATTGATTGTAATTGATTCCCTAGTTAATATTTTAAATCTGTTTTTGAATTCCATTATATATAAACATGCAGAAAATTTTAATTAGAAAATAAAAAATTCTTTGACAGGTCTTGAACCGGAATAAAATTTCAAAAAGATGAAAAAGTTATGGGATATTCTATGGTCACTTTATTTTTCACAAAGTAACCATTACTTTGTTTTGTCAACCATTGGATCATGGGTTAAAAGCTAATCCAATGGTGAAAAAGACAAAGTGTAGACAAAGTAAGGAAAAAACAAAGTGACCATAGCCTACACCAAAAGTTATAAGAAAAGTTGCTATCTTATACTCCAAACAAACTATTTGCGCGTTGATAAATTAAAAAAATTAATTAATATCATTTAATATATTATCTAGTAAACATTTAAATTAAAAATATCACAATTGTGTATTCACTTTTTGGGTACATACCTTTTTCTTTTTCAAAATTTGTCTAATCATATATGTGAACGGCACAAATCTATTTGATAATTTTATTTGTTACGATATATTTTACTTTTTAATTTTAAGTTTTTGAAATAATATTCTCTAATTGCATAAGAATAATAGGAAAAAGATTAATAAGAGTTGTTCTAAGTGGTAATGTACTCCATCTTCTGTTTGAAATGTTTGCGGTTCGAGTCTCTACTTCGTCAAAAATGAGCTCTTATTGATAGGCAATTTGCAAATTTCACTGTAAATCCTCATCGAGGTCTGTAGTTTGCCCTGACATGTAGCAAAAAAAAAGAAGGAAATGAAATGAAGAAAGAAAATTAGGTCGGTTGGGCATCCTGACGCGAAATATATTTCTAGGTAAGACTGTTAAGTTTTGGGCAAAATAATTCGTATCGTTTATTATTCACAAGAGCATGTATTTATACAAGAGAAACAAAATAAACCTAGTCCAACAAGGACACTAATTGGGGCTACACAAGTAAATTGGAAAGACAATACAATTCCTAATTAAAACTAACTACAAATCTTAACACCCCCCCCCCCCCCCCCCCCCCCCCCCCATGAACAAAATGACAGTTAGCCTCAATATGCTTAGTACGCTCATGAAAAACAGAATTCTTAGCAATGTACAAAACCGATTGACTATCACAAAGCAACCGCATTCCACGCGGATGCTCAACACCTAACTCCTTTAGTAACTGACATAACCATTTCAATTCACAAGTTATGGCCGCCATAGACCGATACTCTGCTTCAGCGGAAGAACATGATACAATATAATGTTTCTTTGTTTTCCAAGACACATGTGAGTAGCCAAGTAACACCAACCAACCTGTCAAACAACACCATGTAATTAGACAACTCGCGCAATCTGAATCACACCAACCTATCAAATTCAATTCACTATCAGAACGAAGTCAAATGCCATATTCAGGTCATTTCTTAAGATAACGTACAACTCTAAGCGCAGCCTCCCAATGCTCCACACGCGGCTCGTGCATAAACTATGATAATATATGAACAACATACGCCAAATCTGGTCTAGTGACTGAAATATATATCAAACGCCCAATCAATCTCCGATATTGTGACACATCCTCCAACAATGCTCCGGTCGCACGACCCAAAGTGCGATTCTGCTCCATAGAAATTTCAGCAGGTTTAGCTCAAAGAAGACATGTCTCAGAAATTATCTCCAGAGCATACTATCTCTGACACAGAAAGATACCCTCACTATTGCACGCAACTTCAAGACCGAGAAAGTACTTCAATACACTCATATCTTTCATTCGAAAACATCTCCCTAAATATGCTTTAAAGGCATTCATGGCCGCATCAGAACTCTTAGCAATCAATAAATCATCCACATAGATCAACACATTTATTTGGACTGTACCCCTAGTGAGAGTAAATAGAGAGCAATCTGAATACGATTGTGTAAAACCAAAGGCCTTGAGAGCCTTCACTAATTTACCAAACCAACAACGTAGTGCTTGGCGCAGACCATACAAGGACTTCTTCAAACGACACACTTTTCCCTCATTTCCTCCAGCAAAACCAGGAGGAACACGCATATAAACCTCTTCATCGAGATCACTATGTAGAAAAGCATTATGCACATCCATTTGATGCACGGACCATCATTTAACCGCATAAACAGACAGAAAAGTACGAATCGTAACCATCTTTGCAACAGGAGCAAACGTTTCATTATAATCAATCCCTTCAACCTGATGATTACCAAACAAACCAGCCGCGCCTTATAGCGCAATAGTTTCCCATTCTCATCTCGTTTCTCAGTAAAAACCCAACTACTACCAAGGGCTTTATTTCCTGGGGGTAACTTCACAAGAATCCAGGTTTTCTGCTCTTCTAGAGCCCGAATTTCAATAGTCATTGCATCATGTCATCCCGTACTCTGCATGGCTTCCTTAAAATTTTGTGGGATTGTGTTGAGTCCGTATTTGACATTATTTTCCTTTTGATTTTCATAAGTATTTCGAGCTAAATCAATTAATATTGCATAATATTGTGCTAATAATGAATAAAGTGTAGCAAATATCAAGTTTAGTGGTAACAATAAGGAATCTGGTCACAAACAGCCATTTTCTGTAAAAGACAAGTGAAGAATGAAGACAAAACTGTGTTGGAAATTGTTTTGGCTGCTAGTGTCACGGATGCAGGCTTGGGGGATGAGAGGAGAGCGCGTTTCAAGGTTGACTCAGCTGAAGATCATAGTTAATTATGTTTTAAATCTCGTTTTATGTATTTCTGCAGTTTTTTATTGCATTCTAGTTTTAACTCTTTCATGGATTTTCAGCCTATTTAAAGGTTGTAGCTTTTGTTGCTGAAGTATCCCATTCTACCACAGCGTATCCCTTCACATATACTTCAGTTCTATTTTCTGTAATTTATGTTAGAGATTTATTCTCTTCTTTAATGAATTTTTCAATTTCTATTAGACTGTTTGCTTACATTATGAGTGAGTTGTCACCTGTCAAGTTTAACCAGCCCTAGCTGATGGTCGCAAGTACTTTTCTCTTTACTAGTAATGTATGTTTCAATCTTTCATCGTGTATAATGGAATGTCTATGGTTGGAGTAATCAATACTTCATATCTTAGTGCATTTGAGTGTTGAGAAACTAATTTCCATTGCATGTAACTACCATTATACATATATTATCTTCTAAGGAAACTTGTCTAATAATATACCAAGGGTTCTCATATCTTTGGGATGCTACTCAGCTTAGTGCAAGAATAATTACACTTAGGTGCATCTTTGTGCAATCAATTCTTAAGATCTTAAGGACATGTGAAAACTGACTGTTAGTGAATATCGAGTAGAGACCTTGACATGAAGATTGAATAACATGCATTAATAATAAGAGAATTAGAACGCTAGATCACCAACAAACAGGTTGGTTGGGCTTGTATTTTCCCATAATTGTTTTCAAATCATATTTCAATATATGAGAAATGCAATACCTATGATATTCTACAATGCCTGAGACTTTTTTTATTTTTTATTTTTTTGTTAGGGGCAAATGAGCACTACAATGAAATCCAAAAAGCTATAAGAAAATAAGATAATGATTGAGTACGTTCAATATTGTTATCTCATTCTACTTATAATATGCTGAAATGCGCTGAATTGGAAAAGGTAAATTCTCTAAAACTTTATTTTCCACGCGGTGTTTTTTTTTATATTGGGTCATGTTGTTAAGGAGTGAGATAGTTAACAACGTAATTAAATGCTTGTGATTATGCTAATAACGAGATCTGTAATGGTTTTGATAATAACAGTTTGATAGTGAGTGTGATTCAGTGTGTTGTTACGAGATGATATATAAAAAAGTCTTATATTCATATCTCTCAAACATTCCATTTGGCTTCATATTATAGTTATTATTATCCTATTGAAATAAAATGGTATCGTAAAACACCAGAAGTTTGATTCTCATGCATGGACAGAAATTACTTCGCACAAAGGTAAACGATACTATGATTATGTAGCCAAATCTATTTAAATTATTTTTTGGAATATTTATCCTGAGAGATATATGTAACATTTAATCATCCAAAAATAAAATAAAATAAAATAAAATTGGAAACTCGTGAAAAGGAATTGGAATTGAAAGAAAGACAAACAAAATCTATTAAAAGATTATATTCCCTCTCTCGCAGGAAACATTTCGTACCACTCATTATATACTTCTAAAATTGTTTTGATAATTTATGCCATGGACCTTAATTTTGACTATATTTTCTATTTAGTCCATAAACTTTAAAATTGGATATTGAAAATCCCCGACTTGACATTCATTAACATAATAATCCTTATACAGTAGATTTGTTTACGGCTCCTCGTGATAGACAGTTTAATTCAAAAGCGTTTGTGATAGAACACGTCGAACTGAAGCACAATATAAATATAATTCGTTCAAATACAATTGTAAAGTTCAAGAATTAAAATTGTTTAGAACTATAATTTGAACGAGTCATGCTTTAGATTTTTCAAATTACAACTTACAAAACTCTTTTTCTTTATGATGAAAATTTTGTTTCTTATATCCAATATTCTGATAAATAATATCGGACACATAATTAGAGTTGTATATAGACAAAAAATTTATTATATATAATTGACGGTCAACTATAAAAGATCACTCCTCTTATTCTCCATGGGAGTCCTTATTAGCCCAGATTCTAATTAGGCAATGACATCTTACTCATTTAACTTTATGTTAATTGTAGATTATGTTATGTGGTCGAATCGTAGAATCGAACTGCGATCGAAGCCTTTCGGTTTGTGCAATATCACAACCAAACATTTTATATGTACTTCTATTTGTTTAAAATGGAAGTGGGATCCACAGGAGGTTAGAGAATGGAGTAGCAAATTGATAGATATGTCAATTTGTTGGGGTTTGCTTTTGTCACTCCTGGCCTTTGGCTGTCAATATAGTCACCTTCCTTTTCTGGCTTTAAGATTTTATTTGATTTTTATGCCGCAATAATATTAATAATAGTAATTCCTTTTTCTTTCGCTCTTTTTCCACTTCTCTTTCTCCCTCTCCTATAAATGCATACACATCATACTCCTCATTATGCTTAATGTGAGGGCGGAGAGGCCTTGCATGAAGAGGTAAAGAGTGTAATGCAGCCAAGGATGACTTGCCGGCCGGCCTGTCTACCTCGTCTTTTATGTCGTCTTCTGGTCGGCAAGGCGTTCTTGGCTACACTATACTCTTTTCTTCTCATGCTAGGCCTACTAGCTATGCATGCATTATCATTCGATGATGAATTGATGAATTCGGTGGTTAACGGCGCGATGTGCTCCAAATGTTGTAGGTGTTTGTACAACTTTTTCTTGACTGTTTTCATTATAAAAGTTAAAGCTTCTGATGTAGGTTTAATGGAGTTTTTGAGTTACAAGTCTATAATATTTAAATTTCAGTTCACACCCATCAACCATCGGGTTGGGGCCTTTTGGCATTATATATAGGTAAACTAATTCCAATTTCTCATTCTAGAATTTCTCCATTAATATTAATTTCTCTCCTCAAAACCTTTTTAATATATATTTGTTAATTTATTTGTGGCCGTAATAAATTTAGATAGTTAATGCTGGACTTGGAGAGCATTTAAAAGTGAGATTGTATTACAGTGGCTGGTTAGGATAAAGATGAGCTACCGACAAGGAATCGATGAGAGATGACGAGGTATGTTGAACTCATAATTTGCTGACATATATTTAGTACTTCAATCAATAATAATTATACGCTATGTAACTAATAATTATTATTTTAGTTAATTATTTATATAAAATTACAGATAAAATAAAAACTCTATAACCTAAATCATGAATTCGAAGTGCTAACATATATGATTGTCGTTAAATTATAGGTTTGATATACGTATGACGTGGTAAAAAAAATGTTAATTACATTGCAATCTTATAAACTGTTGAATAAGTGATAACCGTTATTTGAAATGATTTATTAACTTTCTTTACTTATTTAAAACATGTTGCTTGTTGAGCCGTTGTTTGTTGTTTCGATTCAAACATAAAGGTATTTGCTTGCTACTTTCCATTTCATGGTTTGCGTTTTCTATTCTTTTTTTCCTTAAATATCCTAAACTTTATTACGTGTTTACTATTTCTAACAATTAGGTGGCCATGTCTTAATATCTTCTTTTTTTGCAACAACAATTTCCAAATATAATTTGAAATATTATAGTTCTAATTGTTTGAAAAAAATTTAGC
This sequence comes from Euphorbia peplus, assembly GCA_028411795.1. Taxonomy (NCBI): domain Eukaryota; kingdom Viridiplantae; phylum Streptophyta; class Magnoliopsida; order Malpighiales; family Euphorbiaceae; genus Euphorbia; species Euphorbia peplus. Next base: position 37,571,188 of record CP110840.1, read on the forward strand.
ATATTGAGAACTGATAAAACCCGGTTATATTTCTAATATGTTAAAATTAAAATTGTAATTTTTGTAATTTAACAAAGAATTTATAACAGAATAGAATATTATTTGTTTGTTACCAAAAAAAAAGAATATTATTTGTTTGGTTTTTAACGTGGACCACTAAAAGTATAAAGAAATATTCAATTGTTGGTACTCATAATCTCTTAGATGTCGTATCGAACGAATTTATTTTTGGTGTATGGAAAACTACATGGGAAAGCGATGTGTTCTTATAAATTTCCAACACAAAGAGATATTGTGATTGCTTGTATGGCACTGCATAATTATATTCGAAGAAACACATTAATAGATATGAGGTTTGACCGTCCAGATGTTTATCCTGATTTTTTTGTAAGATTAAAAGGTTCATGGCGAACATGTCTCAGCCTTTGGAGACACCAATTCCAGATAATGAGACAGTATCATCGGCCTCAACTGGTGTATCTGTCACCTTTGGAGGATATATGATGACAAGCGAAGGAATGACCATCACCTTGGCATGGATCTATATATATATATATATATATATATATATATATATATATATATATATATATATATATATAGGATAGAAGATGAATCTGAGCTTCCAGACACCGATTTTCTAGCATCTGTGAGAACTGTTATGGCAAACAACATGAGTATGTCAAGCAGCAAGAGCCAGCCTAATCGTGTTTCTTACTAGCCCGATAGACCAATTTTTTATGTGTGATAAGGGAACCTAATTTGTGTAATATCTATCGATCAATTCAGGGAGGTGGTACATTTATGAAAATAAAATATTTTTGGTTAGAAAAAATTGTGAACATTTTCTCATCATATTCCTTAGCCTCAACTTCTAGAGTTGAAAAACGCATGGAAGCGATAATTTTTTTGTTGACTATCAAGCAAGGATAGTTCCTTCCCTACAACCGGAACAATAAAATGGCTCGTACATTCGTTATGAAGGCCACGTTTGGTGTAGTTGTTCCTGTTTGCTGCTCCTGGTCACTGTTTAATGTTTATGTTTGCGATTTGCTGTTTACGGTTTGGTAAAATTGTAGTTAAATGTTGTTGTTAGAATATAAAATGACTAATTTGAACATATTGAATTTTTTTATTAATGTAAAACACAAAAGATAATAAAAGAAAATAAGATCTGCAATATTTTATTTTTTGAAAAGGCAGTTGCTTCTTTAAAAAGCAAAAAGCAACTCCTAATTTCTATCCAAGCACCAAAGCAATTGCTTTTTAGAGTTAAAAGACAAAAAAAAAAGCAACGAAACGGGGAAACAAACGGAAAAGAATTTTATGCAACAATTACTTTAAGAGGTAAGTTGTGTTAGAACCAAAATCACCAAGTACTTGAGACCGAAAGGGATTTGAAAAGAAATTCGATAGAGGTAGCACATGAATATGAGCACTTGGCAAGGCCATGCAAGAGTAGCACCTCTCGGGCACAAATGGTTTCCTATAAAACAAACACGTAATCGAATTTGATTTCAATGAGACCACCAATCTCCAATTGAGGCCCATTTTCACACAGTTTCTTATAAGTTAGCCCAACATATATGTTGTCCTTTATATTTGGGAACTTGAAAAGAAGGCTGCTTGAAACTCCAATTATTATACAAACACATCTCATAGAAGAGGAAGAAAAAAAAAGACTAATGTCCAAATTATGAAATGTTTGTATTTTATGTCTTTTAATTATTGTTGCCCATCCATATAAAGCATGCCCCCCGTTTTTTTTTTTATATAAAAGCATACCCTACTTTATTCATTATAAGCTTTTATTTATTTTTTCCATTATTATTGTGATCACTTTTCTCTATTTCCTTTTCTCAAAGTAATTTCTTTTAACCCAAAATAAAAATTTAGAGAGGACTTTTACTATATTTTATCAAGAAAAAACTTAGAGATAATATTGGGTCAGTTTCACTTTGTTGTGGGGAGAAACAATTAAAGTGTTGTGAGAGAAATTAAATAAAAGCAAAAAAACTTTTGGTAAAAAAAATTTCAAAACTCTTAAAAGTCAAGAAATAAAAAAAAAAATATGTATTTGTTAAATATATGTAGCTGTAAGTTTTAGCAACTGATTTTTCAAAAGTTACAAATTATAGTTTTTGTTGAAAAATTGTTTTTCTTGCTAATGCCGCTTTTAGCAACTGGAAAAGTAAAGTTTGTGCTGTTATCAGATATCAAAAACATATAACAAATAACTAACTATTTACCTAAATACAATTTTTTTTATGTCATTCACTCAATTTATATGCAATGATTTTAATATTTTTCTAGATGCTTAATGATCCTATGTCTGTAGAGAGATCTACTACTATTAACCAAAATTCAATCTTCACTAGTAACACCAACCCACCCACACAACCGTCACTTGTGCGCTGCCATGAGCCATTGTTACTTTCAGACTACGTTTGGATGGAGTGTATGACGGGTTAATAAAGAGAGGTTAAGAAAAAGTTTTCATGGTTTTGTATCCAACCTTTCCTAACACTCCAATATGGAGTGTTGAGATTTAGAACAAAAAACCTTTTCATAACACATTATTAACCTATACTCTCTCAAAAACCTTTCCTCCCAAACATGAGTTAGTATTTAAACCTTACGTTATTAACCTTCATCGACCCTCCTCCCAAACAAACTCTGAGTTATTGCTCTCAGCATCTTCACCAACACAAAGTTAAATAAAGGTAAAATATATATAAAAAAAACTACAATAGTACAAGTCATTTATAAATAGAGTTATGTAAAATAAAATTGTATATATATTGCAAACAATGTCCTAAATTGTTAATAGTTTTTTTAAATATAGCGAGTAAATTACATATGTAGTGTATCACATTTGAGTTAACTCATAGTATATTTGTACCATCATTTATTATCACACTCATGTATACCATATTTGCCATATTTGTATGACTTAACAATATAGTATTAGTATACTAAAAACCATTGATTTAATAAATAACATCACCGCTTATGAATTAAAAATCTTAATTAAAATTTATCTGTAATCACGTTACGGATATGAAAACTGCTTTTAAACAGTTAAAATTGTGAATGTAAATTTTAATTTGTAATCACGTTACGAATATGAAAACTGCTTTTAAACAATTAAAATTGTAAATGTGAATTTTAAATACAAATACAATTAATTTAGACCTCTAACTAAGTTTTACGTTTAAAAATTACAAATAAATCTTTTGACTTTTTAATGTTAACTAGAACATTATCTAATCATTAGTTGGCGCAATGGTAGAATGAGGCTGCACTTGGTAGAAAGGTCTTCGGATCAATTCCTAACAACGGCGACTGAGAGGAGTTTAAATACCATAATCCTTAGACTCACAGCCTAATGTGGTTTGGATATTGGATAGAAAAGCAAAAGAAATAGTGTATGACAAATCTTGTCTACAAATGATTCAAAGCATATGCAAGTCCTTAAAGTTGTCCAGAAAAATTATTTTAGTCGCTCAACTGTTGGTACGATCTATTAGGTCCCTCAACTACCAAAATGTGGGTTTATTGGATTTTTATTCGACAACGTGATACTGAGTTGGCAAATATGAATAATATTAATTTTAATACCAACTCAATGTCACATTATTAAATAAAGTGTCAATAGAACTATATTTTGAACAACTTTAAGGATTTACGTGTGGTTCGTGGGTAATATAATTTTATATATTTTAGCGATTAAACAATATTGAGGTCCGGGTCACGTTTTGAATCTTAGAGAAATAAAAAATATTAAAAAAAGAAGAAGAATCGGTAAGCTCTCCGATACAGATATTGAATTCAACAACCAACCAACAAACCCCCATAGCATAGCATATCATATCATATCATCATCATCGGAGTAGCATAGCACATAGTGAGTTTCGTCTGGTCTGGTCTGATGGCGGCTTGGAAAGTGGGCGTTTTAGCTCTCTTTATTTCCCTTGTTTTGTCCGCCGCGGTGGGCGATGATCAACTCACTCCATCGGATGGCGTTGATTTGAAGATCCAAGTCGAGCAGCTCAACTCTAAGATCCATGCTCTTGGTTCCTTACTCACTCTTCTTATGCTTTTTTTCTTCTTAATTTCCTTTTTACTACAACAACCTTAACTTGTTACCTACTTTCAATTCTACTATTTCCTATTTCTCTTGATCTATCTATCTATCTATGCCTTGTTCTCTAATTTCTATTTAATTTAACTCTACTACCCTCTTCATTGCTTTTATTTTCTGTTTATTGCAGAATCTCAAATTGAGCTGAAAACCCAAGAGTTGAAAAGCAAGGATGACATGTTAGGCCACAAGGACAAAGCTATTCTTGACAAGTCTACTACTATCAACTCCTTGGAGACCCAACTCTCTTTGCTTCAGAAAAACGAAAAAGTACATGCTGCCGAGCAGGTTGGGAAGGCTCATGCACGCGCAGGTGAACTCCAGCTGCAGGTATCAATCTAACTGCTCTACTCTATTTCAAACTACTCTTGTGCATTTCTAAATCATACTTTCTTCTTGCAGCTTGAAAAAATTACAAAGGATTTAGAAATTCAACTCAAGGACAAACAAACCCTTCAAGCACGTGCCGATGAATCTCAAAACAAGATTCTTCAACTCAATTCCAAACTCGAAAATGTAACTTTCTAACCTATATCAATTTACTGGCTGCCTTCCTAATATTGCTCTATCTACTTGACATTAGCTGACAAGTAACACTAAATAATCATCCTATCTTTTCTTAGAAGAAATGAATTATTGTAATCATATCTTCTGTTTCTCGAATGTTACTGTGTTTTTGAGGTTAATGCAAGAGTTTCACAGGTCCTTTCTTTACATTGAATTGGATAAAACCCTCTTCTTTGATGACTGAAATTATACTGTAATTAAATATTCTACTTAAACTATGAGTTAGGATTGGAGGCTAGGAATTCATGTAGGCTATGAAGTTTGTGACAGAAGAAGTGCAGTGAAGTCGAAACTTCCTTACACAGACCCACAAAAGGGGAATGCATAATAATATTGATTTTTAAAATTTGTCCACTTTGTAGTTTATACCATATTGTAAGGAAACTTAACTGAGTCTTTGAAGCGTACTTCTGCTTTTATGTCATCTTGTTTGAATCTGCCATATGGACCCTATTAATCGAATTTGATACTTTATAATGGGTACTTATTGAGGTTGTTTCCCATATAAGCAATGCCTGTTCTTCTTCGTGTTTTGTTGTTGAGAAAAAGTTAACCTTTCTTCAAGATGAGAGATGGCATTGTTTGTCATTATTTTGTTTTCTTAGTTAAGGCATACATATTCAGGTTGTTTTCCATATAACCATTCCTGTTCTTGTTTGTGTTTTGTTGTTGAGAAAAAGTTACGTTTTCTCCAAGATGAGAGATGGCGTTGTTTGTCCTTATTTTGTTTTCTTAGTTGAAGGCATACATATTGAGGTTGTTTTCCATATAACCATTCCTGTTCTTGTTCATGTTTATTGTTGAGCAGAATATAAGTATTAAGCGATACACGGTGATTTTGTTTTTCAGCTTCAGAAGATCAGTGATGAACAGAAATCCAAACTCCGCAAGACAGAGCGAGCTCTTAAATTTGCTGAGGTATTTGTTACTTACTGTTGTGCTTTTGGTTCGATGATGGTTCTCCTATGTTACTTATTTCTGTGCTTTTAGTTCCTTGATGGTTCATATGCCGTTTATCTTGACTTATTTTTGTAGGAGGAATTGATGAAGGCAAAGTTTGAAGCTACTTCAAAAGCTAAAGAGCTAATAGAGGTATAAGTTTACACGGTGTAATACTTTAATTCCTTGTGATCTCCATCATTTCTATGTTTGTCATCCTCCTTTAACATGCTATTATTGGCAGGAAATTTAACATAATCGAATACTTGATTGTTATTTTTTGCCCCCATTTGTTTTCAAAAAGAGCCTATCTACTGTTTTTGAAAGGTGTATAATTTTGATTCAACTTCGACTTACCATTTACCTGTTTTCTTCTGGTTGCAAAACTTTGGAAAACCATATTTCATATTTGTGAGTTCTTGAAAGCTCTTTTTGATTTACAATCCTTGATTTCCTAATTAATATTATGCCTCCTAAAACTAGTCGAAATGTTTATGTGCCAAGTTAGGAAATGCTATCTGGTCACAAGTATTTTAATTTGGGGATGGTGTGACCGAACAATATGGTCAATCAGTATTGAATTTCTAAATTTTGTCTATGTTGGTCTAGCTTTTTGTTTTCTTAAACATTTACTCAGGATCAGTTAAAAATTAAACAAAAGAGAGAGGAGTAAACGGGCTGGCAATGAGTAGAGCAGCATTCTAAAATTGCTTGAAGCCATTAATAATTTTAAGCCAACCGGTCCAAGCCTTTTACTCAACTCTATCCGGAGCTTTTAATATTAGCGATGTAAGCTTTGTGGCAGTAGTTGTTGCAGTTTTAACATTTGCTCAAAACGAACACTAGTACTGTGTAGTTCATTTATCGAAAATTCGTATTATGTGTTTCATCACTGCCAAAGCTATCTTCTACAATTTGAAAATGTGTCAGCTCTTACAATCAAATACCAATTAAAGTTATCCTAAACTGTGGTTGACATTTTGCCGTAACTCTTTTTCCTGAGAAGTTGTTGGCCAATATGTGAATTTTTGAAGCATGACCATCCTACTGAAAATATGTGAAGCCTTCACTGGAAGATAGCTTCCACTTGAAATGACCTAAGAATGAGTGCCTAGCATGAACGCTTTGCCTGACTTCTCCCCCGTGGCATTGTTAATATGTAGTGTGTTGATACGTAGTACGTACTATAGATTGCCAGTTCTCATAATTGTTATGTGGATAAAGAATTCAGTACAAGGCCAATTAATAGTTATGTACATATTCTCAGGTTCATGGTGCATGGCTTCCTCCTTGGCTTGCTGGACAATTTGTTCACCTTCAGGTAAATTGATTAAATCATGTTAAAAAAAAACCCTTCTTATCCAGCATGTCGAAGTTATCATTTTGTTGTCTTTGTTGCAGGCACATTGGAATGAGCATGGAAAGCCTGCCCTTGAAATGGTTAAGCAGAAGGTAGTGTGTCCAAGTTGAACACGGTGTTTTGAAAATTTCCTTCTTAATGTTTGGTGGACAGCTGTTTAGTGGTCAAATATAATCCAAACTGGAGTGCCAGTTTAAAGTGTAATTTTACTTCCCTTAACAATCTGTTCTCACTAAAAATAGTATTAAAATGTGTTTTAGGCCTTGGAGAAAAAAGCCTATGCTGAGAAGTTGGCCCAACCCCATATTGAAACGATTAAAACTGTAAGCACTTTTTCTCTATTGTGCTTTTGGTTCAATTGCTGCGTTAAATTATGAGATAAATGGTACTAATGTCCATTACATTAATGCTCCTTGTTACTTTAGTTCTTTCATGCTCAAGGGTCACCTTTAATGGGAACTGGTTGATTGTTTAAGCATTTCAGAAATTTGACATAATTATTGTCTTTGCTTGTCCTTTTGCTTGAAGAAATATATCCCTGCTGTAAAAGAACAATGGTTGCTCATAGCAACCCGTGTTGAACCACATGTGCAATCACTTACTGCAAGAACAGTTGAAATTTACGAAACCTCAAAGACTACGGTAACTCCACACATCATCAAAGCACAGGAAACTGTTGATCCTTACTTTCAGGTATGCATTTGACTTGTGGAGTATTGTATGATCTGCTTGCTTAAGCTGCATCTGAACTTGTTTATGATTATATAACAGGAGGCGAAGAAATTCAGTAAGCCATACATCGATCAGGTTGTCACTGTCACAAAACCCCATGTTGAGAAAGTTAGGGTGACTCTGAAGCCCTACACAAAGCAGGCAGTTCATGCTTATGGGAAATTTCTAGAGTCAGCAACCACTTACCACAATCAGGTGCAATTTCTGGCATTTTTAAAATTCAGTTTTGTAATGTAATGTTTGGTTCGAGTATGTTGAGGATGTAGATTGTTGCAAATGTTTATTCAGAAGTTTAAATTCTTAATATATATTCTGAAGGTGAAAGGCTCTGTGCAAGAAACCCTGAATAGACATGAGCTAACAAGACCTCTTGCAACTAAGGAGTTCATCTGGTTTGCGGTATGGATTAAATGACAGTCTCTACTATTTGCATTTTTAGCCAAGACTTGGTAGCAGAGAAACTTAACAGTGTGGTGTTGTCTGTAATGAAGAGCTTACCTATTTATGCTTCTCTTGATATTGTAGGCTTCTGCATTGCTGGCATTGCCCATCATCATTTTATTTAGGGTTTTCTCTACCATTTTCTGGTCAGTTTCTTCATTATCTATGTAATTAACTATTCAAGTTGATGATGCATACTGTTAGCGTGGTGTGTGTTTCGAATTACAATCCGGAGTTCAGCTAATGTTCAGGGCTTGTGTTTTTTTTTCCCTAACCTCTGCAGCAAAAAGACAAAGAAGCATCCACGACATTCTAACCACAGCCATTCTCGCCGGAAGGCTAAAAGGGGACATCCAGACAAGTAGATTTCCACGAGGTTGTTTGCTTTGAACTCAGTATGATTTATTATTTATGGCTTTATTTGATGCAATCACTGCTATCTATGTTGCCCAGACACGGACACGGATACGGGAAACGTTATTTTTATAAAACATAGGACATGGAAACGTGGGGAAAACGCGTAAATATTAAAAATATTGGGGCACATTTATAAATATTAAAATGTATATAATATCAAAAGGTACAAAAAAAGGTTAATGAAGTAGATTGGATTTACCTTTCTATAGGAAAGAAATTGAAGAAAGATGTAGAGAACTCGAGCTTCAACTGGAAAAACAATTTCAGAATTTTAATTTGGTTGGATTGTGATTTCTGAGATTGAGTTCTATAGGCAAGTGTTTGAGTTAAAGAGGAAGACTAAAGGTTATTTTGGAATATGAATTAATTGTATTGATTTCAAAATTTGGATAAAATTTTATAAATTAGAAAAAAATTGCCGGTTTGGGAGGACGGACACGGGTGTCCGAGATGGATACGCGTGTCCAACTTTCAGAAATTACCGAAACGCGCCCGATATGGGAAGTACCCGTGTCTTTGCCGTGTCGTGTCCGATACGTGTCGGCAATGTGGACACCTTGGTATGTTGGCGTGTCAGGGTAACATAGACTGCTATTAATATGCGAGCGATTTCAAGAAATTGTCTAGCTAAGTTGATAATTGTCATCAATGTGGGAAGTTTAGTTTTCTTAAGGTCCAGTTTGGTGCTTTGCATTCCCCAGTACAAAAATAAATAAACTTCTAAATATGTCTGACATGATATTTGCTTCTGTTCTTTCTGGTATTTTCATTGCTAGTTCTGCCACCCACTTCATTTTTAAGTTGATAGCAGATCAATATGATAACATTATCTACTTTTTCTTTTTAATTTCCCCATAGTAAGTAACTTGCTTAATGTGATTGAAATCATGAACATATTTATGAATTGTAAAATGGCAGAGTTGTAAAGTAACAGAGAACTCTCTTGTATTTTTGGTAATGCTATGGAGTTGCCATTCTTATCCCCTTGTTCCCTTATTCATTCGGGGAGTAGAGACTATAGCTATATTGGCTTGTGTATGCAGCAAATTTGAATGGTATTATGGCTCAAAGTTATACTAGTGTAGCAGTCTGTTATTCAGTAAATTCAGTAATGGCACTATGGATGTGTATGACGAAACTTTTAGGTAATATGATGCTTGTGCCCAAAAATAAGGTCACAAGAGAAGCTTAACTCTCTTTTTTTTCTTTTTTTCTTTTTTTCTCTTTTTGGCAGATTTAGAGTTATGGCATTTTGCACGCGTTGTTGTTCTGGGCAGGAAAATTCAATTCCGATGAACTTGACGTGGAATTCTGAGCTTCTGCATATTTCCCAAAAGTAGTCATCAGGGAAATAGAATTGGAACCCCTTTTTTTCACGTAAAAGAATACGACATCCTGCATATTTTAGGTGTAATATGGGTTGTCTGTTGATTATAGATTTGTAATTTATTGTTCTTTTTGTGAATTATAGTACATTCACATATGAAATATAACTCTTAGAATCCGATTCAGATATTGTGGTTATTGGGAGTCTCATGATTTCTACTTGAATGTGAATTATGCGTTCTTTGTGATCGACAATCACTCGTTTAAAATTGATTTAGCCAGTTGAAATGATTAGCCTTTTTTAATTATTGTTTCTTATAGAACTTAATAATCTCTCTTTTGTGAACTTTGGCAAAATAAGATATATGTGGCACGCTGTCATCTCTGAAACATGCTGTTTTAGCTGATAAGATGTTCTCTGTAGAAGTGTTATGTCAATTTGCAATGATGGAAAACCTGCTCTCCTCAACCAGGTACAAAAATCATTTGGTTATGTACGTCAGAAGATGTATTGGTCTCATGTTTAGTTGCCTGAAGAAAGCTCCCTATTTCGCAAGATGCTTATAGAACGTAAATGTGAATTTTGGGTCCTTTTGGTTCTTGAACTGGTTCGATGTTGATGTGTCTAGAAGGTGCATGTCGATGTGTTTATTTCAGGAGAATAGACTTTTTTTAGAGGAGACCTGGCATGTGATTTTGCTTACTTAGGTTGGTCGAGAAATGACATTGCCCATCCATTCCCAAGTAGGAATTAGAATCAACGCTGGCTGAATTATCGATTTGTCCGTCTAGTGAAAGACGATCTGAATCTCTTCCTATCATTTACAGAAGCCCTCGCGAGCCGATCAACTTAGTCTCATCTCTTTCTTAGACATGAACATGTACTTGGGATGTCACCTTTTATTCAAAGGCCCTTTCAGCAGCTTAACAAGCTGTCAGGTTAGGTGTTGTCCATCCAAAATATCCTATCATCGCCTATTGTGATCTACTTTGTTGAGGAAATTCCAAAGTTTGTTGCCAGTTTTACAGAGTTTGATTAGTGTAATTTGCGGTTGAGATTGAGATAATAAAGCTGCATTCCCTTGTAAGAAACAAATCTACTCTTTAACTTATTTATTAAACAGGCTAAATTTCGTAAGAAGAACAATAATGAAAAAGAGCCGAATCCGAAATGGTCTAAACTTGGGCCTGATGTTCATCCGATCGTACTGAAATTTGGGGTAAATCTTCTTTTCTTTTAAAAAATAAAATAATTCAGAACAGTCTTACAAAAGAATGCAATCACTTTCTAATTTGGAAGTTTTTTTAATTAATTTATATTGATTCACTTCAATTCAATTCCATAAACTTCAAATAAGATTAATATTGATTTTGAATTGAAGAAAGATTTATGGAACGTAAACTTTCTATTTAAGGTTTTTTTAAAAAGTAAACGAAAACTAATAAAATTAACATTTTAAATCTATTAACTTAGAGTGAGTAACATAAACATGTTAACTAATTTAGGTTTGAACATATTTAAAGTCAGCTGTAAACTTGGAAATAAAGAGGGAGTTAGTTTGATGGTGAATTGGGGGTTTGAGTTAGAGAGAAGAATATGAAATGTGTGATGATGGGATGGATCCGTTTGCATCGTTACACGAGCTCTGTCATATATCTTCCTCTCAACAACATCACATGATCCGCTGTCCCTTCGCCGGTGATAAATTCCTCTCCGGCATCCCCGTTTCTTCGAACATGCCGGCTCTAGGGTTTTCTGCAACCGAGATGATTGAGATCAATTTAGGCTCAAATTCACCCCATGCTGTCAATAATAACAATGTTAGTCATTCTGATTCTATCATTTTTAGGATTCAAGATGGTTCCCCGCCCAAAAAATTGAAAATTGTGGACAAAGATTTGTGCTTTGACTCTCCTCAACCTTGTTTAGGCTGTGAAGCTGCTAAAACTTTGGAAAGGGTAGCTATATCTATTCAGAAACTGCTATCTACTTCCAAAAGGGATGCAAATTTGGCCTTGGAGGGTTCTAGGAGGTTGAATTTCGATGGGGCGAGTCCTAGCAACCTCTTCAATTTACTTGAGGGAGATGGATCTTCAAAGAGAAAGCTAAATGAGACATTAGAGTCACCAATCGAAGCAGTTAATGAAGATACAGCAGTGAAGAAGAGCAATGGTGGTCCTAGCGGTGAGAATTCATGTGGGAAGGGTAAAGGTTTGGGTGAAAAGCGAGCGCTACCAGTGTCCTTGTTTCGACATTTGAATGCACAAGGAGTTCAAGAGGTGAGCACAAGGAGATCATGTGATGATAAGAAAAAGAGCATGGCATTGTTTGATGTGCTAAGAGAGCTTGCTAAGGAGTATAGCTTTGATCCTAGTCTTGTAAAAATGAGTGCCTTAGAGGCTGCCAAGAGAGGTGGCATCACTTTTCCTTAGATGTATTGTTGCCAATGTTAGTGCAGCACAATCTTTTTGGTTACTTACAACTAGTTTTGGGGGTGGCAGCAAGGATTACCTCCATGTTCCGGTGAAGATAATACAAGTGTCGTTTCTTTACCATTCAATCTCGTATGTAACACACGTTAGAAGTGGAAGATGATAGATGTAGAGAGAAAGTTGGCAGAAGGGGATAGATGGGGCAGTCAATAGCTGACTCTTTGTGAAGTTATTTTGTAAATGTTTTGTTTAGTGTAGGATGTAATTTATGAAATCATGTGAAAAGGCTGTACATCCCAGATTGTGCTTTCTAAAGGTTGATAAACTTGTGCTTTCTATTTCTTTCTTTACCTTTAGTTCTGTTTATCCCAAATTGTTTCTTTACCCTTTCTATTTACTCAGTTTATAGTTGGTGGATTAGCTGAGAATTAACTCGAAAAACACAAGCAGATGGCTCAAATCAACAATACAATATTGCTTCTTAAACACGAAAAAGATCTAAATCATTACAACAACTAAATCATATCCACTTGCAAGGATTCCATTCCCTCCCTCTTGCCTATAAAAAACCAGAATTTTCTATCTTATATTGGGATGTCATTCAAGACATATTTCTTCTCAGAATCACAATACTTTTTTAAATTGCCCGGAAAATGCCAAGGATTCTGGATATCTTTGTCTTTCTATCACGCAGTCCTCCTCAAAAGCACAGCCAAAAGATAGCACAGTATTGAGTCAACTGACGCTAACGCGACAATGAGTAGCGCTACAATAACAAGAGTCAAGATTGCCGTCCTCAACTGCACAACATCAAATGCAAATTTCAAGACTCAAAACAGCTAAACACTAATCTTGTTTTAAGAAAAGTAAGGCTAATAACATTTCTTGCACATGAACTATGATTCCATATTTTGGAAATGCCATTAAAAGTTGTGCTACATACCGTGGTTTGGAAGCTGGGCCATTCTATGTATTTCAACTGACTAGGTTGCTCAACCAGAAATGCAAATAAAGATTTCGTGGACCTGTAGAGTAGTAAAGAAATTGGATTTTCAGACAGGATAAGCAAATTATGGCATGAAACCATGTCTGTTACCTAGTTTTTATTTCAAAAAAGGATGTTCCTACGTATAGACCCATCATACCATATAGCATCCTTAAGGAAGCTCAACAAAAAAGGTTCCGAAGGCAATTCTTCATAACTCAACTGTGATTGATCTCCTCTTGTTGAGAAAACATGTAAAGGGTTTGCAGCAGGACCTTGTAATTTTACTCCAGTAACCTACAAGAAGTAGCCATTTTAGAAGCAATTTTGGGAGGAGATAACAAGCAATCAAAAGAATGAAGTATAGAGAAATTTACCCTCTTGTTTTCATCAGGAAATCTGATATCTTTATGTTTCTGAATCGGTAATTTACAATGACAAGGAGCAACCAAAGCTATGGAAAACAAGGTAATAAATTTAAGATTAGAGGAGATAATAATGAGAATTATAATTTAGGGTATGCAACTCTCATCCTAAAAGGGATGAGTTGAAATGAAAATTACATAAATAGAGTAGAATGAATAATCCGAAATATGCATTAATTTAAAATCCTGAATCGAAAAAGTATCAGACCTGAAAAGTAAGGGGGAGATGCAGAGAGAGAAACAAGCTTCATGGCACAAACTTAATTTGTCCAAGAAAAGAATATTGGTTTGGTCCTCTTCAAAATGGAAAGAGAAAGAAGGGATTAGTTAGATGAGGATGTTGTTTTAGGGATTTGAAATAAAGAAGAAGAGTGATAGTTATGTAGTAAAAATGGAGTGTATCTAAGACAGAATCAGAGACTAGATGCAAAGACCGCTGCTTGCTGGGTTAGGAGGAGGATAGGCTGGGTCAAAGAAATGGGCCTAAACTAAAGCTATTAATTAGGGCCCAGGCCCAAAGGCATCCACTACTCGATCTACTAATTCAACCATCTTCTTATCACTAAACCAAAAGTAGATGAAAACGCTGCTGCCTATTTCTAATCATCTCCCTCAACTTTCATGCTATCAATTATCTTAAAACCTTAAAGAGGGAGAACTCAAACAGTAAAATTGAGAAAAAAACTCTCAATTTTCTAATTTTGTCCTTCCAGCCTTCTTTGCTATTTTTCTTTTGAGGGTTACTTTGGGTACTTTCTGACCTTCTTTAGTCATTTCCCTACCCCACACCCCACTCACGTGCCTTTTCGGCCGCCTTCCGCTGCCAACAGATCCACGTTCGAATCGTGGTCACCTCATCACGTTTGCAGACACGCGCTACCATGTCCAAAACGGCGCCGTCTTACCCATACCTTTCACACGCCCCGTAGGGTTCCATACCATTCCTCTTCGCCCCCGCCGTTCCAGTTTCTCAATCAAAATTTCCTCAGGCAAAACGCCATCTTCAGTTACACCAAGCGAAACTGATGTCAGCAACCCCAAAATCGGTGACATTAAACCTCCGGAAACACAGAAACACCAGCTTGATGTTTTCTCCAGATCGGGTTCTCAATTTTTGAAGCTCTGCGCGGTTGCCGCCATGTGTAATCGAGATCCGCTGCTTCTCTACTTCAGATTCCGTCCGTTAAACAGGTTACTCTTGATCTGTTGTAGCTTTTCATTATCTGTTTAAGAAATAATCGTATGTCTTTGTAGGTTTTTGTATGTTCTATAATTGGTCCTTATTTTTTGTTTGATTTTGTAGTTTGTTGTTAATGTTGTCTTTTAGTTATGTATTTAAGCTTCAATATAGCTTTAGGTTCATGCTCAGTTTTGATTTGCTTGATTGGGTTAAAACTGTAAACAGCAGTCTTTTGATTGGGTATTGCGGAATGAAACGATTTACCCTCTAGGAAATGGGGCCGAGCTGGGTTTGTATTTTTTAAAGGTTTGCTTTCCTCGGAGTCGTGTCAACTCATCACAGGTGGGATTTCATTGTTTCATCTCTGTATAACGGTGTTGAGTTAGGTTTCTATTTTGACAGGGTTCAAGGCCTCGAAATGTAAGACGTGATGATGTTGTGGTGCTATTTCAGATAACAGAGTGCCCCCGTTGGACATCTGCTCCTTTCTGGTTGTCCCGTCATCCTTACATGTGTATCACGAATTCACTGTGCTCGTGTGTGTGTTATGGTTTAAATGCAGCCCATAGGTAAACTCTATGGTTTACATTCAGGTCTCTTTTTTCCCACCCAATAAACTTGAACGCCTCTACATTTCAGCTTTCATTAATCTGTAATTATTTAATTTCCTTCATGCAGTCTCCAGTGATCGTAGCCGGAAATTCAGAACAGGTCATTTGTTCCCTTCTTGCTTAATTGTCTTATTTATTGGATCCGAAGTTAAGTATTTACTGAGCTCATGTTTATGGATTTCTGCAGGTGAACAGTCGTGGTTCCGTAAAACAAAAGGAATAGTACCAATTACAGGGGATGGAAGTTGGGTATGGGAAGTCGAACGCAAGGTCAAGCGTCATCGTGATCATGTAAGCCAATTCAATTTTTTATTTTCAGGGAATTAATTTATTTTATGCACCCTTCATTGTGCTAACATGCATATAGATGATAGAAATTTGTTTACACATGTATTTTGCATCAAATTGCACCATACATATTAGGGATATTCAATCAGTAATAGAAAGACGTGATGTGACAAGGAAGAGAATTATTGTCTCTTCATCGTCTGTATCGTCTTTATATTGATTCAAGACGAGCTAAATTTCCATTACAGAGAATTTTGCTTTCAAATCTTTGTAACAGTTCTACCGGGAAACTTGGTCTGAAACTGATGGTTTTCTGGGAGAGTGGTTTGTGTTCGTAGTAACCACAGGGGCGATTTCTCTAAGCATTTCAATCTTACGTGCTGCTCTCTTCGTTTGATGGTCTGCCAGTCTATGTCCGGTTCCGCTTGAAACCGTTGTTCGTTCAGTTTGTTGTTTGTTTAGTCTATTTAAGGTAATTTTGTACACTCTTAATGAATGTATTTATTCCATCCGATCGAGCTGTTGTGTTTGCTTCAATACTGAATGTTTTCTCTGTTTGCATATTGTCCAACAATTCAACAGGTTTCACCGGTAGCCCGCAGATGGAGCTTTTATTCTCTACTCTAGATGGGTCGAGCAGGGTTCTCACCATGTCGTCGTTCACTGAGACATTTGTCAATTGCATTTAAACTTTGTACAGTCCATTTTACCGCTCTCCAAGATTCCGTGTAAGGTGATTCCTAACATCTCTATTTTGATGTAAATTGTTTTGTATTGAGCTTTAGTTCGTTCAAACTCTCTCTTATTCATTTTGACTCCGATATGACTTTTTTAGTACGGTTTTAGGTTTGTGAATTTCGGACCAGCCTGTGTTTTAAAACGTTGTTCAAATGCATATATTGTGTTTTGGTTAATTTTGTTTCTAATGTTTGTTCACTCTCTGGAAATATTCTCTAGCTATTTGGTGATTAGTGTTTAATGGTAATTAGAAATTACCAGGGGTTGCTTTATTCATTACTTTTGTTTTTAAAAGTTTGGCTCTCTCCCATTTAATCAGTTTCATGTGTTGATTTCTGTATTCAGCAACTTTTCGGTTTGCTTATTTCTTCTAGCTTGATTTTGTATCTATTTGTTGTCTCCAGTTCGTTTATTGCGGTTATTTTTTGACTATTTCGCTCTATTCATCTTGCAGGTATGCTGATTCAAAACATGACGTTACAGTTTGCAATTGCTTCATTGGGTATCAGTTGGATAATTTACTTCAAAATCAGGTACTCTTTGCTCTACAATTACATTTGACATTTTATTTTTTTTAGTTTCCTTATTGTGTCAATCATAGACAATTAATTTCCTTATTCATTCTTCCACTACTGTTGATTTCTTAACTTGCAATACGTGAATGGTTCCTCTTTTATATCGTTGATCTTTCATGCGGTGGCTTCAACTCGGTTTTATTCTTCATTCATGACGTGTTATTCTCTTTGAATTTGTTACTTGCTTTCTTATATCTGCTTTCGTTAGTTTCTTTGAATAGCTCATCATTATTACCCGTTTCCTATTGCAATTTGAGAGTTTTATTAAATTAAGCACCTGCAAAACATTGGAAATTTGTGACTTAGCTATGTAAATTTTAGATGAAGGCTAACTGACACTTGATAATAGATTGTTTGGTGTTCTTTTGAACCTTGCCGGATTGAATTTGAATACTCCAACCATTTAGCATCGGCAAGGACCTACCAAATTGGATTATTAGTCATTATAACCATCACTTAATTTTGGTGATTTACGATTAAGATGAAGTATGCTAATGAATGTGATGGATAAACTGCTGCTAACTTTAAAGGCCATAAAAGTGATGGAAATCTTGCTGCTAACATGTTAGTTAAGATAAAATATGCTAATTATTATGCTTAATTTGCCTTGGGATTGCTTTATTTGCTTGGAGATTCATTTAATGATCATCTCAACAAAGACATAGTATTATTGTCTCCTAAATAAATCCATCCTTATTGGAACTGATAGTTACATTTCAGCGACATTATTATAATTTTGGTATACCTCTCATGTGAGAATGCTCTTTGGACTTGAAATATGTAAAATGTATTCTTATTTGACGATGTATTGAAATTTGATAAAAAAGTTGGAACTCTCAAGGATTCTAATTGTAATTGCTTTTCCGATGGCCTTCTAATATGTCAAAAAGTTAACCGCTTAATATTTAATGCTTTACTTGATTGCATTGGTTATATTTTAAGAACACCATTTCAGACTAATTTTCCTATGTAAGTACAAGATTGCTCTTCGTTTGGCATCTGTTCGTGTATGCAATAAGGGTATAGTTTTTAACCAAATTGTGAATGTCTTCTGCGTTGTTTGTTTTAGGTGTTGAATCTCAAAATCTGTGATTTCCTTGCTAGATTTTTAGCTTAAGTGGTTTCTAAAGCGTGAAAACTTATTATGTTTGTTATTTTTCCATCAGCGGATAGAAAGATCGATGATACTTTTAACTTTAATCATAACTAACTTATTAGCTTGGCTGCTCCTGCCATTTTCATGTATTATCATCATGGAAGACGATAGCAGCCTACCTTGCACCCTACCGATTTATTTGAGCTTGGTATCTATTACTTTTGGTACCAATCATTTATTAAGCATTTGGAAGTTGTATTAATTTACAAATCTTTGGTCTGAATCTTTTAAGATCTGTTTACTACTATTTTATGAGTAGCACTTTCATCTGTTTTTTAGTTCACATATGGTGCAGTACAAGAGAAGTTTGAGTATGCTCTGCTTGAATATAGTGATTGGAAAGAGCGAAAGGCATATGAGTTCTCATGTGCCAAACTACAAAGGAAAAAGGAGTACTCTTACAAGGAAATGTTGGGACAGGTTTTGGTAAACTACTGTGTCGTATATTTTCTCAAAATGGATGCTTAACTTTGCTATACATATATTTTGTGGTGCTCTCTTCAATCCAAATAATGCAATGCTTCTTATTTCCATATCGCATTTTCATAGGAATTTGTCATATTTAGTACTTATTTTGATAATTTAGTTAGTTGATTGCATAACATTTGGTTTGCAATGCCATTTTTTGTTAGTTGATATCAATTATATCATATTATGTGTGGGGCTCTTAGCCACGAACATATGGTTCATAGTTAAAACAAGTTTGCCAATCATTTATTGATGATAGAAATCACATATGTTTCACTTTGTCACTTGGTTATAACAAAGTATGAATAAGAATTGGAAGGCAAATCTTGACAGTTTAAAATTTGTCCTGAATGACAGGTTTACAAAAATATACTGAGGATAAAATTATATATTATAAAAAGACAAAAAATTCTTGAGGAACAGTTTAAATGTTTAAATCCACTATGAAGCTTATAGTAAAATATCAAATCTAAATTGCCATAGTTGGGTTGTAGTGATGATCTTTTAAAATGTTTTCATCCACTATGAAGCAATAACTCGCAATTTAACACATGATGCACACAAACATTTTCCGGATCCATTTGTGCAAAATCCAAACCAAGACAATTCGTTGCTATAATGATGTTGTCATTTATTATTTTTGGCGCATCTGCTATTACGCCGCTTTATTATTCAATTTAACCCTTTGAAAACTGCCCGAAGCGGAGCGAGGGTTCCTCCCTAGTTCTTATTAAACATGAAACTCACACTAATTGCCCTACAAAACCATGAATTCATATTTTACCAAAATTTATATAACAACTACTACTTTATTTCTAATTTTCACTCCTATTTATTTTCAATGGGCCTTAAGTATTTTAAAAATATATTATCTTATTCATCTATCTAGCAAATTTCTTTATTTATTCCGAATGGAGAAAAATAACTGAAATTATTAGTTTATTGATTATTATTTATAAGTTTTATATAGAGCTTTCACTAACCGGTTCGTTATCTAAATCGTTGCTCAATAAGTCAATTTCTGTATAAACATTAAAAATCAAAGGCTTAATAAATAAAACATTTCGTTATTTCTGCAAGTGCACAGTTTCGAATATAGCTTTAAAAAATCAAACCCACAGAGATGGAATAATATGTCAACTTTTTCTTACTCGTATTCATTTTCTTTTTACTCATAGTTTAAACAATAATCTTTATTTATTTGGTTGATTAAGATTACAACTTATTGTACCATGCCACATACAACTTACATTTTAATTCACAAACTCACAAAGTTATGGATTATATTTAATCTTTTAGACAAAGTCATCAATTCATTTAAACACATAAATCCTTATAATAAGTAACCTTTATATAACCAATCTAGCTTTACTAATTTATTCCGATATTTCGATTCGTAAAATAAACTATTCTTACATAAACATTAATTAATAAGACCTAATGGAACTATCCTAATCAATCCTTTTTAATCAACTTTACCACATAACTAAAACTAGATCACATTCTAAACTACTAAACATATTTAAAATCATTTAGATTGTTAGTTGATAATTTATACTTGATTATACACTTAGTAACTATTTTGGTGTAAATATTTTACTACACATGCAAACTAGTTAATTAGTTCAAGAACATAATTATATCAAAAACATTAATCTCTTAATAAACTTGTTATCAGAACATAAACATCAAGGGAAAATTGGAGCGTCAATCCTTTTTAATATTCTTGGAAGGCGTGTCAAGCCTCGGGCGTTCTTACTCGTCTTTTCTTCGATGAATGGATGAAATAAGTGAATCTCTCGATCTAAACTACAATGCCTTAGAAATGGAACGAAATCTTACTGTAATTCTGATATGAATCACGGCTGTAACTTATGTAAGTCGGGCGAATTTCGGGTTTAAGTATACGGGAAATGTAAGTAAGTATTTAGTGTTCTTTTTGTGTAATGATTAACCAACCTCGAAATCTGGAGAGGAATGGTATATTTATAGGCATTTAGGAGGTGTATTTGAATGGTCACAACCTCTAATGGTTTGACACGAACCATACGAAGGTGTACGACCTTTGGGAAAAGTAGTTTCGATAAGATCGAACGATAAAATCCATTTCTGCCCAAAATAGCAGGTCGTCGCGCCTGAGATAGGGGGAATTATCCCTTGGCGCGACTGAGATAGACCTATCGCGCCTGAGATAGGTTCTATCTCGGGCGCGACAAGTTGTAGCTTGACCCCTTTGACTTATTTTCTCCATTTTTCAACTTTGGCTTCGAATGATTGAACTTGCATGACGATACTTTGCTCGTTTGTGGCTTGAACTAACATCAAATCACCATGATTTCACTATATTAAGCTCTGTACATCAAAACAACATAAAAGTAAAATTTACCCCTAACCTAGATGTTTCTAAGCTAAATGAGGTATCACTTAATGAAATGTTATGAAAATATACGTGAAATACATATTAAGTACATTTTAGACTTAACAATAAACATTATACATATAATTTTCTTTATAATTTTTCATTTTAATATCATTAATTATGGGCATAAATGTCTTCAAAATTTAATAGAAAAAACACGAAACTTCTATTTATTTCTATCTTTTAAAACTAATAAGATAATTAATCAAATAAAAATATCTAAATACATTATTAAGGCATTTCTCATTTAGAACTTTAAGAATATAAGTCTATGATTTTAATTTTTGTAAGAATTGAACCTTTCTAACATTCTAGTACTTAAAGAAATTGTTAATAAGAGACATGATAATATGTACGAAAATATCAATCAGTGCCCAATACCCCTAAATTTGTTCTTGTGTGTGCTAAAATTTCTCCCTTCCGCAAGGAAAGAGAGACGAGAAAAAGAAAATCGAGTGACATCATTAAGAAAGAGCATACAACCAAATTTCTCTTTTGATATCTTATTCAAGGGGCAATATTTTTTGCAAACTAGACACTTTTATTTATCACTCCATAAAAATAATCCATTCATCAAATACTAAAAACTTACATGACTTTCATCAAAATAATCTATCACATTTCATAAAGATATGTCGCTTTATTTTAGTGTCTACCGTAGAATTATAGAGTAAGAAATAGTTTTAAATATTGCAAAACAAATTAAATATGATCTATTGAGACAAGAAATTATCATTATTTAGAAAAACAAACAATGCATAACTATAATCTTTATCAATTGGCCCTATTCCGTATAAATTCTCAACATATAAGTGGTTTTAACTTGTGTTTGTTGTACATATATATTCTAAAAAACAAGAAAAGGGAAAAAGCAGAAACTTTTGTTTGTTGTATCTTTTCTTTTAATTGTACAAATAAGAGGTTTTACTTTCTTTTTTCCTTTGATTTTTCATTTACCAAAAAGAAAAAAAAGAAAAACCTCCATCATAACATAAAACAGACATATTAATTTGCTTCATATTTTTAGGGTATCATTTCAGTATATATATAAAAAAAAACTTGAAAAAATAAATCAAGTAACCTGAATGGTACTGTTTTTCACAATTGACTCTAAACTTAAAAAAAACAAAACAAGAAAGAGATAAGCAAAATGATGGAATAATATCCAAATTAAACTAACTACGTAGAAGTAAAAACATAGAATATCAGTCTAATGAATAACTTATGCTGGGATATTTTACCCCTCAATTCTAAAATTAAGTGCACAAGAAAACTAATTATTAACTAATTAAACATTGTTCAAAAAAAAAAAATATATTAACTAAAACCTGCTTAACAAACTTAATATGTGTATTATTTGGTACGAAAACCAAATCTTGATCTCATCACTTCAGTAAGCAGGCCAGTAATTATCTAAATCCACGCAATGTTCATCTCCAACAAATCTGTTGTTACTGCCATTCCCATTACTAAGTTCGGTAGCACCATAGGCAGCCGTTTCGGCTGCCACCGCGAAACTAGAACTACTCATCATGCCAGAAGGAACATCTTGCTGCTGATTCATCAATGGTGGAGGCTGAATTGGCCTATACATAGGCTGCCCCGTTGTCGCTCCAAGATTCAAGTTTAAGCCTGTGTCACACGATACATTTCAGCTTATCGTGTTATAATCGTGTTACAAATGAATTATTGTCGTGTCAGAAACGGATATACCTGAAATGGTGAAGCTTCCTCCAGGGTAGTTGAGTTGAGATTGGAGAGGCAAAGTAGATCCACCAGAAGCTGATGCTCGGAAAGCCCTAGTGAGTTCAGCAATTTCAGATGGAGTCATGAAGTTCCTTCCAACTGGGAATTGATGGTAATTATGATCTGTGATTTGCATCATCTGTTGAGAAGGAATTATATTGCTCGGACCCATTTCAAGCTGATTATAAGGGTTCACTGCTCTTGATTGGTTCGATGGGTACTTTTTAGCCCCTGCACTTTTTTGAAACACTCGGCATACCACCCATTCATCCTGCTATTTTTTCAAAAATTCTTCATTCATTAGTATGTATGAAAAATCCATATATGTTGCATAAATTAAAATCGAAAAAAAATACAAAAGTTACCTTTGTAGTCCGAAAGCCGGACTTGGAGTGAACACGATATTCGTGCATGACCCAATTGGTTTTCTCTCCTCTGGGAGCTCTACCTCTATAGAAAACCAATGTCTTCTTCATCCCAACTAACTCCGATGTAACACTGTTGAATATCTCCTTATCTTTTCCGGTCGTTTTCCAATATCCGGTGTTCGTTGCCCTATTTGTTCTTACTCCTGTTGGGTACTTCCTATCTCTTAGACTGAAAAAGTACCACTCTTTTTCTCCCATTTTTGCCTTTCCTAAATTCAGTTAAATATAAAAAGTTTTAGTTTGGTAAGAATTTTAAAAATGTCCAAAAAATATGGGGAAAAAAGTACAAATTAAGCTTTGATATAAGCTTAATGGTTACATTAATTTGGCAAAAATTCAACGGCCGAGAGATGTATTAAACACTAGCATCTTGAAACCCGACTTGGAAGCTAGCATCTGTCCAATTAACGTATAATCCTGGATCAAAATAACATAGAATTGGAGTTGAGATGTGAATATATACCTGGAAGATCCCAAGGCTCACACTTGTTGAGATCAACATCAGTGACGGCCCGTCCGGTAAAATTAGCATCAGAAATCTTGTTTACGAGGTAAAATTTGATGAGTTCTTCATCTGTGGGGTGAAAACGAAACCCAGGTGGCAAAGTTTCATCCTTGTTGCTCTCACCTTGCTCCATTTTTCTCTCCATCCGATTGTTTTGTCTTCCTATCTCAACCGTATGCTTCTGTACTACAAATTAACATCATGAACATTAAATTTTATCATAATTGATAAAACACTGCAGAAAGCCCTAAAAAACATTAAACAGATTAGGGTTTGCTTGATTTTTTTTTCAAAGAAACCCTAGTTAGCAGGATATATCCTTGAGAAAGATTAACTTTCCCAAGCACCCAATTGGAGATCAACTCTTATGGGATGTAAAGTTGAGAAGTTTATGAAGTAAAATTAAGCTTACTTGCATGGGAGAAGACTAAAATTCTTGGATCAAGTACTTGGTACTTTTCTCATATATTTATTATTACTTTCAAGAAAATGATATAAAAAAGAAATGGTTTTCTTGCATAGCATGCACAAGAAATGGGAGAAACATTTGAAGCTTTAATTGTATTTTATTTTTGGGTAACAAAAAATAGAAGCTTTAATTAGTGAAATGGAGAGATGAAGAAGAAATTAGAGAGAGTATCTGAAGCTCTTACCTAATAAAAGGGTCTTCTTCTATAAGAGATGTTCAAATGCTCTAATGTTAGTATGGAAGCTCGTTTAAGGAATCCTTATTCTAATTTTGAGAGAGATCTTATTATGCATATATAGAATAGAATTAAGAAATAGAAGCTTCCTCGTTTTCCAGTTATGGTATTTAATATTAATATATCTGGCATTTTTGGTAGAATGGCTACATTAACCTCGTTATGCTATGCATCTACCTAGGGTTTCAAACCTTTTGGTCTGTTTTCTTTTAGTTGAGATTAGTAGCACGGTATATCATCTATCACAATCTTCCGGCCGTTTCGAACCCACGTTTATTCTTATTGAGGTTTAGTTACGGTTAACTCTTTCAATAAATTCTTTCTGCAGATGTATCTCGTAAGAATCGAACATGACGAGACATCTTTTCCTATAAAATAGCATGTGTTGCTCCTATAAAAAATGGCTTTTCTTTTTGTCCCTTAGAACTCTATAACGTTTATCCCATCCTAACAAAATTAGCTTACTAAATAAAAGGTCAGGCAACAAAGATCTAATATCATGGATATCTGAGGCACCAAATTAATAATCGGTTTGATCATTTTTCTTATCTCGGGAAATGTTGTTCAAGATTTAAATAAAACTATTGTTTTGTCTTTTTTTTTAATGCCACAGCTTATTAATGGGTTATAATATTGGACAAGATAAGAGATAAAATCTACTAAGTAATAAAAGAACATGTACTGAAAAGTTGTAAGTACAAATTTCTAGACTACAAATGTCGGATCGTTTAGTCGCTTTTCTAATGCATAATGTTGGTTCAGATTATATATTTTATTTGTGAGTGTGTTCATTTTTCTTATATTATCTGTTGAATATCTCACATTACTAACTTGGGAGCTATATTGACAACTTAAATATGGCAAGCAATCTTATCCTCTTAAGAGGCCTTTTGGGGTTAGTTAGGCTTTGCTAAGATTATCATCTTCGTAAAGCAGTATGTTATTGATGTAGAATAACAAGCAACGTAAGTATTATTGATTTGTAGCATGCATATCTATACACGGGTTTGAGTGTAGCCCAACCAAGGTAAATACAATATAAATACATAAAGAATATAATCTATCAGTTGACACACGTTGTGTCAATTAAAAGAGGAATTATAGAACGTTTATGGAGTATGCAATTCCTCATTCATAAAAAGAGCTTTATATTTATTATTATTAAAACTTATATATTCTTTTTAGGTCAACTTATCTGAGATGAGCTTGCAATTTGATTTTATATCCGACTTCAACCCGGTCTAACCCCGCCTTAGACTTTACATTAATTACATTATAGACTACATTCTATAATGTATAATGTAGTTAATGCACGCTAAACGCTGTAATTACATATTGTACATGGCATATCCATTCACACATATGATCAATGAGAAGTAAGGCTATTACTCGAGTCTTTCTCTCTTAAAATAATCTTAACTTGACACGACTTACATTATAGACTAGATTATGCCTAATAGAATAGACTGAGCTAAACATTTTAAATAAAGCTCCGTCCAGCATTTCCCAACCCGATTCACTGTTAACCCCATCTCTCTCACTGTTATTTTTAAAAGAATTAATAGTCATTTCTGGACCCTAATGAATCCAATACTCAAAGCAAAATTTAATTAAACAATCCAAATCTATACCTTTGCAATTTCGATTTTCAAAATCCTCATTCTATAACTTATGTTTTGTTCAACTTTAGATCGATTAAGTCTTTCATTAAATTTCATTTCACACGCACACACAAAAGCTTTTCATTATAATTAAATTTGTATTTCCTGGTTCGACTTTTTAAGTATTTTTCAATTTCAGTCTCAATTCCAAATTCGGTGCATTAATTTTCAATTTCAACATTTTGTTTCATTTGGTGCAGTTACTTCAATTAAGTCTCAAAAATCACAGATTCATTATGAACCTTTTGATTGTTTTATGCCTTTTCAACTCCACAGTCATCTGATCTTTTTCTCTTAATATATTTGGGGGCGGGTTTTGTTTGGTCGCGAGAGGGGTGCCAACCTAGTTGGAATGTCTCTCTTTCCAAGCTCCCCGTTCTCCGCTTTTTATTAAAATAGACACTCCACAGTCATCTGATAGAAGTCAGCACACATCACATATAATTTACACATTTTCCAGCCACTCAAATTTATAAAGGCGGAAACAGTTTGGCAAGACCAGTTTAGGATTTAAACTGGAACTAGAATTGTGAAATAAAACTTCTCCCAACAATCAAATTTTACTATAATGTGCAATTTACCTCTTTAAGGACAATTATAAGCCAAGTATAATCAGTTAATTAACTGCATCTGATACCCATTTCTTAATCGCAGTTTAGGACATGCTAATTAATTACTCTTTTTGTAGGCATAAATGTAGTTAGTAATTAATGGGTTTACCTGTTATATATTCAAGTAGGTCATATGTCAAGATAATTTTGTTATCGTAGTAACTAAATTTATATATAAGAAATTCAGTGATCATAAAAAGCTAAAGTTAAGTTAGTTAAGATTTTGCCCAGATTGAGAGGTTTAAATGGAATTATTGAGAAACAAGACTCTTAATTTCACAGCTCAATCAATTACAGTGGTAGACATCTATCGCAATCTTTTTTATGTTTTCTTTTCAAACACTTCACTTATGTATATATCTATTCATTAGTGTCTTGATCACGTTTAATTTATTAAACAGCTAATATTTTAGTTAATTAATTAGGTAGATCATGACCACATATATAATTCATGACTAATGAATCCCATGCAATTTGTACATGATTGACTCAAAATCAAAATTCAAATGCAGAAATTTCATCAGCATTGCCGCGAAAATATGCCATTTTGGTCATAGTATATTGATAGTAATTACTGAAAATGGAAGGCAAGAAATTAACACTCATAAACTGTATACATTTTGATTTTAAAAAGAGTATCAGGTTTTAGAAAAAATTTCAAGAAAAATATATTGAAACTCTTAAAAATTATACGAATCCGATAATTGTACAATAAAATATATAGAAACTCGTATCCTAGAATATATATTTCATGTGTATTCGAACATAGACTGACACAAATATTACATGTTTGATAACACCTTAAAATATGTTAATATATGCTAATGTAAATTTCAGGCTCGGATGCGTGGTTTTGATCTGTGGGTGTCAGCCTAACTATAGGGTGTCTAGGTTTGTTCATTCGCCGTCCGCTTTTACTCAAAAATGTTAATATCTTCTAAAGCTTGTGAGATGGAAGAAAAAAGTTACATCTATTTTTAGGGAAATCCTGGATCATTAGTTTGTTTGTTATTTAATGAAAGCGGCAATTACACAATTTCATTTTTAAAAAAATATTATTTTGTGATGAATTGAAATACATTTTACTAAAAATAATATAAATAAAAACTAATGACACCTTGTAAATTTAAAAGTTTATGAAATAAACTTGAATTTTAGGGATATTCTATGGTCACTTTGTTTTTCACAAAATAACCATTACTTTGTTTTGTCAACCATTGAATCATGGGTTAAAAACTAATCCAATGGTGAAAAAGACAAAGTATAGACAAAGTAAGGGAAAAACAAAGTGACCATAGCCTACACCTGAATTTTAATACTATTTATATAGTTTGCTGGATTAAACACTTAATTGCCTCTTGTGGTATTCAAAATTTTGTTTTTTGCCCCTTGTGATATGATTTGGTAACATTTGCCCCTTGTGGTATCCAATTTGGTGGCATTTTCCCCCAGATGGATGAAAAATGGAAAAATTTAGTTTCTCGATCAGTTCAATTATCATATTTTCATAGATTCATGCCATCAAATTTGCTAAATTTACAATTTGAAATGACATTATGTAATAAAAGTTATCTAATTTCCATCCATCATGGGGCAAAAATGACAAAATTGGATACCATAGGGGGCAAATGTTACCAAATCATACCACATGGGGCAAAAGCTACAATTTTGGATATCACATGGGGCAAATAGATGTTTAATCCTAGTTTCTTCAATGTATTCGTACGATTTTTGTTAGTAAGAAATCATGTGCACAAATGGAAGTGCAAAATCATTTTGTTGTTTGATGAAACCATAAACTAAAAATGCTCCGGAAAAGTTAAACACATCATAATCCTAACTAAAGCATGAATAACTAAATATTAATTTACAGATTGAGTAATGGTTTGAATCAAAATTGAATAGAAAATAATTGTACGAGGACTTTTGTGGATCAAGTTAGAAGGTGAAGCAGTTGAAAAGGTTTTGTCATGAAGACTCTCTAGAAATTATTCAGATTTCATGGCTGGCATGCTACTTGTTAAGCACTTCAAATTAAAATAAATTACCACTATTAATCTGTTCTCTTTCTTACGTCTCTAGCTATGTTTTTTATTATCTTTGGTACATGTATGTATGTATATTTTGATAATAATCAAAATTGTGCATCTTTACGAATCAGCTTAAATTGTTTGTTAAAAAATTGCTTAGAAATGTATTATGCAGTTCAATGGTTGATAATTAACATTCCGACAACTCCATATTAATTTAGTAAAATTTCAATACTTAATACTCCATTCGTTTTTAAATGTTGGTCGTTTTTGTCATTTATGATAATAAGTGTTAATGTTTTGTCAATTATGCTCATATACTTATACAGTTTTAAGGAAACAACACAAGAGAAATTAAAAGAATGATAGATTAATATTTTATATGTTATAATTAATGATAACTTAATTTCTCATGTTTTTATAAAAACAACTAATATTTAAAAACGCAAGGAATATAACATAAGATGGACCTATGATCTAGGTACACGACCCTAGCACCTATCGATTTAAATTTTTAGGTGTGAATTGATTTTTGATTGTTTATGTACCCATAATTAATGTCTATGATTAAAGTAAGAAATTAATCATGCTATAAACGGGTGCTCCAACTTAATTTTTGTATGAAAAAGAGGGTGCAAAATATTCAAAAAGGTAGGTGTACGTCAATATATACATGTATAACAAGTTAAGGACAATTTTCGTTACAGATATGTATACTTTTTAATTTGCTACTTAATTAATTAGTTGCTAAATGTGGGTACTAATTACATGTCCACGTACGTTAACTAATCAATTTCCTTAGTTTTGTTAGGTTTGATTTTAGAAGCTTCAAGATATTACTTAAAAACGAATTTATTACATTCTATATATATGCAACTAAAATTCATTCTTCTTTTTCTTTCCATATATACTTATTTTTTAAAAATAATCTCATCAATGAGCAATTTAATTCATTAAGAAATTGATGATACTGTTTGAATCTTTTATTTTATTTTTTTTTGTTAAAGATACTGTTAGAAAATAAACATGTTTTGCTCTCAACCATGAATAATTAAAAAAAAATGAACGTATAAATAAAATACAAACTATTTGGATAATATTGGGGGAATGGGCCATTTCTAAGTTATATGGGCCTATAAAATGTAGCCCAATAGAAATGGGCCGCACATACTACCAGACAAGAAAACCAGACACGTCAAACCATGTGTTTAACTTGCACGTGTCAACCTGCCTAGTTTCCACATGTTTGTTTCTGTTAGAATATCCAAAAAAGATGGAAGCTTTGGAGCAATAAGATGGGCATCCAACTCCATCCTGCAGTTTCTTTCGTTGTCCGAGTAAAAGCTTCTATACCCAATTCAGCTTTCATCTACCCAACTCGGAAAAAAGTCTTCCAGAGGATGGATTCTATCCGTACTTCTTCTTCTTCTTCTTCTTCTTCTTCTTCTTCTTCTGTTCCTGGTATAGACAATGATGATGACATGGGCAAGATTGCAGGCCTAACCTTTGATGCTTACTCCTCTTCTAATTCTATGAATAAGAAGAAAGGAAACAAAGGGACTTCCATTGTCTGGTTCAGGAATGACTTAAGAATTTTGGACAATGAGGCTTTATTCCAGGCTTGGCTTTCTTCTCATTCTGTTTTACCTGTTTATTGTGTCGATCCTCGTCTTTTTCATACTACTTTTCACTTTTCCTTCCCTAAAACTGGAGGTATTTCCATTCTTATTTTCTTATTTTACTCTTTTTTCCTTGTTATATGGATCATTCCTTAATAGTTTCACTGCTATATACTCATTATACCTCTATCATTGCCTCTTCGAGCCAAGAAGCTTTCGGTACAATAATCTAAACAAACAACAGCTTCATATATCTCGTTAATTAAACAATATGGAGTAGTTAATAGTTAATACACTCTCGTTATCACTGTTGAAAGTGATTGATTCTTTATCTAAAACTTAGTCATTTAAGTCAAAGTTTTGAATAAACGACATGGTACCTGTCATTTGTTTTCAGTAACTAATTTGTTTAATCAGTTTGAGGTTAAGAATATTCTACATACATTAGCACTCCGATATCTTGTTTTTTGTTTCGTTTCAAGAATATGCCAAGTTGGGGATGGAAGTTCTTGAATGTACATGGTTGTGTTAGACGTTGACGAAATTTGTATATCGCAGCTAGCCAGATATAATATGAGATGATCTTTCTTTTCTGTGTAAAACTACCATAAACAGTTTTTACTGAAAACTAATTTCTTCTACTACTTGACCAGCATTGAGAGCTCAATTCATTTTGGAGTGTTTGGCTGACTTAAAGAAAAATCTGATAAAGAGGGGACTCAACCTACTAATTCAACATGGGTTACCAGAGGAAATCCTCCCTTCACTTGCTAAATCTTTTACAGCCCACACGGTTAAGTGTTTTGACAATTACAGCAATGGAAAAGATTATTTTTATTCACATTTTTTGGGCATTCAGAAGTAAAAATATTTTTTTTCCTTTTCCAATTTATTCAGGTATATGCACAAATGGAAACATGCTCTGAGGAGCTGAATGTTGAGAGATTAGTCAGTGAAGCACTAAACCGAGTGAACTTACCTCTAGAGAAATCCACCAGCCAGGGCTCTATTAACAGTCCTAAGTTGCAACTTGTTTGGGGTAGCACTATGTACCACATTGACGACCTTCCCTTCAATACAAGCAATCTACCTGATGTATATACTCAGTTTCGTAAGGTCCGGTTCTTTGGTAGTTTTCACTTTTCCAGTTCCTCTGTTCTCCTCCATATTTGAAGTTTTCATTGTAAGAGCTATATATCTCTAATGTAGAAAAATTTCAGTCTATTGAAGCAAAATGCGCCATTCGACCGTGTGTTAAAATTCCAGCGTCTCTTGCACCATCACCTACTGTGGAAGATTGGGGATCTGTTCCATCAATAGATCAGCTTGGACTTGAACTGCAGAAGGCAAGGTTTAAAGTCTAGATGTTGCTGCAGAGTTGATATAATGATCTTATGTGGAGATTATACACAGTACATGCTTTGCTATGTCTTGAGTGTTTCAGTTCCTTTCTCGTGTTGATGCAGGTCGACAAAGGGATGAAATTCCTCGGAGGTGAAACTGCTGCACTGAATCGGGTTCACGAGTACTTCTGGAAAAAGGCAAGTGATAATTGGTTACTAAATTTTCCGTTACTGTCTGTCATGCATAGTGATGCTTGAAGGAACTGAAAATCTATTAGGTTCTTATTTTGATGCTGAAGAAACAATCTATTAGGTTCTTACCTTTAGGTTCATTTCGTGATATCTACAATTATTGAGTCTGCCTACTCTTTAGTAACATGTTCTTAAGTACACAAGATTTTTGATCCCATCTCTTGGATTATATGTGATGGTGATAATTGAGTTAATCAACTTATAATTAATAATGATACTTGTAGTTAGTATTTTGGATATGTATTTTGTTATTTATGTTCCCAGCTTGCGAGCGTGGAGAAAAAAACGGACTTTGATAGATATTTTCTTGCTAATCCCTCTTCTTTCATGCATCAGGATTTGCTGAAGATATATAAAGAGACGAGAAATGGAATGTTGGGTCCTGATTACTCGACAAAATTCTCTCCGTGGCTGGCTTCGGGAAGTCTTTCACCTCGTCTCATATACGAGGAGGTTGATAGCTAAATCACAGTTCTTTGGTAGTTTTTAATCTTCATTAACATCGAATGATCAAGTTGATTATAGAAGATATTTATATGAATTGCTGTAGGTGAAGCGGTATGAAAAGGAAAGGGAAGCAAATAATTCCACATATTGGTCTCTCCCTCGCACCATTTCTCTCACGTGCTCTTCATTTTATGAAATTGCTCTAGCTTCTGTTTAAATCTTGCCTGAACTAGAGTTTGCCATTTCAGGGTTTTGTTTGAATTGATTTGGAGGGATTACTTCAGGTTTCTCTCCATCAAATGTGGGAATTCTCTTTTCCATTTAGGTAAAAATATGAAAGCTCTCTCTCGCTCATCCAGTAACCAGAAACATTTCAAACTTCTGCTTGTTTAATAACATTTATCTATCCTCAAAATTCAATATATATCGTTAAAATTCAACTGAGTGACTAGTTTTAGTACTAAATGGATGCCAGAATAATGAATTCATCATTGAACAAGCTATTGTAACGACTAGAGATTTTAACAATAGGAAAGGAAGAATAGAGTGAGAGGAAGAGGAGAATAGGGAAGAAGAGAGAGTAGAGACTAGAGAAATGGAGAGAAAAGGTAAGGTTTAAGGAAGATAATTGATTGATAATTCATTTGATAATTCTCAAGTACATGACAGGGACTTATATAGCAGATAAGTTCTGCTGAGGTGTCCTGTTAGGACAATCACCAATACTAGCAGACAAACTACAATGAATACAAAAAGCTAACTGCCAAAATAACAACTACAAGGATTAGTAATAACACACTCTACTACCCAATAGCTGAAATAGCAAGATAACGGATAGCTAGCTTAACTAAATTGAAGAGGCATAGTCTTCTTAGGATAGTCGCGACAGCATTTTAATGTGTTTTTGGGTTTTTCTTCTCTAGGCGGACCACGAAAAGTGAAGCGTACATGGAGTCATGACTTGAAATTGTTTGAATCCTGGCGTGATGGCAATACCGGGTCTGTTTCTGTCGAGTATCACCTATTCTTACTAGTTTGTAAATACCATGCCGTTATAACAAGGGGAGACAACCAGTTCTTTGTTCCTTTTCTTTTCTTGTTCAAGCTTCCTTATTTTGTTGTCTAAAAATTATCATCTGGATACGTGTTTTTGCTATGCAACAGATGAAAACAAATCAAGATTTTTCTATTTGTAGTTTTATATGCATCTTAGATTGTGAAGCGCCTATGCTCACACCGTGTTGACAAACTTGTAGGTACCCTCTAATAGATGCCAACATGAAGGAACTGTCAACCACCGGATTCATGTCTAATCGGGGACGACAGGTAAGCTTGTGATCAGATTTTTGACATTGAGCTTAAGGCCTGAGATTCCGGTGCTCATCATGGATATCTTTTATTTCTGTTCTCTTAATGATACATAGATTGTGTGTTCGTTTCTTGTGCGGGACATGGGCATTGACTGGAGAATGGGAGCTGAATGGTTTGAGACGTGCCTTTTAGACTATGACCCTTGTTCCAATTATGGGAATTGGACCTATGGAGCAGGTGAGGCATTTCCTCTTCTTTATCGTTCAGCTTTCTGAAATCTATGTTTGGCAGTAGGTTTATCTTTTTGCTTTCTACTCAAATTTTTATTCTTGTGCCTTGAAGGAGTTGGAAATGACCCTAGGGAAGATCGTTATTTCAGCATTCCGAAACAAGTAAGATCACTTCCTGCATATATATGTTGTCTTGTTCATCCTATGAATCCAGGGGATGTGTTCTATAAGCGAACCTTCTATAATGTCTAAGATGGCTTTTTTAAATATGTAGGCACAGAACTATGATCCGGAAGGGGAGTATGTTGCGTACTGGTTGCCGGAGCTGAAAAGGCTTCAGAAGGATAGGAGACACTTTCCTGGAAAATTATACTATAAAGAGCAAATTGTACCTCTTAAGTTTGGGAACTCCAACAAGTTCCCAGGCCATGCTAATACTTCAGGTAGACAGACAAAAGGATTCAGAAGATAGAATCCAAGGGATATCAGAAAGGCAAAGTTCATGTTACTGGTTTATTATGATCTCTTACCTAGTTAGGAATTTGAGGATTAAGATCATTGATACGAGTATCAAGCGAATCATTTATTGTCATCTTTTGAAACGATGTTAGGCCAATGTTTCCTCTTACAAAGATCATTTATTTCACTGTTGCCCTTACCTTTTATGTTTCAATTCTCCACGATTGTATTTTAACTGAAATTATATATAATTTACTGATGATGTATTTGTATAATTTATTTAATCAACTGTCCACAATCCATTCACGAAAGCATGCTACGTACAGAAATTAGTAAGCATAATAATAACTAAAGATTGAAATTGTGTCATACATTTAGTTTCCATTAACTCATTTTCCAAGATCCAACAACCGTTAAATCTACGTCTAGGTATCCTGTTCCATGAAGAAGACATGTTTTGGTAGCAGTTACTTTTATGTCTATGCTAAAAGAAGGTTAAACAACTCGTTTTCTCAATAGACAGCCAACTGACTGCAACTGGTAAAAAGAAGAAACAATGCTTGCTTTGTCTCGGGCTGGTTCTGGTGAACAAAAGTTCCGCACAAACAAACAATTCTCCAGGAGAGTTAAACAAGTCAGTTCAGCTATGCTTATTATCCCATTTTCAGGAGTCTAACGCTACTGCTTCTGGTAACGGATGCACACGCAGTTGAAGGGCTGGCATGTGGGATTTAAGACCAATCAGGGAAGCCGGTTTCTTCTCCTTGCAGACCCCATTTCCTACAATTCCAAGCACTTTCCTCACTTCATTTGCTAGCTCAATCACCATATCGTCCTCATAACCTGTTTCCAATTCCCAAACTTTAGTGCTTTAGCATTTGACACAAATCAAAAGTTTGAAGATATGTTTCGTTACTTCTTAATGTTTTAAAAAAGATTGCCCTATATGTGCCTTACCAATATCAAATAACGCCTTCTCCAGCGAGAATAGATAGTCCCTGTTGTTTCCACATGGTCCATTCGCAGTTGCAATTTGGCTATGAATAAGACCACAGTAACTTCAGCACTGTACACAACTCCATGCAAAGAATGATAAATCTCATGGCAAGAAAAAAGTAATAGGAAATCATACATACCTAGCCATTTCTTCCAAGGGAGCAGGCCCCAAGTAATACTTGTTTGATACCTTATCCGCAGTTGAAGTGAATCTGCACAACCACATTGCTATAAATTCTAACTGAGCACCAATATATAACACATAGCGGAAATTGAAGTATGGTTAGCAACGAACTTACACAATGACTCCTGTTAAGGTAGGCTGCAGATTATCCCCTTCCTAAAATTGAGGAATATCCAGTATTAGCATGTAAAACATTTGTTTTTTAAATCCACATTTGACAATTACACATACAGAACCAATGATTCACCTTATAAAAGTCTACAAGGGTTTTCTCGTCGTATTCACATTCTCTCCTCTCCAGATACTACAAAGGAATAAGACAAGAAAACTTCAGTCTGCATTCATATGTACATAATTGTGACAATTTTAAATAATTGGCAACCTATTCAGTGATTAAGAAAGCAAATTGATAATTCCAACAAATAATATGAACTTTCTGACTGCTTATCTAATGGGAAAAATGCAGCATAAGTACAAAACACGACAAATGTCCCCCAAATAAAACATTTTCAATTACCATCATCTATCATGTAACGAGAACTAAAAATGAGGGTAGAAGAATGCAAATACCTCCATTGCCAATCTTTCTCTCTCAGGTCCTCCACGAACACAGTATGCAGTACCCCACTAGAAGACGAGGAAACACAAATTGGACAAACAATATCAGCAAAGAAGAATACAAGGTTGAAATGTTAACAGGCAGGCAGGCACCGATATATGTTTTATCTATTTAGGAGAAAAGAATGACGATACATTTTAGCTTATTATTGAGTGGGCATGGGTAGAAGAAACAGGTGTGATTAAGAAACATGGATAAAAACAAATCTACTTACGCATATTGCTCCATCGAGTTTTTCCAAGGTGCAAGTGCGTGCAGGACTCTGAGGTGTGCCTCTGTGATCAATGCATGCTGGGATAGGGAAGATATTATATGAATGATATTTGGGAGGGGAAGCTAATAATAGTTAAATAGATTTATAAAAAAGAGAAGTAAGAGGTGATACCAAGATCAAAGACGCGCCTGTAATCCTTGATGTAGCCAATGATTTTGTCATCGAATTGAAATCCAGGGTTCCAGACCAAAGAACCATAGCCAAAAACCCAGAAGACCATGGTTGAGAGCTGAGGAATTAGTAAGAGTTGATAAAAAGGAGACAAGTGGTAGATACAAGTGTAGGGAATTAGATAAAGGAAAGGAGATCCAGAAAGATAAAAAGGGAAAGAAAACAATCTATTATCTATTATTGTATTGGGAATGTAATAAAAGAAGAAGGAATGAATTAAGAAAGTAGGAGGAGGCTTACAGGAAAGAAGAAGATTGGTCGGCGGAGGAGAGTGAGACGCTCTCCTTCGGATGGATTTTGCAGCAGGCCAGGATAGGATAGGACGACGATGATGATCTTCTTCCTCTTCCTCTTCTCTTCTCCCTTTCTGCCTCTGCAATGTCGGGAAGATGATCATCTACCAAACCACCTCTATTTATTCTCCTTCACTTTCTTTCTTTTTAAATGGGCCTGGGCCCTCTCTCTCTCTCTCTCTCTCTCTCTCTCTCTCTCTCTCTCTCTCTCTCTCTCTCTCTCTCGTTACATCATATATCAACACACTTTACTTTTTTATTTCTTCTCCAATAACAAATCTATCATGCTAACAATTTGTTTTACGAGTTTAACTTTCTGTCTTTTTAAATTCATGTCTAGTACAAATCAAATTATAATCTAACCAACTAACTATACACCACCTCATTTTTTGAGATAAGTGAATAACAAGATTAGGTAGGTTGGGTTTGGTGGTCCTTTTAAATAAATACAAAATAACTAAACTAGTAGTAATACTCGTGATGCAATGAACCTGGACAGGCTTAGCTTAATTCGGAGCTGCTTGCATCACACATCTACAACTACATTCAATGTACCTGGACATTCTACTTTTTTTGAAAGATACAACTCCATTCTTATTTCAAACTTTCAACACATTTTCCGCTTTCACTTGCATCAAAAAAATTTAAAACATGCAATCCATTTTTGGGTCACCAGAGAATTATCATGAGAAATATTTTTCATCCTATGCTCATTATAAAATGATGTCCAACTAATGTAATTGCATCATTCCTCTAATTACAACAAATGTTTTCTTGAGGTCTTGTCGGTTTTCATATTGGATTATCATATGGTACTTGGTCACCATTGAGCAAATTTTTTTTGCTTCTCACTTCAGATCTTCAGATCTTTATGGTGTGAAAGTTTAGAACTCTTGAATGATTTCATTGATTTAGTGTGGGTATAAATACAATGTGTATAAAGTGTGCTAAATACAAATGGATCAATTATACACTTGCTTAAATACAAAATAGGAAGAATAATATCTAGAGAATAATATCTAATTAATATATATACACCCCCGAAGTCGAAACGTTAGGAGGACGAACGTTGAGGCTAGGTCGAAAATCATCAAATAGAGAAAGTGGAAGCCCTTTGGTGAAGATATCCGCTATTTGATAGCGGGAAGGAACATGAAGTACGCGAACCTCGCATCAAAAGGTTTTCTCTCTAACAAAATGAATGTCCATCTCGATATGTTTGTTGGGCTCTATAGCCCATATGAGAATATTTTGTTAAGTTTTGATAAAAATTCCTATTTCAGTTTTTTCCTTTTAATCAACTATCTTCCCTAATTTATCTCCTCTTTAATGCCATTTATTCCAGATTTTTCTCTCCATAATCAGAGAGCATGACAGCTCATTTTTCGAGTATTAAAGCACTACGCTTGATACAGTTAACATACGCTTTTACATCAAAAGAATACTAAGCAATATGAGTGTATTTTGAGCATTTCTATACTGTGCAATATAGAATCGTATTTTCAGAGGGCTGTTTTATCCTGGAGGCGATCAGAATCAATACTGTTTGCACTTTCCCGGCAGTTCCGAGAACGTCTTAAAGAGAGCGACCTAGTCCGCGACTCAGTCCACTTTTATTGGTTTGACAGTTTTCTGTGTTCCATTCCTAACACTCTGTGTTCCAATATTTCCAACAATGTTTAGTGCGTTGATGTTGCACGGGATTTTCCGAGAGGTAAACGGCACTAATATTATCACAATAAACAAAAGTTGCTTTACGCAGCGGACAATGAAGCTCAAGAAGGATATTTTGAATCCAACACGTCTCAGAAACAACATTTGCAACACCCCGGTATTTGCCCTCGGCACTAGAACGGGAAAGAGTAGCCTAACTCTTTATGGACTAAGAAAGAAGATTATCACCTAAAAACACGCAATATCCGAACATGGAACGACGTGTATCAGGACAACTGCCCGAGTCTGCATCCGTATAAGATACTAAAGAATCCAAAGAAGACGAAGAGATAGTAAGATCGAAATCTAGTGTGCCTTTGATGTACCGAAGGATACGTTTCATTGTTGCCATATGTTGTGTTCTTGGAGTAAGGTACTGAAGGGCAACAGCAATACTGTGGTATTCAGTCGGAGCATGATACATAAAACCAGAGGAAAAGCTAAATTTTTGTTTATTGTCGACATGAGTAACAGCCGAGTTACAAGATGAAAGCCATGCTTTGTCAATGACCGTGAGAAGTTTGGGAAACCGAGATCCCCAAAATGTAGTTTAATGGTCCCAAATCGGTCATGGAAAATTTAGACTGTAACTTTGACAAGATGGATTCCCGAAGAACCGAAGAAGAGGTTATGAGTACTATGTCATCCACATACAGAAGTAAGTAAGTTGTGTCATTACCTTTGTGATAAAAAACAGAGTAATCAGCAATACTATGAACAAAACCCAAGGTAGAGAGAAAAGTGGCAAACCGCTGGTAGCAAGCACGCGGTGCTTGTTTAAGCCCATAGAGAGACTTTTGCAGTAAGCATACATAATCTGGATGCTTCTCATCACGAAAATCCAAAGGTTTATAAACAGTTTCATAAGGGTACCGTGAAGAAAAGCATTCTTCACATCAAGCTGATGAAGCCCCCAATTCTTGGAAACATCAATGCTGAGAACGATTCAGATAGTAGCTGGTTTAACCACAGGGCTAAAAGTTTCCCCACATTCGTTTCCCACCAGTTAACTAGCACCATTACCAACCAACCGTGCATTGTATCTTTCGAAAGAACCATCCGCATAAAATTTGTGTCTGAAAATCCACCAACTGGGAAGAAGATTAGCATTTTGGGGACGAGGCACAAGTACCCACGTCTTATTCTCAATAAGAGCCTCGTATTTATCAGTCATAGCAATTTTCCAATTCAGGTCATGGAGGGCGATGGATGGATTTTTAGGAAGAGGTGGAATGGAGGTTGGAGCGGAAGTGTGGAGGTTAAGTTGGCGTCGGGGCAAAAAATACTGTTTTGGGCACCGATTGTCATGGGATGGATGGGTACAAGGTTTGGATTGGGTTGGGGAGATATAGTAGATGAGGAGGAGAGAGGCGAGGTTGGGGAATTGAGGGAGGGAGATGAGGTTGTAGAGGTAGTAAAGGTGTTGGGAGCTGGGTTGGGTGATTGGGCCGTAGGGGTAGGCAACGTGGGTGGAGGGATAGGACTGGGTTGGGCCGGTGAGGGTGTGAGTTGGGGAGAGAATAAAGGAGGGTGGGGTTGGGCCATGGGTGAAGCTGCGCATGGCATGTGTGGTGGGGATCCATAATTGGGAGTGGAAGGCAGTAAGGAGGGGGCGAGAGGTGTAGCAGTATGAATAGAAAGGCTAGATGGAAAGGAAGTAAATGGGAATTTTGATTCATAAAAAAGTACATGCCGACATATGATAATTTTGCGCTTTTGTAAATCATAGCATCGATAACCTCGGTGATTAGGAGGGTAGCCGAGAAAACACAAGGAAAAGAGCAAGATTGCAATTTGTTTCAGGAAGTGGAAGGAATTAAGGGATAACATAGGCACCCGAAGGTACATAAGTGAGAGTAGTTAGGGTCACGATTATAGAGAATTTTGTGGGAGTTTGGCAGTTGAGAATTTTATACGGAAGAATGTTAAGAAGATACGTAGCCACATCGAGAGCGTGAGGCTAAAAAGAGAAAGGAATGGAGGCATGAGATAGTAAAGTGCAAACAATATTATTGATAGTGCGTATAGCACGTTCGACTTTGCCTTTTGAGAAGAAGAATGGGGACAAGAAAATCTAAATTTCATACCATGTGAATTACAAAATTGATGAAATTGTGCATTATTGAATTCACCACCGTTATCGCATTGAAAGGTTTTTATGTCGCGTTCGAATGAAAGTGCGAAAGGTTAAGAAAGTTGAATAGACTTGTGATTTATTAGCAAGAGGAAAAGTCCATTAAAAATTTGTGTAATCATCAAGAAAGAGCACGTAATACCTATGGCCATTGAAACTTAAGACGGGAGAGGTCCAAACATCACTATGTATTAAATCGAATGGCATGCAAGTATAAGAAGTAGAAGCATAAAAAGGCAATTTGGTTTGTTTCCCATAAACACAAGAGCAACAAAATAAATCATTTGAAATCTTATTACAACCAATAAAATTATTTTGGTTAAGAGAGCTTAAAACATTTTCTCTCGGGTGTCCCAATCTATTGTGCCAAACATTGAAAGATAAAATAGAAAAAACAAAAGTAGATGATAATGGTGACTTGGAAGGAGAAGTCACAGGATAAAGGTCTCCGGAACTATTACATCTCATAAAAAGGCGCCTCGTTTGTAAGTCCTTCACAAAGAAACCAAAATGATCAAATTCAATAGACACACAATTATCAGCAGCAAATTTGCGAACCGTGATAAGTTTGGGTGCATGCAAAACATTCTTAAGGGCTAAGGGTTGGTTTAAGGTAGGCAAAGAAGCATGACCATGATCAGGAATATAATTGCCATTACCAACAACAATATTACGACTAGGACTCAAATTAAGATAAGAAGTGAGTGTACCTGCATCAACTGTCACATGAGACGTAGCGCCGCTATTCATATGCCATTGCTCAGGAGGAGTAATCGACAAGGTATGCATCACAGATTCAACATCAGTCGGGACATAAGGTGGATTAGTCTGAGCAAGATTGGCATGAGCAGGATTTCGACGAGGACCAAGTAGACTAGCAGGAGATGGCGCACGAAACTTAGGAGCAGCAACAATAGAATGTGGGCAAGGGGGGGAAGCCCAGGGTGCACCATAGGACCAGTTGGGCTATGGAGGCCCATAATATCCCTAACCAGCATTGAAGGAGCTCCCACCATGAAACCGACCGGCTGGATCTGTCACTATGTTTGCCGCCACACATGGATGAGTCCGCACGGGAGAAGACTGGTCAAGGGTCCGAGTTTGGCCGTTGGACCGGAGAAGAGAGGCCCAAGGGACGGGGAGCAGTCACGATTAGTGAGGCAGAATCACTGGAGGAGCCGGTCTTATGCACGAGTAGTTTCTTCCAAAACAAGCATCGATCGTGCCTTGTAGAAAGGCGGAAGGGAATCTCCATGTCGGATATGTGTGCCGACTGTATCATAAGCATCAGTGAGTCCGGAGATCAATTGCAATATCAATCGATCGTTAGAAACAGGGGAACCAACGTTAGAAAGTTGATCCGATAAGGATTTCAAATGTTGACAATAAGAAGAAGCATCGGGAAAAATTTTCATCTTAACATTAGAAAATTCATGTTGAAGATACATGGACCTAGAATTTTTATCATCCAAGAAAACATCTTCAAGACGGTTCCAAGCTTGAGCCGCAGCAGAATTAATCTCAACAATAATATTGAGCAAACTGTTGGAAATTGTTTCATAAATCCATTGTAACACAATGGCATCAATACGATTCTAGAGACTAAGATTAGCAACCTTCATAATGGAAGAAGAGTGGAGGGGATGATATGGTCAAGGATGAGAAAAGCTTTGACATAAATCTTAAAGAGTTCAACCACATATAAAGGTTGTGATATTGGAAACAAGAAGAGTTGGGTGAGGGGGAAGGAGGTCTCAGATCTGCCATAAAATGAGGAGAGGGAAGAAATGGGCTGCAACTAGGGCTCAGAAAAAGGATATGATTACCATGAATGATTTCATTGATTTAGTGTGGATATAAATACAATATGTACAACCTATATTGGAAGTGAGATAAATATAAATTAATCAATTATACACTTGCCTAAATACAAAATAGGAAGAATAATATTTAGAGAATAATATCTAATATGGTGCAGCACAGTGTCTCTTTCTTTCTTAATTATCAAGAACCCTCAGACAATTGCAAAGCTCTCAATTGGCTTAAGCATCTCAATCACGACCAAGTTACCCAAGAAAGTGAGTCTCAAGTCCTAGTTCATTATCTAGAGAATTTCAATTTGGCCCTTTCCTACCAAGTAAAATTTAACAAGTTACCGATTGAACCAAAAAGCCTAAGCTAGTAGTTAAGACTTAAGGCCCAAAATAATTTATAGTCTAAATTGAGAGAACTCAACTGCATGTATAGCAATTTGAATATAGAGGAATTGCAAAAATGAAATTAATGTCTAACATATTAACTACAGAGACGCAAAATCCCTCAGCCCAATATTGTCTTTGACAAAAGGAACAGGAGTAGTTCTGTCAACCATAGACGATTATAAGGTAAGCACCATGTTACATAAAAAAACAAAACAATGTAAAGTAGATTACATATACAACAGAAATATGTGCCATTACTTGTATTATTTTAGCCACAGAAAGGTTGGCTATCCTATTAAAAGACATGCCTCCTGGAGCTCTCCCGTCATCCCCAATATCTTGTCCACTTCCAAGGCCCTCCAGCCAACGTCATCCATTCGTTACCAAATATGCATCATTGATCTGCTTGATTTCCTATCCAAATAACATACAATAAACTACTCTCATGAAATCTTAACTCCATTCTAGTCCTCTAATATGCAGTAGCATTATTAGGTAGGAAGCAAGACAGGATACGATATGAATTGACTTAACACTTAAATTACTGAGAGGAACACAATGACTCGGATAACAGGACAAACCACTCATTCGAGATATCAAGCAAGAAGCCTTCGTTCAACACATCATGCATAACATCTTGCCCTGGTTCAGCAATCTGCTTGGTTATTGACATTAAAAATGAATTCAATCAACCATGCACTTTGACATTCAGAAAAGGGCATAAAGCTTCAGCTAAAAGTCCATAATTTATGTGAAAGTATATGATAACATTACAACATTTTGCCATTATGAAGGATGGGTTTAGTTGAAACAATATATGAGCAAAAATACAACACACGTAGGTGGCAAGTCCCTCTTCACAGGAGACAAAAGGACAAATCCAAAGAGTCAAAAGTTGCGCATACTTGGATAATTATCTAAATCTAAGAATGCAACAACACACCTGGAGTTTTTTACATAGGGCAAAAAACTGACACAAGCATCAACGCCGGAAAGCATTGCCATCGCCTGTTTCAGACCTACCCTGAGAGTAATAGGCTCGACGACGGACACTTTCCTCAATGGTGGAGCTTCCCCCCTTCTCAGCACCATAAACATTTCTTTGTACTGCATCTAAGAAGTTCTTACCACCACCGGGTACACTAGCTCTTGCAGCTTCCTGCACATCCTCCTCCTCAGCCCTTCTCAAACGTTTCCACCTCTGTTCTTCATGCAACTGAGCATCCACTTGCATCTCCTGCAGCTTAGCAA
Organism: Euphorbia peplus; assembly: GCA_028411795.1. Classification (NCBI taxonomy): domain Eukaryota; kingdom Viridiplantae; phylum Streptophyta; class Magnoliopsida; order Malpighiales; family Euphorbiaceae; genus Euphorbia; species Euphorbia peplus. Next base: position 37,615,574 of record CP110840.1, read on the forward strand.
GCCGCTCTTCTTCTGAAAGTTTAGGAGCAACCTTGTGCCGCTTATAGCGTGAATCATGCTGAACTGCCGTGGATGAATTATAAGATCTTACTTCATTAGAACTTGTGTTCCCCGTATACTTTCTATCAGCATAACTTTTGTGTTCCGTGTCCTTTTTACCTCCTCTTTGGTCGTCAAAAGAATGCTTCTCTCTCTTCAACTTGTCGCTATTCTTTCCGGTACTATCTTTATCATGACCTTCTACAGCTTTTGAGTCTGAGAAGCGATTGGGAAACTGATCATCCCTATTACTGGAACCTCTGTAGCTGCTATTTCTTCTTTGACTTTCCATTTCACTTGAATTGCCAGAACCTCTGTAGCTGCTATTTCTTCTTTGACTTTCCATTTCACTTGAATTTTCATCTAGAGCCCCCCGTGCATTATAATAATGATCATCATGTTTAGATCTCCCACCTTGGCTCTTATCTCTTCTCCTGTTTTCCCTATCAGCATGAACATCTCCCAAATCCAATTGCTCTTTGGATGGTGAATGTTTGTGATGCTTTGCACTACCATGGCCATGCTTTTTCCGGTGTTCTCTTTTACTGTCAGACTTCTCCTCTTTAGTTGCTTCAGCCTGTCAAAGAAAAGATTAGAATAGCAATTTTTATTCAACCTAATACCAGTTAAATGACGCTGTCTGTTACTTCTCCCAAAAACATGAAAGTTTAAGCTACCGTAAGAGAACGAATGAGAATAGTATCATTCAGTTCTAAGTTTCTAATTACGCTCTTTGTACTACAAAGTACAGAACTTAGTTTTATGTACTTTCAAAAAATCTAATTCTCCTTTTCAATATAAAAGAAAAGACTTTGCAAAACACCCGGGAAGTGATTTCTTCATATTGAAGACAAAGCTAGAAGTTGTCAAAAAGTTATCGAAGATTTTAATGCAAAAAAAAAGAGTAGAAAGATGTGGAATTTACCGATTTGCGAATGCGTTCCATTTGGACAGGGTTATTCTTGATGCGGGCAAGGGCTTCCTGCTCGCGCTGGCGAATGAGTAGGAGAGGATCGGAATGAAGTTTCCTCCAAGCGTCATTTGCAGATTGAGGCTTGTCCTCGAAAAGGGCTCCTGGAGCTGAAGGCTGCTTGGCAGAAGAAGAGGAAGCATCATTGGTCTTGTTGGAATTGGGAGTGGATTCATCAAGGGTCTGGAAGGCTACTCCGGATCCTCCAGCTGAACTAGTGCTGCCCTTTCCTACGGCCAATCCAGAGTCGTAGAGAAATTCTAATCTTTCCTGCCTCCTGGAATGCGAGATTAATATATGAAAAAAAGAATGGAATGAAGACACAATAGAGAAGAGAAGAAGAGAAAAAGGAAACATACGGGACGAGACCGGCGCGTTCCTGGATGAGGCGGAACTCAGAACGTTCGCGTTCTTGGTGAATCTGCTTGCGGAGCTCTTCCAATTTCTTCTGCTCAGCGTCATTCTTCTGTTCGGCCTTCCAGACGTTCTCAATATTTCTGAGGCTGCCAGTGTGCCATCCTTTCTTGTTGAGAAACTTCAAGGCCATACTTGTGCAAAAACTAATTAGAAGATCGAGTAGATCAGTTAGTACAACCTCCTTTCCTTACATACATACATCAATCAATTATTAATCTTGTGAAGAAGAATAAGCATAAGTTGAATTGCAAAGGCAAACAGATGAAGTTGAAATAAATAATGGGTTAGGTTTTAGGTTGAATTAGAATATATGTGGAGCAGGGAGGGCTAGGGATTTAAAATAAACAAATCAACTAAACTGACCTCGACCAGACGGCGGAAGCAGCGGCGGTGGAGGCTGTCGACGCCGGAGCAAGAGAACAAAATCCAAAAGGGGAGAACAAATTACCAATTTCAGCGACTAATAGAAAAAGAGAAGGCCGGGGTGTTTTATAGCCCTGCTATAAAAAAACTACAACAAGGCAAGGCCCTTCTATAAAAAAACTACAACAAGGCAAGGCCCTTCTACTTTACAAATTGCATAGGCCCATAACTACCATATGCATAAGCATTGGAGGCCGTTTCTTCTTATCTCAAATCACTACACATACATATATGATATATGCCTTTTATTCGGTATGTTATTTTCAGTTATTCTCACTACCAAACCACCTTCATTTTTTATTCCTCAAATTTATTATCAATGGCTTTCAATTTTAATTAACTGAGTTGTTGTTATTTATTTTGAATTCCTATGACTACACAAAATCCTTGCTACTTGCTGATTGTTTTTGTCTTCTCTATTCACATCACAAAAACAAAAGCATATTTCCAGACTGCATTGCTGTTTTTTACTGGAATGAAGCTCCATTAGGCAGTTAACAGCAGGAAGAAAATGTGATTGTTTTTGTATTTTCTGTGCAGGAAGAACGAAAGTTTTTCTCTTTATAATGCTATTCAGACTGCATTGCTGTGATATCCATGACCATATAATTGTCGATAGATACCATCTCACTAACCCTTGTTTTTGCATAAAGCTACGAAAAAGACGCAGCTTGATTTGTGTCCTCGAGGGAAACATATCCTTCTCTTGGAAAAGCTCCTCTTATGCCATAATTTTATAGTTTTGTTTGGCGTCACGGTTGGAAAGTGTGGAATGCCCTAGTATGTTATGGTTCACTAACACTTCAATTTTTGGTAGGATGATTAGTACTGTCCGTTTACTAACGCGTTGATGTCAAATATTCTTGTACAAGGGAATGTGTTAATCAATTTCCGTTGGTCCATTCCATGCCTCTTGATAGATGCCGAAGCTCTTAGGATAATGATCCACTGACAAAGATCATGAGTTTTTAGGATCCAAATACTATCACTAATGTTTTCAAAATCTATATTTGATCAAAGACTCATCATAGTTCCCTAAAGAAGTCAAACTTCATTCTCTGTATCTGCCTTGCTGTTAGTTGGCTTGGGAAGTTACATTCCGATTCTAATTTGTGGTTGTTTGGGTATAGAAGGCCTGATAAGCATTTCATCTTGCTGTAGTGAGATGCTTATAGGTCATGAGAGGTTAGGTGCTAACCTGTAACTTCTTAGCTTGCTTGAACTTTTGATTTTTCACATTGAGCAATCTATTTTAAATTATCATCTGTTGATGATTGTAAAGATCTCTCAAGGATCAAAGAGTATAAAATGATTACGCTTTGCAGCAGTAGTGATTTGATTAGATTTTGAGCTGCATTATTACATTCTGACGTCTCCATTAGGGTCGAAAAAGCAGCATTCAATCTCGGAGGAAATCGTGCCAGAAGTAGAACCTCAGAACATCTGGGAACAGCCACAGGAACTCCAGGCTGAAGTGGGACCTCAGAAAAAGCTGTTAGGAAGTAAATCCTCAGATGTGCTTTGAAAGTGAAACTCCTCAGATACAATACAGTGGGGAACAGCCTTGAGAAAGTCATTTTGAAATTGGAAGAGGATGAGGAAGTAAATCCACGAAAGTAAAACTCCTCAGGTACTATACGGTGAGGAAGAACCCCGGGCAAGTCCTAATGACAATGTTTAATAAACTAGCCTAAGTACGATCGGCTTCTCTTTGATTAGTTACACTCTTGACAGTGGGAAACAAAATGCTAACCCTTTGCATCCTAACAAAGTGGATATATATCCCTCTTGTTGTTATTGCTTATGGGATATGGACCTCATACCATAATCAAACTAAAGAAAAGAAACTCTTCTAACATAGCAACACACAAAGGGGATAACAGACCTCATATTGTTCGGCAGGGAAAGTTTGACGGTAGGCTCTTGTCTAAAGTTAGGTAGTTGCAAGTTTAGAATTATGGGTAACATAATCTTTCCTCTTTCTTAACAATTTAGGACATTTTCCCCATTTCGTAGTGCTAATTGTTAATTACGCTGCCGAAAAAGCTTAACGATATCCTGCTAATTAGATTAGATTATTTCAACACATGTAGGTACTTGATGCAAAAATTAGTTGAAGAAAAGAGAGCATGTAGCTATATAATATATGTGCATATACAATTGCTTGAGTATTTATCTGTTTAAGACAGAACGACCACTTTGCTGAGAATCCAGAGCACTAGAGAGAACTCAAATGCAAAGAGAGTGTGAAGCAATCCGCGATCTAGTGCAAAACCGAAGAGTGTGATTCCCCCATGGTTATGCTGCAAGTAAGTTACTGCATCCAAAGATAACATTCATTCGTCTAGTATATACATATATAAAAATATCAGACGGTTATTTGTTTACATGATTATTTATTTTGCATATATGCGTAATAGGACTTACCAAAAGCCTGCCTAGTCTGGAAGGATGAGGGATCCTCTGAACCATTTGAAACAAAAATTTGGGATGAAGGATCCGTGGCATCAGTTTGATTAGCAGATTTGGGTGAGGTTTCATCGGAATCGGAATCAGAATCAGGAATATTCAGGTATTTCTCATGGTCTGATCTTGTAGATGCAGATGTTACCATCATATGCCATCGTGTTGCTATGGACACGATTCCTTGAGCTCTATGTGTAATTCTTGCTGCTCCCAATAAGCACAAGAAGAATCCACTCAGCTGAACTACTGAACATATCTGCATAATATACCATGCCATATATTATTCACAACTCGATTACGAACATACAATTCATCAAGATTAGCACTTGTACAAACGTACCACCAGATCCCCTGAATTGAAGAAAGTTTTGTCTGATTTGAATGCAAGAACCAGCAACAACGACCCCAGTTGACTAACCGTAATGGTAACATAACAAGCGATGATAAAGAAACGATATCTGTGGCTGGTAACGGACAACTGTTTCTTGATCCTTACATGCTCATTAAATATCACGCCAGCATCCGATTCGCATCCCTCAAACAGCTTATGAAGTCCTTCAAATCTGAGTATCTGAAGCTCACAAGTCAGCCGAAATAGCACGCATACCAGCAACAAGATGCCCGTCCTGTAAACCCACGATGCCAACACTAAAAGAAACATGATAGAGTTCAACGGAACACCTGAATTGATATAGGGAAGTGATATTTTGATTGTGGAGAAGAAGATGATTTTGTGTGCAAGTTCAACGAAAAAGGATGGGAGTAATATGGAAGCAAGGTACCGAAAAGCCTTGTCAAGCTGCCTGGAGTATCTTCGTCCAACGAATAAAGGGTCGTCCTCCAGGCCGTCCAGGAACAAGAGCTGCTGCAGACTGTACTGGCTGAAGAAACGAGATAGAGTGAAGAAAGCTAATAGAGCTAGAGCCGATAACGGAATCTGAACCAGTTTGTTGAAGGAAATAGGGTCGTCGAACTGAGACGTCTCTGGAACTTCAATTGAGAAACAGGTGAGGATCGGGACGAGGATGGTGAAGAAAATGAAAGTGAGATAGGAGATGAACTTTCCAAGGTAAGAGGAGTGATCAAGGGCACACCATTTCAGACTTATACGAAACTTGCGTTGTTCATCCAAGATTAAGGATTTGGATATCGCGTAGGATGGTCGGAGTAATAAGGGAACGTCCTCGTCGTAGGGTTCGTGGTTTTGATCGGGGGGATTCAAGATTGCCATTACTGATATTCATTCAACTCTTGAAGAGGAGGGAAGAAGATGTATATATACAAATGTCATTGATAAAATGTGGGCAAGAGGCATGTGATTCTCAAACTTTTACTTATACAATATAGTTGTTGAAATGCAGCATGCTCATGTTAATTAATGACTGCACTATATCATATGTTATGTATAAAATAAAACAATGTAATGTAATGTAATAATGTATGGAAAGGAAAGCATTAATTAGTTGTAAACGAAAAGAAGACAAAGGGGATAAATCCCGTGAGCTTGAGCATGAGCTCGGAGTCCTCTTTAGATGTGTGCCTTGTACTAGAGGTTTCAAATAATTCATTCAACCTAAACCCAAGAATTAAGAAAGGAACATTTTGTCTTTTCTATTTCCTTTATTATTACTTCTCCCTCACCATGCATGCCTACGTGTAAGTATCCATAGTTTAGGGTATTTGTACAACATAACTACATGTGATAGCTACAATATACGTACGTGGACTTCTAATCGTGATGAGCTCTTATGGTCGACTTTTTGACGCAATAATACAACGCAGATATCTGTTTGAAACAATTATTATTTTGATACATTTTTCTTACTTTTATTTTTGAGGAATCGTTGTTTCTTTCACCAAAAAAAAGCAAAATACTTTACCATTGTTTTTAAAAGAAAATATATAGATAAAATAAAATTACTAGATATTATTGATCCTCATCCGCAAGATACATTATTACTCAATAATTTTGAGTACAAATAAAACCTTTGTAGTTTCAAAGTCTTGCAAATAGAGAAAGGTCGTTTCAGTTTTTGCAAAATGAGGCATATGGTTTACATAGTTGACAAATAAAGGAAATTGACTAACAACATTTGCCACATCATCAATTCAACCATTCATGTCATCAAGTCAACACGACATGTCATCATAAAAATTAATATTTTATTGTGTCACGTCATCAAAGTCAACAAGTGAACATGACTCATCATGAAAGTCAATGTAACGCATCATCAAATACTAACACGTTAAGTCAAATTCTTTTAATTGTCAATTTTGTAAAATACATGCCTCATTTTGCAAAAAATGAAATCACATTCTTCTATTTGTGAATTGATGAAACCACAAAAATTTTATTTGTACTTTTTTCATAATTTTGTTGTTTTATAGAAGCAGTTCATAGTTTCAAGCTCCATAAAGGCTACAACCCAACTTAATAGTTCTGGCACTATTTTTCCTTTGATAAGCCCACCAAGCAAAATGGACGTATAGGGGAAAAAAACTAATACAGATAAAAGGGATAATCTTGAATTTTGTTCCCAACATTTTTAGTGTAAATGTTCAATTTTTTCCCATAGACATGAGCAATATTAAAAGTCACTCGTAACCATATCTTTTTTTTAGGAAACTCGTAACCAATTCAGTCTAACACTTTATTAGGGTTGGTCAAGATGCTTCCTTTAGAGTTGAAATAAGCCAAACAATTTGTTAGAATTAATTAATTAGTATTTTATGTTCCTGTATAGGAATGTAGTTTTGTTTAGGAACCAGAATTCTTTTTCCTAGTCTGCTGTGTCTATTCAGGATAAATTCTAGGAATCCTAGTTGGGAAGGGTTTTCTTCTTGGTTGTATATATATTTGTACTGATGAAGATTAATGGGGGATACAAAATTTTACAGTGAATGAATTTAACATGGCATCGGAGCAAGGTTAAAACTCTAGCCAGAATTTTCTTGTTCTTTTTCTAAGCCAATTCGGCTACTCTCTTCCTACTGACTCGATTTTCTTGCTCTTTATTCCTCGATATGGGTGATGATAGTAAAGATGCAGATTCAGCTGGACTGGCTGGAATTACCCCAGAACAATGGTCGCAGATTGTTGAACTTTTGCATAATGCAAAAACATCTGAACGTCTGAATGGTAAGACTAATATGTATACATGGATTCTTGATACTGGTGCGACACATCATGTCACAGGAAATTTATCAGACCTTTCTGAAGTAAAGAAAATTGCTAAATGTCATATTGAATTGCCTGACGGAGGAACTGCAATTGCTGATCGTGAAGGCATAGTCAAACTGAAAGGGGGTTTGCTTTTATATAATGTTCTATATGTGCCACAATTGAAGTGTAGTTTGATTTATGTGAGTCAATTGCTTCGAGATTCCAATTGTATTGTTCAATTGACTCAAACTTTATGTGTAATACATGACCACAAGACGAGGAAGGTGATTGGAATCGGTGAGCTTCGTAGTGGACTGTATGTTTTCTGTGGAACTCCTCAAGCAAGAGTATTGACAGTTGCGAGTTATGATTCGGCTGATCTGTGGCACAGACGACTTGGGCATCCATCAGAAGAAGTGGTCAAACTTTTACCTCATGTTAAGTTATCTAGTAATCAAGTTAAACAACCTTGTGATGTGTGTTTTGATGCGAAACAAACTCGTAGCAGCTTTGATTTAAGTTTGAATAAAACAGTGGGTTGTTTTGATTTAGTTCATTGTGATGTCTGGGGTCCTTATCGTACGAAGTCATCTTGTGGTGCATCTTGTTTTTTGACTATTGTTGATGATTTTTCTCGTGCTGTTTGGGTTTATTTAATGAAGAATAAGACGGAGGTGGAAACTTGTTTTCTTAACTTTATGGCTATGGTTAAGAGTCAATTTGGACGAAGTCTTAAAATTGTTCGTAGTGATAATGGCACAGAATTTAATTGTTTAGGCAAGCATTTTTCCACTCATGGTATTTTGTTTGAAACATCTTGTGTTGGTACACCCCAGCAGAATGGACGTGTTGAAAGGAAACACAGCCACATCCTTAAGGTTGCACGAGCATTGCGTTTTGAGGGTCATTTACTTAAGTATTTTTGGGGAGAGTGTGTCTTGTCTGCTTGTCATTTGATCAATCGAACTCCTTCTGCAATTTTACATGGAAAAACTCCATACGAGATTCTTTTTGGAAAAATTCCTGTCTATAACATGTTGCGTGTGTTTGGTTGTTTGTGTTATGCGCACAATCAACGTACTCAAGGTGATAAATTCGAAAAACGGAGTCGTAAATGTATTTTTGTGGGTTATCCGTATGGGAAAAAGGGGTGGAGATTATATGACTTGAATACAAAAGAATTTTTTGTTAGTCGAGATGTTAAATTTTATGAATATATTTTTCCATACGGAAAACCAGACTTGGGAGATGTCACAAATAGTGTACCCCATATAGAAACCTTGGAATGGATATCAGATGAGAGTTCAGATTCTGCAACAGTACATAACCAAATCATAGCAGAACACGATAAGGATAAGGCTCCAACAGACTCGCCTATTTCTGTCGAAAATACTGCTGAATCGAATCCTGGAGTTGCATCGACGAGTTCAGCATAGGTGGAATTGACACCAAACCAGGCTGTTCCAGCCATGATTCTCGATTTGACAATAGAACCGAGACCTGTCCAGGTTTCCGAAACAGCAGCAGAACCGAGACAAGAAGCGGCTGTAATAGAGGAGCAATTGGGTCGGGGGAAACGTGTAAAACAGCCCTCTACCAGACTTCAAGAGTTCATCACACATACATTTAGAAAACATACTCCACTCGAAGTAACAGCCGATTCGTCTCCTTCCTTAGGTACTCCTTATCCTATTACATATTTTGTTGATTGTCACAATTTTTCTGCGAAGCATCGTGCTTATCTTGCAGCTATTCATGAGGCGAAGATTCCTCGAAACTTCAATGAAGCTATGCAAAGTAAAGATTGGAAAGAGGCTATGGTGACTGAAGTAAAAGCACTAGAAGATCAGGAAACTTGGGAGTTGGTGAAATTACCTCCCGGCAAGAAGGCTTTGGGGAGTATGTGGGTGTTTACAGAGAAACGTGATGAGAATGGTGTTCTGCTGCGGAATAAAGCACGTTTGGTCGTGTTTGGTAATCATCAAACAGAGGGAATTGACTACAATGAGACTTTTGCGCCAGTTGCAAAAATGGTGACGGTACGTACTTTTCTCTCTATTGCTGTTGTGAAAGGTTGGGCGGTACATCAGATGGATGTGCATAATGCTTTTCTTCATGGTGATATACAAGAAGAAGTGTATATGCGTGTACCTCCAGGATTTGCTGGTGGCAAGACGGGCTTAGTTTGTCGATTGAGAAAGTCCTTGTATGGACTTAAACAAGCTCCTCGATGCTGGTTCGGTAAATTGGTTAATGCTTTGAAACAATTTGGCTTCACCCAATCTTACTCTGATTATTCTCTGTTCACTTATGCTAAAGGTGGTGTTCAGATTAATGTGCTTATTTATGTTGACGATATGATTATAGCTAGCAATAATGATGTCTCATTACAAGTTTTTAAATCTTATTTGGGACGTTGCTTTCGGATGAAAGATTTGGGTATGTTGAAATATTTTCTTGGCATAGAAGTTGCTCGAAGTAAGGAGGGATTTTTTCTGTGTCAAAGAAAATATGCCTTGGAGATTGTTGCAGAAGCAGGTTTATTGGGTGTTAAGCCAGCCGATTTTCCTATGGAGCAGAATCATCGTCTTGCGCTTGATGACAGCCCGGTGATGACAAATATCACGAAATATCGACGATTAGTTGGTCGTTTGATTTATTTGTCTGTTACACACCCAGACTTGGCCTATGCGGTGCATATACTTTCTCAGTTTATGCAGAGACCGCGAATTGCACACTGGGAGGCAGCATTGCGCGTAGTGCGGTACCTGAAAAAGAATCCTGGACAAGGGATTTTGCTTCGATCTAATAGTGATTTGAGTTTGACAGGTTGGTGTGATTCGGACTGGGCAAGTTGTCCTCTTACTCGTCGTTCCTTGACTGGATGGCTTGTTTTGTTGGGTTATTCTCCTATTTCTTGGCGTACTAAAAAGCAGCAGACAGTATCTCGTTCTTCCGCTGAAGCAGAGTATCGATCTATGGCAGCCATCACATGCGAATTGAAGTGGTTGAAACAATTATTGTGTGATTTAGGTGTGGCACATCCTAAAGGCATGAAGTTGTATTGTGATAGTCAGTCAACATTGTACATTGCTCAGAATCCAGTGTTTCATGAGCGTACTAAACATATTGAAGCTGATTGTCATTTTGTTCGTGATGCTGTTCAAGAAGGCTTGATTTCCCCCTCTCATGTTCCTACGACTGTTCAACTTGCAGATATTTTCACCAAAGCCTTGGGCAAAGCTAAGTTTGAGTTTTTACTTCGCAAGTTGGGCATTTGTGATTTGCATGCTCCAACTTGAGGGGGGTGTTAGAATTAATTAATTAGTATTTTATGTTCCTGTATAGGAATGTAGTTTTGTTTAGGAATCAAAATTCCTTTTCCTAGTCTGCGGTGTCTATTCAGGATAAATTCTAGGAATCCTAGTTGGGAAGGGTTTTCTTCTTGGTTGTATATATATTTGTACTGATGAAGATTAATGGGGGATACAAAATTTTACAGTGAATTTAACACAATTCCATGTTTAGGATCCTTCAAATGCCTGACATGCTCTGTTTACTCTGCCTTTTTTCTAGACACATTTGGCATGGTGCTGGAACTTTATTCCGAAATACTAATTCACTGTTGATAGATCCATGCTCTGATTTTTGTGTTCGATATTCCTTATCCAGAACCGTCAATATGCTGTAACAATTCAAAGTGCATGTGATAAACAATCTAGCTTGAAAAACCAAGTGTAATATTTCATACCAAATGTAATTACATCAAGATATTCTCTTAACCATTCGAAATATATACTGATAACAATAATTAGAAACATTTTCACTTGTAATTGTGGTATTTTATACATTAGGATAACTTATACTGCCCACAAAAATTAGGAGGTGTATATGGAGTATGTGTTTTGTAGTGTTTGTCAAACGTTAAAGACAATATCCAACTTTGTTGATTACACCACCATGTAATGCAGCACGTACATTTCATACGAAAACTTCAATTGTACACCAAGTGCAATACACTCAAGAAATCAAAAGAGGATGCATAGAGATGATTGATGTTAAGAAATAAATATACACACGTGTCATTATTTAACTAGACGGGTGCATTGCACTGGGGGTAGGGAGTATAGTAGAATTTGTCCATACATACATACAGTGAATTGTAACAAAAGAACATAATAGCAAAAGAGTTGCAGGCTAAACATCGATCTCCATTTACAAGGCCAAAGAATATCCGGCATTACAGTGGGAGACACCAATTAAGCAGCATTAATGTTTACAATAACAATGACAATTACAATAATATTATCCAAAACTACAGACATCAAATTTGAGGAATCACAGCCGTCCTCCTCTGCTAATCACCAGCTCATTCATAATTCAAATATATTTATCTCTCATAATTATCTGGCTACCTTCTGAATGAATGCTTCTACTGCCTTTATTTCACATGGCTAATTACATTTTCAGTGTAACAGTATTATTACTATTGTTATTTGTAATATTGCCCGCGGCCAAGTCGAGTGATGCAGATGCTGCAATCTTGCTGACCTTCAAGAGCTTTCTCGCGGACGCGGATGCTCTTGCCAATTGGCAGCCAGCGGGGAACAATGCTCCGGTGAATCCCTGCACTGCCAATTGGACTGGTCTGCATTGTGCTGACGACGCAGTCGATAAATTGACCCTGGAAAACATTGGACTATCCGGGAAGATTGACACGGACTCGCTGGCTAAGTTGACCAAGTTGAAAGCTTTGAGCTTTCTGAACAACAGCTTCCAGGGTCCATTCCCAGCTGGACTTAACAACCTAGTTGCATTGAGGTCTTTGTATTTGTCCTACAACAAATTCTCCGGTACGACACCACAGGAGACGACCTCATCATTTTTATGTCATTTATATCATATAATTAATGTAACATGATCTCTTATTTTCAGGTGGGATACCGGATAATGCATTTTTGGGAATGGGCGCATTGACTCAAGTTTACTTGGGGTATAATAACTTCAGTGGACCCATTCCTTCATCACTTGTTCCGTTAGGGAAACTTTCCAAACTCGGGTTTGAGTATAATCAGTTTGATGGGAAGATACCAGACTTTTCACAACCCATTGTATACTTTAACGTCATCAACAACCATTTGACCGGTCGTATCCCGTCTAGCCTTGCCAGTATAAATGCTAGCTTTTTTGCAGGTAATTGATCAATTGAGTAATTAATTAACGCTTTTTTTGTTTGTTCATGAGCAATAGAACATATGAATTTCGTTGCTAGTAATATGGGACTTGGAAAAACATTATACCATTTCAGAATAGTTCATAAATTCTTTTATAAGTTTAGGATAGTTATTCTAAACATTCTTTATTCACTCTCAACAAAAACTAGATAAAAAAATTCAAGCCTAAAATAGTAGTAAAATGTCTATCATAAACTGCAATTTTACGCTATTGATTGCTTGGTTTATTTTAATATTTTTGAGATAACATACAGTAGTAATGCAATGATGGCCCCCTGGTGCCAACTAAGTTGGCATGAATGTCGGTCGCAGTTTGGCTTAGCAACCCACTCCATTAAGAAAAAATAGTAGTAACTAATGCAATGAGGGATGCAGGGAACGAGGGGCTATGCGGGAAGCCACTGGCAGCTTGCAAATCCTCGAAGAAGAAAATCATAATAATAGCAGCAGTAGTGGGAGCTTGTGTGCTTGTATTAGCTGCCATCCTTATATTTGCCTATCTCCGAAGCCGGAGAATTAGCAATAGTAAAAAGACCCAAACACAGCAACAGCAGCAGCTCCGAGTGACAGGGACTAAACCCGAAACCAGGTTTGCAATGATGGGTCGAAAGGAAACGGTAGATGAATCTGACCCCGAGCCGATGAAAGAACTAAGGAGAGGAGAAAGTAATGACAAGTTGAATTTTGTGAGAAACAACGATAGGGAGAGATTCGAGTTGCAAGATCTTCTGAGGGCCTCTGCTGAGATTCTTGGAAATGGTAGCATTGGATCGTCCTACAAAGCTATTATCGCAGACGGGTCAGCTATGGTGGTGAAGAGGTTCAGGGAAATGAATAAACTTGGTAAGGGTGAGTTTGAAGAGCATATGAAGAGGTTGGGAACGTTGTCACATCGGAACTTACTGCCTCTTGTTGCTTTCTACTATCGAAAAGACGAAAAACTTCTCATTTCTGACTTCCTCCAAAATGGAAGCTTGGCTACCCATCTTCATGGTACTAATTCATTTCTTCTTGTTTCCCTTCATTCTTTGTTCGGTCCGGTTTTGATAAACATGTTTAATATTGTTGTAGGAAAGCGGGGAGTGGAGCTGAACTGGCCAACGAGGCTGAAGATCATAAAAGGAGTAGCCAGGGGATTAGAACACTTGCACGAAGAGCTACCTGAGCTAAGTCTACCCCATGGACATCTTCAGTCATCCAACGTGATCCTAGATGAAACATTCGAGCCCCTTCTCTCAGACTATGCACTACTTCCCGTGCTGAACACGGACCATGCTCAACAACTCATGGTTGCCTACAAATCCCCCGAATTTGGGCAAACTTGCAGGAAGACAGATGTGTGGAGTCTAGGAATACTCATCCTGGAAGTCCTGACAGGTAAGTTTCCGGCCAATTATCTCCGAAAAGGGAAGGGCGGGAACTCAGACTTGGCGGCTTGGGTGAACTCGGTGATCAGAGAAGAGTGGACAGGGGAGGTGTTTGATATGAACATGAGAGGTACAAAGAACGGGGAGGGCGAAATGCTTAAGCTGTTGAAGATTGGGATGTGTTGCTGTGAATGGAAACTCGAAAAGAGATGGGATTTGAGAAAAGCTGTGGAAAAGATTCAAGAGTTGAAGGAAAAAGATAGTGAATATGACGATCTTAGTTCCAATGCTAGTGAAGGCGAATTCTATTCTTCTAGAGCTATGACTGAGGAAGATGATTTCTCTTTCTCCGTTAACAACGCCTGATTGATCTGAACTGAACTGACCTTAGCTTCATTACTTTTCCGTATTTTCCTGAATTTTATATCTACATATACCATATTGATCCCTTTATTCCTCATCCATTACAATAAAAAAGTTCAAATCTTTTTCTCTCCTTTTTAGTTTCTGTTTATTTAGTAGCTTAAGCAAACCCACTTCTTTGTTCTTATGAATTGTTCTAAACATAGGCTGCAAAATATTACATACGTAAACAGCAAGCGGTTTCCTTCTAGTTACACCATATACCTGATATGATCAACAATTTTTGTCCCGCTGGAGCTTCCGAGTAATGTTCAACACAATGATCATCACATATGCTCTGTCTTTCCCAGTTAAAAAGCGGAACTGAGTGTTTTTCTTATGTCTTTGAATTTTGAGTAATTACAGGGATACAAACGTATTGATTTCATTGGGATAGAGTAGAAATTAACCTTAGCATCAGTGAAACACCTGTAACTGAGATAATGCAGCTAATTGAAAGAGATTTTGTGAGGGTGAGTTTATGAAAGAAAGACCAGAAAAAACGTTCTCAAGTTTGGACCTTGTAGTTTCTTTGCTTCAGAAATATATTTTTGGTCGACTAGTTACTTTCGGAAATGGTTTGCACGTGGGACGGAATCAGAATCTACCTAACCGAACAGGCAACTGACCTTGCAATGCAAGAGAGACATATTATTTGTTGAACATGGGAGGAACGAAGGACGTTGAGTGCGAGATGCTTAAGCTGTTGAAGATTAGGATGTGTTGCTGTGAATGGAGACTTGAAAAGACATGGGATTTGAGAAAAGCTGTGAAAAAGATTCAAGAGTTGAAGGAAAAAGCTAGTGAATATGATGATCTTAGTTCTAATGCTAGTGAAGGTGAATTCTATATATCTAGAGCTATGACCGAGTACAATGATTTTTCTAACAACTCTGAACTGAGCTGAGCTGAGCTGAAGTGAACTTGCTCTATTATTTTTCGTATTTTACCGTATTTTTTTATCTATCTATATATACTATCATATTGATCCCTTTTATTCCTCCTCCGTTTTTCAATAAACAGTTGAAATATTTTTCTGTTATTTTTAGCTTTTGTTTATTTAGATGCTCAGAAAAAAATCACTGCATTGTTCTTATAGAATTGTTCTAAATAGAAATACATTCAGCAATACTAATACTCTCAGGTTCCATAATTATTACCATTTCAATATTTGATATATAGTTTTTGTAAGAAAAAAGGGTGCAACAAAGAAAGTGCATAAGAATATACCAACAAAAGAGGCAACTGAACAGAGAGACATATTAAGACGCAATCCTAATAACTATCTCTATCAAACAAATAAAATGAAGTTAATCCAAAGGCCTTTTCCAGGGGACCTCTATCTTCATCTTCATCTTCATCTTCAATCAAATAAGATTCATCATCGGTATTCTTTATTCTCTTGCAAAATTAATCCTCACCCCCTTGCTTTTGCTTTTGCTTTTGCTTTTGCTTTTGCTTTGCTGCTCATATAACAATTGCTTATCTCTGCTACTAACTTAACAAACTTGCTCTTTTATTTGATTTCCCCATGTTGTTTTTTTACTGCAAATTAGATTTCTTTTTTGTTAGTGGTGTGATTATTGGATAAGGGAATCATTTTATGAGGTTGACTTCCCTACTTGCTGCTCTATATCACTTTCTGCTCTTCTCTAGGGTTTCTTATTCCAAGATTGGCATCATTTCCATCCCTATATTATCATTTCTAGCATTCAGGGAATCCAATAGGGACTTGCTGTTGTGAAAGGCTTGATTTTTAAGCACCTAGTTGCAAGTTGTGTCTTTGTTTATCCACTGCAGCTGGGACCAACAGAATATTGCCAAGCCAAATGTCATCACGCTGTCAATTTCTAACACGACGATGCGATTTACTTGGGCTCCTCGCTTGACACCATTGGTTTGGCATGATGGTCATTTTTGTTACATTTGTTTCATATATAATCATATAAAATATACAAATCACATAACACAATTATGACACAACACCCCGTTTGACACACTTACCGGGCAAGGATTGCTATTGAGCTGCAGGTATCCGAGGCATGTGCTAAACAAGTTTTGTTCTTTTTGTTTTCCTTTATATAGTGTGCACAGAATTAGCATTAGATTCCTATAAGCAAGTGGAAACTGTAGCCATTCTTCCTCCCTTCTTAAAGCTTTTAGCTTTTTCATGAACAACTTTACCAAATGGCTGGCTTTTGTTATATGGAATTTGTACTTGGAAGACTCACAGTTTTGTCCAAACTTTAAAATAAGTATTCTATGAATCGTCCAAGATTCTTTCTGTGAATGGCACACCTCTATGGCTTTCTCTCTCCATTGATTTACACGTTTCAGGGAAAAGCTTATAAAAGGGAAGGGTTCACTCGTTAATAGTTACAATGGAACTGCTTAATTATCAATCCGAGAGATCCGATAGCAGAGACTTCTTCACAATCTTAGCATCTCGAGGGGTTGATTTTCTTCTTTCCGGTCAGGATAAGGTAAGTCCTTCAAAATCAATGTCTCTCTTCATTTCATATATATATATATATATATATATATATATATATATATATATATATATATATATATATATTAATTCAGTGTAGCTATTGTTAGTTGGGGAAAGATGGAAACTTGGCCTTTTATGTCTTAGGTTGGTTATGCTTATTTTCAGGTGCCCTTATCATCGTGTGATGGGAAGATGATTTGCCTTTTCTTCTCTGCTAACTGGTGCCGACCCTGTAAAACGTTTGTCCCTCAGCTTGTACAACTTTATAACAGCCTAAGAACTGACGGCAAAAAGCTCGAGATTGTCTTTGTATCCTTCGATCGTGATGAGGAAGGATTCAAGGAACACTTCAAGTGTATGCCATGGCTTGCAGTTCCATTTGATGTGGATTTGCATAGACAACTAAGCAACACCTATTGCATCCACCGTATTCCAGCATTTCTTTCATTGGGTTCAGATGGAATTCGGATCGAAGAAGACCTAATTGAGATGCTAGAAGATTATGGTTCTGAAGCATTTCCCTTCACCAGAAAGAGAAGAGAGGAATTGAGGGCTATTGATGAGATAAAGCGCCAAGGAGGGAGATTAGAAGAGCTTTTGGCACATCAAGGGCGTAATTTTGTCATATCTAGAGATGCCAGGAAGGTATTTTACTTTAGCAATTTAGTGTTGTTATCATATATATATCATTAATCTAAAAGAATTTGAAATCTATTCTATGTTGCAGACGATAGTATCTGAACTTGTGGGGAAGACAATAGGGCTGTATTTTGGTGCACACTGGTGCCCGCCTAGCCGCGCCTTCACTTGCCAACTTGTCGAAGCGTACAATGAGCTGGAAAGCAGAAGAGATGGATGCTTTGAGGTTATTTTAGTGTCAACAGATAGAGACATTAAAGAATTTAACATCAACCTAAGTAACATGCCTTGGCTTGCAATTCCATACGAGGATAGGTCACGACAAGATCTATGTAGGATCTTTAACATTAAAGGAATTCCAGCTTTAGTGATTATTGGGGAAGACGGGAAGACGAGAAGCAGGGATGCAAGGGGCATGATTTCGTTGTATGGTGCTAAAGCTTTCCCATTCACAGAGCAGAGGGTTTCGGAGATAGAAGAAGCCCTGAAAAAGGAAGGGGATGCATTGCCCAAGCAAGTGAAGGATACAAAACATGACCATGTCCTGAAATTAGACATGGCCAAAGCATATGTTTGTGACTGCTGTAAAAGGCAAGGGAGGTTCTGGGCGTTCTCATGCGACGTTTGCGATTATGATCTTCATCCTGGTTGTGTGCAAGAATGAATCATGTCAAGAGCCTTTACTGGGAGAATCATGCTGATACTTTTATTACTGCTGCATGAAACTTTCTCTTTTATATTTAATTTATTTTTCCTTTGAAAGATGTATAATATATAGTAAAACTGAAAAAACAAAAAGTATGTAAGTTCTTGGAGATTAAGATCTTATTATTATTATTATCCTCTTTTTTCATTTATATTTTACTAGACCTGTTGAAATTATTAGACACTGATTCTTAGAAGAAGTCTTTCTTTTTCATTTCTTGGCTATCTTCTTTCATCTCTTGCGGAGATGCTTCTTTAGTCTAATCAGAAATGATTCTATCACTTCTTTATCCGCAATTTAATTTAGATTTATATAGAACGCATTTATTACATCTACGATTCCTTTTTCTTCTTCTTTTGAATTTATAAGTAAATATGAATAACCTAAAAAAGAAAAAGAAGAAAAAAAATGAACAGCCAAGGCTCCATTAGTTGAGAATATAGTATTATATGTACATGAGAAAGTTGTGATATTGTAATCCAAAAGAAAAAAAGGGTTGTGATATTTATTTATTGTTGTGATATTCTGATATAAACACCTGAAGAGGAGAGGCAGAGAGTGATTGAAGGAAACAAACTTTGAAAAAACAAAAAATAGAGAAGAAAAAGAGCTAATTTAGGAAAACATAGAAATCAGTTTTATTTTATTGTCCAAAGTTTGAAAAGATTATGGGAGACATTGAAGCAGAGATACAAGACTATTTCTTTCTTCTCTCTCTTGTCTTCTAGGGGAGAGAAGAGGAGAAGGAAAGAATAGAATTCCATCTTGTAGAGAAAACAGGCAGAGATACACAGAATGTTGAAAGGACAGAGTGGAAATGGCTCCGTCGCTGTAGCAATAGACAAAGATAAAAACAGCCAAAACGCCCTCAAATGGGCTATCGATAATGTTGTCCCCAGAGGTCAACCTGTCATTCTCATCCATGTCAAACAGAAGCCGAGTATGAAACGTCCCTTTTTTTTTTAATATTCCGAATCCTTTTTCTGAAGCATTTCATAAAAAAGGACCCTATCTGGTACTAATAAGTAATGAAATGAAATTTAAATGGCAGATGGAGAAGGTGGCATGGTCTGCAGGGAGTCAGATCCCGTGTACAAGGAATTCTTCCTTCCTTTCCGTTGTTTTTGTACGCGTAAAGATGTATGTATTTGCCTGCATTTCTTCTTTCTTTTTTATGATTGAGAATATTGTATTGCCTTGGACAATGTACAAAAGCCTTTTCTCCCATTGTCACTCCTAGTTGCTAACTCAATGATCCCATTGGTTGGTTGATTGGTTTCAGATTGAAAGCAGAGATGTGGTGCTCGAAGACACAGACGTAGCGAAAGCTATAGTTGAATATGCGACTAACACTTGCATTGAGACTCTAATCGTGGGCGCCTCTAACAAATCAGGATTTCTCAGGTTCGTAAAAGAACGAAAAAAGAGAATTTTAGAAAAAAAAAATAAAAAATTGCCTGTTTGAAAATTAGAGTTTACTTATCTCGATAAGCTTATTGTCAGAAGATTCAAGGTCACAGATACACCAGGCAGCATTCTGAGAACAGCACCCGATTTCTGTACAGTTCATGTGATTTCAAAAGGAAAAATTCAATCCACACGATCAGCCTCCCGCCCTGCACCGCTCATCTCTAGCCAAGTGCCGGAACAACCTGCCGCCAAACCACCTCCCATGGACACTTTCCTTCCCCTTGCTAATAGCAATAAAAGAGGTCTCTTCTCTTTTTGTTCTCTTCTCCTTTTGCAATTTGATTTCCCCTTCCAAATCCTGATGTTCGTCTTTTCTTTCTCAATTCTGAAGTGTCGCTCCCTGAGAGGCCACCTATGGATCCACCTCCAAGATCAAATGATGAAACTGATTTCTTCAGGTTTGTTTCACTGATTCAATATCTATTAATAGTGTCTTACTATATGTTTCTTTCACATTATTATTATTATTAACATTATTATTATTATTATTGTTACTATTATTATTATTAACCTCTTCTATTGGTAATATATGAATTGGAATAAACAGGTCGCCTTTCACAAGAAGAGGCATGGCGAAGTCATACGGAGAACTTGGCATGCCTCCTGATTCGGACATTTCATTTGTTAGTTCGGGCAGACCAAGCGTTGACCGCCTGTTTCCAGCCTTCTATGATTCTTTAGATTCAGGCCGCAACCAAAGGCTTTCCAATGTCTCTGACGCGGAGACCATTGATTCCTATGGCTATGGAAGAAAATCTGTGGAGATTGGATCTCCACCCGACTTCCTATCAGCATCCCTATCATTTGAAAACGACAGGCAGTCCTCTGTTTCATCCCAATCTCTGGTACTTATTCCCGTTTTCAAACACCAATTGAGGTTGGAATCAATGACTCTTTGTATCTATAAAATTTTAACTTGCAACTGCAGGATGACGTTGAAGCTGAAATGAGGAGGCTAAAGCTGGAGCTTAAGCAAACCATGGAGATGTATAGTACAGCCTGTAAAGAAGCTCTCACGGCAAAACAAAAGGTGAGTGTTTCACATGTATAGAGATACATAGAGATTTATATCTGCTTTCCCCTTGTTGCAAACTGAGCGGTACTTTTTGTAGGCGAGAGAGCTTCAACTTTGGAAAATGGAAGAAGAGCGGAGACTAGAAGAGGCACGACTCGCTGAAGAAGCGGCACTTGCCATTGTAGAAAGGGAGAAGGCAAAGTCAAAAGCAGCAATTGAGGCTGCAGAGGCGGCTCAGAGGATTGCAGAAATCGAATCACGGAAAAGAATTGATGCAGAAATGAAAGTGATCAAGGAATCAGAAGAAAAGAGAAGGGCACTTGATGCTCTAGCACATTCCGATGTCAGATACAGGAAGTACACTATAGAAGAGATTGAAACTGCAACGGATTTCTTTTCAGCGTCTCGTAAGATTGGGGAAGGAGGTTATGGACCTGTATACAAGTGTACTCTAGATCATACGAGTGTCGCAATTAAAGTGTTACGTCCCGATGCAGCACAAGGAAGATCACAGTTTCAACAAGAGGTATATATGCATATTCAAGTGTACAATGCATACAAGTATATAAATATTTTTGTGACGGTGATGGTGATGGTGATGGTGATGATGATAAATCAATTTTGCAGGTTGAAGTGTTAAGTTGCATAAGGCACCCTAACATGGTTCTTCTTCTAGGAGCATGTCCGTCGTACGGATGCCTAGTGTATGAGTATATGGCAAATGGGAGCTTAGAAGATCGTTTATTTCGACGGGGAAACAGCCCTCCTCTGTCATGGCAACAGAGGTTCATAATCGCATCTGAGATAGGAACCGGGTTGCTATTCTTGCACCAAGCGAAACCGGAACCACTGGTGCACCGTGATCTAAAGCCCGCAAACATATTGCTAGACCGCAACTTCGTGAGCAAGATTAGTGATGTTGGATTAGCAAGACTAGTCCCACCATCGGTTGCCGACAGCGTGACCCAATATAGGATGACATCAACCGCAGGGACGTTCTGCTATATAGATCCGGAATATCAGCAGACAGGAATGCTGGGCATAAAATCAGACATATATTCGCTCGGAATAATGTTGCTACAGATCGTAACAGCAAAACCACCAATGGGTTTGACTCACCATGTTGAAAGGTCACTTGAAAATGGTACATTCTCAGAAATGTTGGACCCATCCGTTCCTAATTGGCCTGTTGAAGAGGCTGAAAGCTTTGCCAGGATGGCGCTCAAGTGTGCCGAGTTAAGGCGGAAAGATAGGCCCGATCTTGGCACTGTTATACTCCGTGAACTTAACAGATTGAGAGAAATTGCTGAAGATAACATGCATCTCGTAGAACCCAATACCGCTACTCCCACGAATACTTCTCAAGTTTCTTTAGAGCTTGTAAGTTTGTTTGTTCTTTTCTTTTTTCTCCTTCCATCTTTTCTTTTCTCTTCACAATTTAATACTAAAAATTTGGTTGTTTTCCTCGGCAGAGCAGTAGTACCAGTGAATCTGAAGCAAGCTCTAAGTATCCTTCAACTCCAACAGTATGAATCCATGGACTGATTGTATAACGGAAACTGGAACCATAGATCTGCCCGAGGCTGTAATAACAAGTACAATCTGGAGTTTATGATTTCTCGCAATCTCGAAGCTGTCTATTCATATGTACAGAGAATCAAAAAGAGGTCCCCTAATGTTCATTTTTTGCTGTCTAAATTTTTTGCTGTCTAATTAGTTTCTAACTCATAAAATTAGCCATAATCTTTGAGTCCCAGCAATGCACAAACACCGTCATGTATTTGAATTTTGACACCAAGATGGATACATATTCTAGGTATAGGTAGCAAACAGGAATCAGGATTATGCAACTGATTATATGTCATGATATAAAAGAAAAAAAAGCGATCGATTTACCGAAAGACTGTAAGCTCCAGCGCTCCATGGTATGGAACGAAATCTATTTCTTGTACAATACGACAAAAGAAACACTATAAAAGCGTTATTATCAATTAGTTCCATGGAAGTTTAATAAACCATCCTCTTACAACGGAAAAATGCAATAAACAATTTTCTTTCAATTACGAATTCCAAAACCAAGAATCTCATAATCAAATGTTCATCTGACTGCCTCGTCAATTTGCAGCTAAAGCGTTAATTTTTTAAAATTTTGTACCCAGTACATCCAGTGCTCATCAAATTAGCATGAGGAAATTGAAGAGTTAAAACCCCATACAACACTAACCTGCCTAACGTATAAGTATGTATACACATCTGATACTGCTTTTGTTGCCATAAAGATACTACCCGTTGTAATTCTAGCTACAAATTCCAAGTTGTCCTTTTTCTGATAACTGTTACTTACTTTTGCTCTCTTTACGTTGCAAATATAATAAAAGGATGGGATATTATACAGCAAGGATTGAACTCAATTTGATCTATCTATTTTAAGCAGAATTTCAACTCCAAAAGGAATATGAAAGATTCTTGCGTTCAATGAGCAAGTGTAGTCGATACAGATACTCAGGATATTGGAAGAGCCAGAGAACCGAATCCGGCAACGTAGAAACAGTTCTTCCTCAAAACTCATTATGATGTTGCAGTATCTAGAATTGAGCCACTATTGGTATTTTGTCAAAAGGCGATAAATAATCAACCAACTGGCAACCTTGCTTCATAACATTTTCTTCCTTAAACTCGTAAAAAAATGAATAAAAATAATGGTAATGACAGAACATTAACGTGCCAATTGGCGTACTAGTGTTTTTTGACAAAACCAACAAATTTTGAAGCCACTATGGTATTGTATTCTTATTTGTCCAACCATGATTCCCTTGCCCAAGTTAAGTTTTGCCAACCTATAAATCCTCATTAATTTCTCCATATATATAAGCAACTCAGTTTGCAGAATACAGGCTCAAGAAAATAAAAAAGAAAGAAAGAAAAACAGAATCTAATACAGAGCAGCCTCATTTACTTGGATACAAAAGAAAAAGGATAACCCAAGAAATGCTCATAAATACATCATACAACATAAACAGAACTCTAATAATTAGAGAACCATAATCAGAAATTGAAGAAAAAACTCCCAGAATGAGAAAAAGCACTCATGGAACCGTAAAAAGAAAAAACAATAACTCGAGACAGCCCCCCAGAATTAACGGTAATACATGAGCTGCTGACCTGAAGAGCTATTAGGATATCCATCATAAAGGGCATGGGACCCACCAGAGTTTACACCCATCGAAGCAGCTGCTAGGCCATGTTGTCCAGTCAGCTGCACAAGAGCTTGACCTGATAAGCCAGATGCAGCAGCCTGGCTCAAGGCAAGTTGGCGCTGATAGACCAACAAGTCAGTTGCAGAATATCCATGGTTGATAATGTTCGACGGAAGGATCTGATACGGTTGAGTTGGTGGTGGTGGGGGCAGTGGATTTGAAGCTGTACCCGGAGGTGTTGGCTTACTACCCCATGAACACTGCATAAAACACATACCACATGATAAAGGGAAGGAAGAGTTTGATGCATCACCACCATAATACTGCAAGTAACAAGCATGCCAATAAAATACTGCTAAGTTTTGCAAGTGGCAAGGTAGGAAAATAAAATACTGCCTATTCTGGGATTGCAGCATTGTTAAGGCTTACTCAAACAAATAATAATAATAGTAATAATACTAATAATAAGAATAATAATAATAATAATAATAATAATAATAATAATAATAATAATAGATTCTTCAGGTAGGTATCTAACCTTCATGGATTTTCCGTGAATTATCTTCCCATTTGCCATCTGGATTGCAGTGGCAGCCTCATCATGAGTATTATATCTAACAAATCCAAAGCCTTTATCTCTCTGAACTCGCACCTCCTCAATAACCCCAGCCCCAAGCGCATGAAATTGGCAATGGAGCTCAGCTTGAGTTACCTACCAACAAAATATTTATGAGCAAGATACAGAGCCACATAAAATACTTGCAATGAAATAACTAGCAAGTAGTAAGAACAAGAAATCATGATTGGACAATACAACAATGAAGTTTGGGATCTCAATAAACAGACTTAAATAGTGCTTGTTTTGAAGGATGGATGGAAGGCACAAATCTCCATCAATGTATTAAGACCAAAACAAACATGGCTTTAAGCACAACACAAGTCAACTAAGGCAAAGACACCCCGAGGTTTGTTCAGATATGGTCCCTCTGAAAAAGTTCGGAGGTATTAGAAATTTAAAAATGTCCCCTTATTGACAAATGCTAAACCATGAACTCTATTCACATCAATGGCCTAATATTGAAAAATATTAATAATTTAGAAACCCAGTTGTGCAAAAGTAAAGTTGTGGGGAATTTTAAAAAAAAATCAAATTAAAAGCTGTCTGCAAAAAACTAATGAAAATAAAATGAAGAACTCCTGAGGATATATCATCTGAAAATATCAGGGTAAAGTATGAAAAATTTCAAGTTGAGACCAATGACATTCTAATCAAAATATATAAGAGCTCTGTCTTCATAAATTGGCATCCAAGGCCTCATTATTCTTACTCAAGGTACTCGAGTAGAATCTAGCTCAAAGTTCACACAGTTGGTGATCTTGATCCAGATCTTATAGAAACTAGGAAAATAAAATACTTCTTAGAATAGAAAATATATAATCCAAATGTTACCTTGTCTTTATACAAAAATAATAATAACTATTAAGATTATGTCCAGTGGTACCATGTATCATTGAATTATTTTTCTTTCTCTCCTAAAATACATACCCTACAATGTCAAAAGATGTCCCTACTTTTCTGGGTAACAAAATATGGAAATCGGAGCTTCCCCTTGTGCTGTATAAGTTACGCAATAGTTACTATCTGCAAAGTGGTGCCATAACCATTTTCATTCCCTAATTCTCCATCATTTAATTACCTCATGGGAAAGATTACCAACATAGACAGTAGTGTACGAAGGATTGTTTTCAGGAGCATCATCGCTAGCATTTTCCTGACCTCCTTCTGCATTTAATAATATAATGATGCAAAATAAGTCATCCTAGAATTTTCAACCAGATCTTCAGCAGAAGATGAACATGCAATCAGCAAATCATAAAAAGAGTGCAAGTAGAATTTTGAAGCAGAAAACGAATTTGAGAATATATTGTAAACCACACTATAATCTCAACAGATGAAGCACAAAGAAAGCAAGAAGCACAAAAACTAATTTGTTTGCTAAAGCAAAAGAAGTCCAATGTACACAGTACATTCACTATATTCTACAAATTTACCAGATGCTAGCAAGATAAGTACATATTCAAAAGCCGGCTAACCAATCAGGACACTAAGTGCTATCTCAATTCTGTGGATCATATTTCCCATTAGTCAGAAGAATTAGCTAAAGTACGAGCCAATTAATTGATTATCAGTAGAAAACTGAATAGATAGATAGTGGTGCAATAATCAACTATTCTGGTATGCAAATTGGCAGCAGTGCTTGGCATGAAGTGCTTTTTATTGTGGTCACAGTGTTACACGCTCCATAAGTCTTACATTTTTGCGGTAATAAACAGCAAACTGATTCTACGCAAAAAATGACCGACCTTTACAACTAGAGATTAAATGTGACATGAAAATGAAATAATCTTAGAGAAGAAATTGACGCTACCTGAAGAACCACTGGTAAGTACAACTGCATTTTGGGTATCGCCTATTTGCTTGTCTTCAGCGGATCCAGAACCTTTAGTTGCCCAGTTGCATCTTATTTGCCTGTTCCCGAGCCATTTACCTACAGTTCAGAGCAGAAGAGAAATCAAACATTGTTTTGATGCTTCTAAGATGACTCTATAATGAAAACCAAGCAAAGAATATAGAATCGTAATCCAAACCAGTCAAGTCGTTGATAGCACCCTGTGCATCCTGCACAAAACCATCAGACCGAAATCAGCCAATGGATTTAGCAAATTCTTTTAAATTTTTCTTGCTGTCTAGGACTGCAAATATATCAAGAAAATTCCCCGTTCCTTGTCATGTTAAAAGATTTTGTATTCAGACTGTTTTGGCAGCCAAACATTAAATGCAGAAATGCACAGCAAAAGAAAAAACATCTGACACACCAATCAACAAGACAGCAAAAACAGTTATACGTAGAATTGATTAACAAGCATTAGACATGCCATTTTTAAACATTCAAGTTCGGAACAGTCACACGACACGAGTAATTCAACATGTTCATAAATTTTGCAAAATAAAGGCAAGATATCTGAATAATAGCACTAGTTTTGTGAAATTCTAACATAGGAATCACGAGAAAAAGATGATAGAGACTTTCAGCCCACTACAAAATCCTGTCATATAATGAGTTCAAGTAGCTAATTTTGATGACATAAAAAGGGTGGCCTAATTCCAGTTCAGTTTCATATATGCACGTGCTTGTTTCTAATTCTAACTCGGAATAAAAATTATTCAGCTTCTTTAGCTTCTACTAAATTCAGGAGTCGGCACTAATAATAACAAAGTGATACCTGCTGATTGCGGAAGGAAACAAAGCCATATCCTTTTGAGCGGCCAGTTTTATGATCCCACATAACCCTTGCGTCACTGCAAAGGATAAAACCATAAGAAAATATTATCACCCGCATGTATAAATTTTTTTCTTCCTCCCTTTAAACGATAACTTTTTTTATTGACAGAAATGTATCACTAAACATGAGCTTGACAGGTAACATAAAACATGAAAGCTGACTGCACCACACATGAAAAGTGAGCGGTGGACATGAATGAAAAGTAGCAAGTGTGAGTCTTGACCACAACAAAAGAAATGAAAATATCACACCTTGCCCATCACCACTCACAAAAAATATGATATAAATCCATTAGAAGTATAGCAATTGGGAAGCGTCCAAAAAACTTACGAGCAGGTATTATAGACAGAAAAGCAAGCAAATAAAGTTGCATCGGTGACCTCCGGACTCAAATCACCAACAAATATATGGAAGTGCCCTAGCAAGCAGAAAATGGAACAAGCATAGGAGCCCATTATTAGACAAACAAGCCAAATCCAGCCACAAAAGGGGGAGGGGAGGGATGCTAAAATTAACCTGATGTATCCTCTCTTTGGCTGTTGGCATAAGCCCAGTTCACCTTGAGCGCCTGACCATACCTGGAAGAGTAATATCAACATACCATTAAATTAAAGAGCAGAGGATCCGAAGAAGAAATGAATCGTTGCTTATATGCAAGTTGATGTAACCTAGACTACTAATAGAAAATAGAATAAAAAAAACAAGTGTACAAGACATCATATCTTGATGACATCAAAGCTTCTAGAATGTTGATCTCAAAACAAATTGATTAAAAGGCCACCCGAGTGTTAAAGCAGGACCTAAACATCTATTAAGCAGCCTTCTCTTTTTCTATTCACAAAGAGACTGTTTCCCTGACTAAAACCAAGGCCATCCTGTTAGTGTTACAGAGGATTGATCTTACTGTTGCACCAAGATAGCCCTCAATAAAACCATTATGCTCAATCTAACCACAAACTTACAGTTGTCTTCCGTGGAGAGTCATTATTGCAAGGGCAGCAGATGGTCGATCATGGTAGTCAACAAACCCATATGATGACTGAAATTAAAACCAAAGACAAATTATCCAAACATTCCAACAGTCACATAAAAAACTTAGCATAAATAAATAGCGTTTAAAAGACCAGTAATAAATCTTAATAAAGAAAAAACGTGATTTTCTTAATAGAGTGAGAATGAAACCTTATCCTTTCTTATAAGCTTACATCCGGCAAGAGGACCAGCAGTCTGGAAAACTTCAGCGAGAAGTTTGTCGGTGACGTTTACATGAATATTTCCTACATAACTAAAAAAGCATCTAGTTATGAGATGTGAAGCATAGGAAAGAAGAAAAATGAAAAAAGAAAGAATGCATAAAAAGGAGGAAAAGTGCTTACACACTGCGGCAGGCAGAGGAATCAAAACCAGGAGGCAAATTTCCACCAGGAACTGGCTCCACCTGAGACATGGCAGCAGCAATTACGCCTGGATGGTACATTTGATGATGATGATGATGTTGTTGTTGGAGCATTAGGGCTTCGACCTCTCATGCATATGTCAAACCTACCTCTTACCTTATCAATCCTTTCTTCTTCTGCTTCTTCTTCTTTCTCTCTTCTTCTTTGATTTTATTTCTTCGAAACAAACAAACAGCAAATTAGAAGAGAGATGAATCAATTTCATCGGATTATCACCTCAATAACAAAAACAATTCAAGTTTGAATAAAGAAATGGAAATTAGGAGATCGCATACACTTAAACCAAATCAATTTCGATGCTCCGGCCACCCTCTCTCTCTCTCTGTGGTTGCAACACTCCGCCACCTCTACCGTCGTCGTCTTATCTTTCCCTTTTCTCAACTTAATTCTCACTAACACCACACTTTTCACTAAATCAACGCTTCCTTTACTCATTATTTATCATTCTCCCCCTATACTTTTCCATTTCCTTCCTATACCCTAAACTACAAATTAAACCTTTGTGTTTCAACGTTTTTACAAAATTACCTTTCTGGTTTCTTTTTCTCATAAAAAAATATTTGTCGTTATAAATTTTAACAAAATGGTGTCTCGTCAATTAAAAATGCCCAAAATAATCATTTAATGACTTTAAAGTGAAAAATATGAAACATTAAAGTCGTTTAGTATTATATTTTCTATGACACTACAATTTTTTATTTTTGAAAATCATCCTTTTAATTTTATTTTTTTCTCTCTCTTAATCAAACATCGCCTAAATCATTCCGAAATTAAAAAGTTACTAAAGTTGCTTAAAATATACTTATTTCTCTAAAAATTCCAATTTTAAAATTTATAACGGTTATTTTTTGAATTTGTGGAATCTCAAACTTTCTTTTGTTAAAATTTGTAATCACATGTATTTTTTTGAAAAAAAAATCACGAGAGTTTATTTTGTAAAAACATAAAACCACTGACTTTTTGTACTTTACCCTTTTATTTATTATCACTACATAATCATACATTGGATTCAAGTGAGCTCGTATACTCCTTAAGTAACCTAGAACGAGAGAAATAAATAAAGATAAAAAGAGAGTAAGTGATCTTCCACAAAAGTGCCTAACATTTACGACAATTGAGACTTTTATAGTGAAGAACTCCCCTTGTCATCACATGAGTCTCATCAACAAGCGGCCGAGTTAGTCTTACGAGTTTGTATTATTTAGCATCCGACGTCGTTGGAGCCTATGGATCGTCAGGATTTGAGCTAGCAAAATCTACATGTTAACTGCACTGCACCCGACTTCATCAGTGATATAAATCGGCCTTAATAGGCATTATCTGAGCCGCTTGATAGACCTAGTGGATTGCGATGGGTGTTCCTTGAGCTCGAAACTCATCACCGTATAAAATCTACATTCCTAATAACAATATTTGAATGAAAAGATATACAAAAATATATATTAATATATAAATGTAAAAAAAAAATTCAAAAAGCAATGCAATTAATTTACTCAACTTTTAAATAGGGATTTGTAGTTTAACAATTCGGAAACAGATATATATATGGTATGGACTGTTTTGAAAATAGGAATGGTATGAGTGCTTTTACAGAACAGAATATTCAAAATTACATTATTGAGTCTTGGTGGTATTTTTATATTTTAGACAACTTATATCTATACATTGACAAAATATTGATCTCCAGATCGAATAACTAATTTGTAAAATAAACTTAAACATCAATTTAGTTCATAAATCACCAAATTTTAGAAATGTGTAAAATGTCCTTATGTTTAAGATTTTGATTTGAGGGGGACAATGCCATTGAAGACTATTTTATCGATTATGTAAATGTAATTTTTCTTAAAATATACAAAATGTACTTTGTTGTCGCTAAAACGTAAAATTGTAAATTATGATACCTTATTTTAAAAAAATAAAAATGCCATGTATCTCTATTTGCAAATTGTTAAATCATAAACCTCAATTTGCAAATTCAGTAAACCACGAACATAATATTTGAACTTATTTCTAAAAAATCAAATTTGTAAAAAAAATTTACATTTATTTTTGTAAATTAATTTAACAAATCTTAAACTTAAAACGAAGTTTGCTTCCGAGATGGAATTGTTGTTATTAGGGTAGGTGCAATTAGGAAAAACAAGCAAAATGCGAGAACTGCTTAATAAATACATTTTAAATGTCTTAAAAATCAAGAAATGAAAAGAAAATATATGTTTATTAAAAATTAATTGCATTTAGTAAAAAAATATTTATTAATATATGATTTCTATATAAGTTCTAACAACTTCTTTCTCCATAAGCTACAAATTATAGCTTTTGTTTGAAACAACGACTTTCTGGTTTGTGGAAAAACAGTTTTGCATTGACCAAATGTTGCTTTTAGTTAAAAAAACTGCTTTTAATAATTAGGAAAGCAATGTATGGAATCAAATTACTTTTTACTAATATATTATATTTTCTATAAATAAAATTACTACTTTTTATAAATAAAAATGATAAGTAATCTTGGTGTCTGATTGTTTAGCGAGCTAGATAATTATTCGATCTTGTTTGTTAGACGTTCAACGAACTATGATGCTCATGCTTTAGCTAGGGTTGTAAGTTATTTGTTTGTTTTCCGATTTGGTTTAATAATGTTTTCTTCTGTTAAAAAAAATAAAATTGAAATAAGTACATAAATAATTCTAATTGTTTAAATTGATACTATTATATATAGAAAATCATAACTGAAGAATAGTCACTTAGCATATTGGTTCTGGCGAGTGCTTTGTGTCATTTTGGTGTTAGCACTATGGTTTCTTCGAAACTTTAGAGCCTTTATCTCGGGTTGAGCTTGGTATGAAGAGATCAGAGGGAGGAAGGGGGGGGGGGGGGGGGGTAGACAGAGTATTACTGGATTGTTGATGGTTGTAGGAGCTTACTAAGGTAATAGAGCAGCGGACTGAGCGTACATTTCTTTTCCTTTAGGTCATTACGAGTGTGGAGTGCCTCATGCATGCATTTTGAATATTCTCTTTGCAAACTTATATAGCACAAGCTCCTTGTAGGGAGTTCAATACTAGTATTTTGCTTACTTTTCTTTTCTTTTGCCATAAACCACCATAACATTAAAACGAACACCATAACATTAAAACGAAACAAACTAAATGCTAAAATGGGAGCCGAACAATCCTCTATAAGAAACAACTGAGAAATTAAATCTCGAGCCGACGTAGCAATAGTATGGGAGAGGATACTTATCGGGACGGAGCAGGAACTTCGATGCTTTCCTAACAAAGCGGGACTATCAACAGTGGAGAATGGCGTGGAAGACATTTTCGGTATCAAGAGTACAAAAGGGGCATCATAGGGACTGGTTGATACCGCGACGTGACAATTTCGTCGTCATCGGCAGAATGTTACGAACCATCCTCCAACAAAAATGGATAATTTTCGGCGAGAGTTTAAGACTCTAAATCTACTGGAACAATCGAGGATCAGAGGAAGAGGAAGAAACAATCGATTAACCTACATTACAAGCATTGTCTAATAGATAGTAACACGACTTCACTGTAAAATCACCAGATTGAGTGGGATCTCACGTTTGGAAATTTTCAGAATTTCATTGACGTCTTCGGGTGAAAAGGTTAACTCTCATTACTCTTCATTTTATTTTTAAAAAGACTTCCAAACAAAATTAATTAAAAAGTTTACATTTCGTTACTCCGTTAACCTCCATTAACCTCCTTCTTTACATTCTGTTACTTCCGTTAACCTCCATTAACCTCCTCCCAAAAAAGAGGTTAAGAAAAGAAAGTTAATTATGTAGAAGGTCGGAAGGTAAGAAAAGGAAATGAAACGGAGAGGTGTAGGGCGTGAAGGTTAGGGTTAGAAGAAACGGGTCGGATCTATCGGGAATTTTCTATTGCGCTCGGTGTGTTATAAAGGCGTGCGCAAACGAAATAAAAAGTTCCTTTTCTTCTTCTTCTTCTTCTTGAGTTTCTCTTTTCTGTAGCAGAGGGAGGAGTTTAAAAACTGAAAGCTATTCCTCCTCCTCTCGTGTTAAAGGCATAACAATTTGATTGACGTATTGAACTTATTGTATATAATAGCGGTGAGGTGAGGTGAGGTGGTTCGGTTCTCCATAGATACATACATACCTACCTACATACGACTGTGATAAATGGACGCTCCTATTGACGAATCACCGCAGCCCCAAGCTGCTCTTCCTCCTCCGGATAATCAGGGTAAAGAAATAGAAGCGGAAGCCGAAGAAGATGGAATTACAAATGAAGAAGAACAACTGTTGGACAAGGCTCAGAAATTAATGGATAGGGTCACTTCTTCCCCCGATAACCCTAACCCTACTGTTCTCCACGCTCTTTCTTCCCTCCTCGAAATCCACGAGTCTCTGTATGCTTCTTTCTTTCCTTCTTTTTTATATTTTAAGTTTTGCTTTTCTAACCAATTCCCTCTATTTCTGCAGATACATGGCCCAGAATACCCTCCCATCTTTTAATAGTCGTGCTTCTCATAACGTTGGACGCCTCGGCAACCTAGTCCGGGTAACTCAATTCACTTTACTTTTTCTCGGCTTTATTTCTTCTTGTGCATTTATGTCTAAAATAACTGTCTCCAACCTCTAGTTTGGCAATGCTCTCTGTCCTAAGTATTTTCCTTCACTTCCTTTTCAGGAGAATGATGAGTTTTTTGAATTGATTTCTTCAAAGTTCCTATCTGAGGCGAGATATTCAACCTCCATTCGGGCAGCTGCAGCAAGGCTTCTAACCAACTGTTCACTAACTTGGATTGTATAATTTCAAATCACCTTCATTTTCATTTAGCTTTGCTTTTAAACTATGCTCATTTCGAGTTTCATTATTTTGTGCATTCGAATTATACATCATTCTAAATTTCAATCAAGTGTGCATTGTTAGTTGTGGGCCACTTATTTGCTTCATGATCTGTAAACTTGCTGCAGTATCCACATGTTTTTGAAGAGCCTGTAATGGAAAATATTAAAAGCTGGGTGATGGATGAGACTGCTAAATGTGTTGGTGAAGAACACCATTTGAAGCATGATATAGGGATAAAAGAGGCCTCAGATTCTGAAATGTTGAAGTCCTATTCAACTGGACTTCTTGCAGTGTGTTTGGCAGGGTATGCTTTCACAACATTGGTGTTCATTTTTTCTTTACAACTAGTATTGATTTGTTTTTGTTGCTATTTGTTTTTCTCTTGTTTGTTCCCATCTCTTCATTGAGCTCAGTGGTGGTCAAATAGTTGAGGATGTATTGACATCAGGATTGTCCGCAAAGCTTATGCGCTTTCTTCGATTGCGAGTTCTTGGGGAGGCTAGTACAGCCCAGAAAGATGCTTCTTATTTATCTGACAGTAAGAGTACATCTACTGCTACTTGTGTTAGAGGAAGAGAAGAAGTCAGGAGTAGGGTGCGACAGGTTTTGGATACAACTCATATAGATAGTCTGAGGACAAATGATGAGAGGGATTCGGATGATACAATTAGAGGAGAGCCACCTGATAGGTTGACTGAAGGGGTTGATATACTTGATGCAGACGGTGGGGACAAATGGCATTGCCGCGAAATACATGATGGAAAAGTAAAATTTGATGTTGATGAGAGTGGGAGAGATGACTCATCAAGGCGTAAGCCTTACCGTGGATGTGGTAGATTCAGGGGAAAGGGAAGACCGAGTGAAGCTGTCTCTGAGAATGAACAGCCTTTGACATCTCCAGGATCTGGTAATCGATCAGGACAGGGACGGAATTTTAGAGAGAGGAATTTGATGAAAAATGTAGATTCAAAAAGAGGACAAGATGCAAGGAAAATTCTGGGAAATATAAATCAAGATGGTTTAGTGACAGAAAGAGAGGATACTGATGACTGCTTTCAGGAATGCAGAATTGGAACCAAAGATATTTCCGATCTGGTCAAGAAGGCAGTTAGAGCTGCCGAAGCTGAAGCTAGAGCTGCAAATGCACCCATTGAAGCCATCGCTGCAGCTGGTGATGCGGCTGCTGAAGTTGTCAAGAGTGCAGCCTTAGAGGTGCCCAACATTATGTTTTGCAATGTTCTTTCTTTGTTTTTTTTTCTTAATTACCTATTGTACCAAACTTTTTACACTATTTGAAGTCCAACTTATTCAGCTACCATATTTAGGAATTTAAGTCTTCAAGTGATGAAGAAGCTGCAGTTTCAGCTGCTTCCAGAGCTGCATCTACTGTTGTCGATGCTGCTATTGCAGTTGAAGTTTCTCGGTTGGTTGCATCATTGTTTTTATGTTTCTGTTTCTCTGATTCTTAAGTGCTGTTAGTGAATGCAATTATTGATATGATTTGTGGGTTTCTTGCAGGAACAAAAGCATCAATGAGGACTCAGCTACTCTTGATGGTATAGAAACTGATACAACTGAGGATGCTGATGAATATTTCATTCCTGATTCTGAATCTCTTGCACAGATTAGGGAAAAGTATTGCATCCAGTGCCTTGAGATATTAGGGGAATATGTAGAAGTTCTTGGACCTGTCCTGCATGAAAAGGGAGTGGATGTGTGTTTGGCATTATTGCAACGCAGTTCCAGTTCTATACATAAGGGGCCATCGAAGTCACTAACACTATTGCCTGATGTGATGAAGCTCATTTGTGCTTTGGCTGCTCATCGAAAATTTGCTGCATTGTTTGTGGATCGTACTGGCATGCAGAAATTGCTTTCTGTCCCTAGGGTTGAACAAACCTTCTTTGGCCTATCTTCATGCTTATTTACTATAGGCTCTCTTCAGGTAATTTAATACAATAGTACTACTATCGTTGTTGTTAATATTATTATTGATGTGAATATTACAATTGTTCTTTTATTCCTCTGTAGTGGTTAATCACTTTTGCTCGTTAGAATAAATTTTATATTATGTCTCACTTTTTTTTCCTTCAAAAAAATATTGAATAGGGAATAATGGAACGAGTGTGTGCACTTCCTTCAGATGTTGTCTACCAAGTGGTAGAGTTAGCTATTCAACTTCTTGAGTGTTCTCAGGACCAGGCTCGTAAAAATGCAGCTTTGTTTTTCGGTGCTGCATTTGTCTTCAGAGCAGTTGTTGATGCTTTTGATGCTCAGGATGGCTTACATAAGATGTTGGGCCTGTTGCATGATGCTGCTGCAGTTAGATCTGGTGTAAATTCAGGTGCACTAAACCATCCTAACTCAGCAGCTATTCGCAATGACCGTTCACCCGCTGAAGTGCTTACGTCATCAGAGAAACAGATAGCTTATCACACATGTGTTGCATTGCGACAGTACTTCAGAGCACATTTACTTCTGCTGTTGGATTCTATCCGTCCCTATAAAAACAATCGAAGTGTGGCACGAAATATTCCAAGTATAAGAGCCGCATATAAGCCACTCGACATTAGTAATGAGGCTATAGATGCAGTTCTTTTGCAGTTACAGCAAGACAGAAAGCTTGGTTCTGCATTTGTGAAGACTCGTTTCCCTGCAGTTGATAAGTTTTTAAACTTTAATGGGCACATCACAATGTTGGAATTGTGTCAGGTAGGTGTATCGTTGTAGCTTATTCATTTGCTCTTTTGCATCATCTGCATACAATTTCTATAATTATTGACTTAATTGGTCTTGTTTTCAGGCCCCACCTGTTGAGCGCTACTTGCATGACCTGCTCCAGTATGCATTGGGTGTCCTGCACATAGTAACATTGGTAAATGATAGCCGGAAAATGATTGTAAATGCGACATTAAGTAATAATCGTGTTGGTATCGCTGTCATTTTGGACGCAGCAAATATTTCTGGTAATTATGTGGACCCTGAGGTAAACAAATATTCCCTTCACACATAATTCTCCATTGTCATAGTGATATTTGTAGTCCCTAGTTGGTTTGTCAGCATGGAATTTGAAGCAAAAACGTGGAGCTTTCAATAAACTCATTTGTCACTTGCAGTTTGAAATATTGCTTATTATTAATTGAAAATTACGAGCTTACTATTTTATTTGATTTATATGAAGAAAGTGACTTTTTTTTATTATCTTTTAATATTATGACTTGCAATATATCTTAATAGAAAGATTGGATTTGCGGATTTAAAAATATTTTTACACTTTCGTGTTCTGTTATTAATTTCTTCTAATAGCCATCTTTCATAATTTGTCACTTATGTTTTTAGCTATTAATTTTCAGTTTTACCAAACAGCACATTTAGGCTTGTTTTCCAATCTTGGCTCTCATATATTGTGGTCATGTTTCTGGCATTTACAGATTATACAGCCTGCATTGAATGTGTTAATCAATCTTGTTTGCCCACCACCTTCTATTAGCAACAAACCTCCTGTTCTTACTCCAGGCCAGCAGACTCTGCCTGGTCAAGTTGCAAATGCTTTGGAGTCTAGGGATAGAAATACAGAGCGTAGCCAAAATGACGCAAGGGAACGAAATGGAGAGTCAGGTTTTAATGATCGAGGAATTACAGCAACTTCTGCTTCTCGGTCAATTAGTGGTACTTCACAAACCCCTGGCTCTACAGCAGCTTCCGGATTGGTCGGGGATCGAAGAATATTTTTAGGTGCTGGTACAGGTTGTGCTGGCCTTGCCGCACAGATGGAACAAGGATATCGCCAAGCAAGGGAGGGTGTTCGTGCTAATAATGGTATAAAGGTTCTTCTTCAACTTCTGCAACGACGCGTATTTTCAGCTCCTGCTGCTCTTGACTGCATTCGTGCTCTAGCGTGTCGTGTTTTGCTT
The DNA here is from genome assembly GCA_028411795.1 of Euphorbia peplus. Classification (NCBI taxonomy): domain Eukaryota; kingdom Viridiplantae; phylum Streptophyta; class Magnoliopsida; order Malpighiales; family Euphorbiaceae; genus Euphorbia; species Euphorbia peplus. The sequence goes on from CP110840.1 coordinate 37,653,133, forward strand.
GGTCTAGCTAGAGATGATACAATTGCTCACATATTGACCAAACTTCAGGTAAATATTTGGTTACAAGTGAACTTTGCATATTTTTGAAGATTGGGTCAACTCTGAAAGACCAGAAGTTCAAGAGTTCAATGCTATCGAATCGTATTTATCCAATGTTAACTATGGAAATTGTAGAGTTCTGCATTAAACTTTTTCAATTTCAAAGTAAGTAAATTTTAAAATACAGCAAAAGGATGTTTAACATGAATTCAAATCATTTTATGAGACTTCCTATTAAAAGGCCATATTGCTTTCCTTATATTAATTTCTTTTCCAATCTAGTGGTGAATAATGATTGGAGAGTTTCAAACGTTCCATAACACACTTTGATCCCTGAAATTGTTATTGTCAAGGTTCTACGGCAATATATAGAGCTGAGGTTAATTTGATGTATGTGCCCCCCTGTATCCCTAGTCTAGTTCATTGAACTGTGTGGGGAAGCTAATAGTTTTATTTGATTTTAGATTTTATGCTATTTGGTCAATGCCAGCAGAACTATTAAATGAAAATCTTATTTGGCCAAAACCAGGAAAATTCCTTACTATTATTTTTATTATTATTGTTATTATTATGATTAGGATTAGGACATTATTATCATAATGCTGCAATGAGGATAAATAAAGGTCAATTCTTTTGGCATCTACATTCCATACATTCTGGATTTAGCTCAATTGATTTGAATTGAGCTGATAGTTTCTTTTCAAGTCTCTTATACTTAGTTCAATTGTTTGGAAAGAAATTGGATGTCTTCGACAATTTGTGAACGTTGTACTAAGTTCAGTTTGTGTTTCAGGTTGATAAAAAGTTATCTGAGCTGATACGAGATTCAGGTAGTCAAATGCCTGGAACCGACCAAGGCAGATGGCAATCTGAACTTGCACAGGTGGCAATCGAGCTAATTGCAGTAAGCATCTGTTCCTCTTATCATGCTTTGAATGGATGCTCTGTATCATGTCCTTCTAGCAGTTGTATGTTGCACTTTTCATCTGCCATGTTTTTTGAATAATCTTTAGGATATAGGTTCATTGTCAGTATTGGTGAGTAGAAAATTTGTATTTGTTGTTTGTGTTCACAGGTTAGTTGTTCTGGCACATTGCACATAATGTTTAAGCATTCACAAATTTCAATAGCGAAATTGTGTCCATCTTACACTTGATTTTTTAATTTAGTATTTATACTGTGCTCCCAAAGTGGTATGCATTATTGGAATGTCTTCCCTCTCTGCCAAGTGGTTTTATAAAATGAATTAATACACGTTTTTAGTGATTTTATGACTAACATGATTTAGTCTCCATAACTGGTTGGGTCTGTTTCTTATCCATTTTAAAACCGTAACCAATCATATTCACTTTTGGTCACATGGTGGTCTATGTTTCCCACATTGAAGGACCTCAGTTCAAGTGTTAAAATTTATGGATCAGCTTTATCTACTAGATTCTTACCTTCTTGCTGAGTGTATGAAACATTGTTTATTATCGAAGAAGAATTTATGCTGACCCTATAAATTTGTGTTTCTCTGGATGCAACTAATATATTTTGTTTGAGGCATTTGTGTGTGTCTATAACCTGTCTCTTAATACTATTCATGATTATACTATTAACCTGTGCATATTTTTCATCTATTTCAACCATAAAGCGGTATGTGTTTCAAGTACTAGTTCTGATATAAGCATTTCGCCTGGCAGTAAAATTAAGAGACTCGTGATGATTCCTCTTAACTGCATAGACTTATTTATTTTTTGGCCTTGACGTGTCTGTTTTTGGTATTTTTAAGCCATATCCTAGCCCCGTCCCTGATGTTAAGGCCTAAGTTTTGGGTAACTCTTCTCAAGTAGAATATGCATATAAATAAAGATCAAATAAATGTATGTTTTATCAGGTTGGCCCTCAAAAAAAATCTCTTGAGTCATGTCTAACCATCTATGGGGATAAATTCTGGATGTAATATCTTGTACAAATTGAGTTTTTAAGCGCTGGGAAGTTGCCCAGACTAACAGATGACTGATGTAAACCAAATGTATGCTGCCATGATCACATCTTCTATTCAAAGAATTTTTACATGAGTGACCTTTTTACCAATTTTTTCTCCATTGGCTTGTTAAATGTTGAGGTGGTAACTTTAGTTCATCTATTGTTCCAGATTGTAACCAATTCAGGGCGTGCTAGTACCTTGGCTGCTACTGATGCCGCTACGCCAACGTTGAGACGCATAGAGAGAGCAGCGATTGCTGCTGCAACGCCTATTACTTATCATTCTAGGTACCTTATAAATATAAGCTTCTCTTGTAAACATCACATATTTTTGTTAATTATTTTGTCTGCATCTAAAAACTGCAGGGAACTGTTGCTACTCATACATGAGCATCTTCAGGCTTCTGGTTTGGCCTCAACTGCTGCTGCTCTGCTGAAAGAGGCTCAGTTGACACCTTTGCCATCATTGGCAGCTGCATCTTCCCTCATGCACCAAGTTTCCACGCAGGAAACTTCTTCAACACAGATTCTGTGGCCGTCTGGTCGAACTTCTTCTGGATTTCTATGCAGCAAACCGAAAGCAATTGCACATGATGAGGATTTCACCTTTTTGTCTTCAAAGAAGAAACCACTTGTTTTCTCACCATCTTTTGGTTTTCAATCTAGACACCAGTCGCATTCACATGATTCCAATCAGTCATCTTCTAAGAAGGCTTTAATTGGTTTAAAACATTTTGCCAGTCCTGGAAATTTATCAGAAGCACTACCAGAAGAAGCTTTGCCAAAGTGTAATCCTGATGCGGAATCATTATGTAAAACTCCAATTTTGCTGCCTATGAAAAGGAAACTCTTGGATCTGAAAGACGTTACATTTACATCATCTGGGAAGCGTGCCAACATTGGTGAGCATGGATTTCGCTCTCCTGTATGTTCAACTCCCAGTGCTATACGTAAGGGCAGTTCTGTCGTTGATGCTGTTGGTTTGTCTACACCTTGTTCCAGTTTGCGGGATTTACATGGTCGATCAACACCAAGTACTTTGCTAGATTATGTAGATGATAACCAATATAGTAGCTGTGCCCACTCTGGGCTAATAAATGATCACCAATCCAGCAACTCGGAGCGATTAACTCTTGATTCTGTTGTTGTTCAATATTTGAAGCACCAACATCGCCAGTGCCCAGCTCCTATAACTACTCTCCCGCCACTTTCCCTCTTACATCCACACATTTGCCCAGAACCAAGAAGGAGCCTTGATGCTCCATCAAATGTAACGGCAAGACTTGGCACACGCGAATTCAGAGTTACGTATGGTGGAGTTCATGGAAATCGCCGCGATCGCCAGCTTGTGTACAGTAGATTCAGGATGTTGAGAACATGTAGAGATGATACTGATGCCCTTTTGACATGCTTGACTTTTCTTGGAGATTCTTCTCACATTGCTGCAGGAAGTCATGTAGGAGAGCTTAAAATTTTTGATCCCAACAGCAACAGTGTTTTGGAGAGCTGCACTAGCCACCAGTCTCCTCTGACACTTGTTCAATCACATCTCTCTGGTGCTACACAGCTGCTGCTCTCATCAAGTTCCCAGGATGTACGCTTGTGGGATGCCACTTCAATTTTAGGCGGGCCCGTGCATTCACTTGAAGGGTGCAAAGCAGCAAGGTTCAGCAATTTTGGAAACGTATTTGCCACTCTAACAACTGATTCAGCTCAACGGGAAATTCTTCTTTATGATGTCCAAACATGTAATGTGGAATCAACCCTGTCCGATACTGTTTCAAGTTCAACGGGTCGAGGCCACGTATATTCCCTCATACACTTCAGTCCTTCTGATACAATGTTGCTATGGAATGGGGTATTGTGGGACAGACGACAGTCTGGTCCTGTTCATCGGTTTGATCAGTTCACAGATTATGGAGGAGGAGGCTTTCACCCAGCTGGGAATGAGGTATACAAAATTCAGTTGCTTTATTGCTCATTAAATTATATTTAGGGGCTGATGACTAGGTTTTCCTCTCTTAAATTCTTATGCAATTAGCTAAATGATTTTCTGATAAATAGAGGTCTACAAGGACCTATAATGAAAAACAAAACATGGTTTAATTTTAGCACCGATTTTAATTTCTTGTTTGAAGAGCATAATCATGAATTTTTACAAAAACTTGGCAACAATTGTTAAAACAGTTATTGGTTTTCAAGTTTTGTCGTTTAAATAATGGTTTGAGATTGTGTACTTGTTTCAGATGCTCATGTGTCTCTTCCAAGGCTTGTGATTTGCGAGCTATTATCTATCATCTTTCGCTAAGAATTATTTGTGTTTCTCAGGTGATAATAAATTCTGAGGTGTGGGATCTTCGAAAATTTAGGCTTCTTCGAAGTGTACCTGCCCTAGACCAAACATCAATTACGTTTAATGCATGTGGTGATGTCATTTATGCAATTTTGAGGAGAAATTTGGATGATGTTATGTCAGCAGTGCAGCCTCGACGTGGGAAGCACCCACTCTTTTCTGCTTTTCGTACTGTGGATGCCATCAATTACTCTGAAATTGCCACTACACCTGTAGATCGGTGTGTACTTGATTTTGCAACAGAGGCCACAGATTCTTTTGTTGGGTTAATTACAATGGATGGCCAAGAAGAAATGTGTTCATCTGCTAGGATTTATGAAATTGGACGTAGAAGGCCAACTGATGATGACTCTGATCCAGATGATGCTGAAAGTGATGAAGATGAAGATGACGATGATGATGAAGATGGTGATGAAGACTCCATTTTGGGCCCAGACCTGGATGGCGATGATGAGAGTGACGGTGATGATATGAGCAATGATGATGATGAGGATGACGATAGCGGGAGTGAGCTTGATGATGATGATGAGGATGATGCGGACTTCATTATGGATGATGTAGATTTTGATGGAGGAGGTGGAATAGTAGAGATTCTTACTGAAGGTGATCAGGAGGATGATGACAGTCAGGTAGTCGAATCGTACAGTAGCGATGACGATGACTTTGTTAGTAATGGTTTCAACTATTAAATGTCCCATCTTCTAAATCTTCAGGTACTCTCTGAGCCAGCCTAGATGGTGTAATTATTCCCCCCCCCCCCTGAATGCAGTTATGATCCATTTAGCCTTTTTTGATCTAGAGAGAAAAAGAGAAAGAGGTTCAAGTAGTTCTATTTTTTGGGTTGCTATTTGCGTTCATCATTTTGCCAGTAAAAGATATAAAAACTAATAGGATTAGAAATGAGTGTCTCGTGGAAAGCAGGTGTTCAATTTATGTCCTTTTTTTCCCCGTAGAAGCATTAGAAATTTTACAATTGACCAAGTGATTGTTGCCAATTTTTTAACAGTCAATAAAGTATCATTATTGGTGCTTGTGGGGCACTGTCCGGCGCGCACTGTCTCCGTCTATAACTCAAAAAGAAAACTCATCTGAATGAGGAGAAAGGAATCCAACCTTTTATATTTATGTAATTATAATATCAACAAAATTTATATTAAGAATTCTTTCAAGCTTGATTCACGGAAGATTAAAAGGTTATAATGTGAACATTCCAGGCTCCTTGAATTGCTAGTTCGAAAGGGAGCGCCAGTAAATAGCCAGTAAATAGAATTCAGGTTTTTAGTCTTAACTTATTCATAAGGACGCGTAATTGACACCTTTTTTTGCAGTTTGTGTGATATTTGTTTGTACATATATGTTTTAAGTCGTTTTTATCACATTTACAAACTTGTGTTGGTGTTTTCGGTCTCTAGACCATTTTCAAGCCTTGTCTCCTTAGAAGGACCGTTCGAGTCTCATAACGACCCGTACATACCATACATGCGTACGGATCTTTTATCTAGGTGTTTGGCTCTTCATAAATTTTGAGTTGGGTCCATCCGGGTAGTATTAGTCCAAAAGTCCATTTATTCCATAGGGGTTGGATTGCTAGATTAGTTAGTAATTTTAGTATAAATGCGAGTGAGAGAATTTAGGCAATTTATCGTGCTTTAGGTCGTATTTAGTCGTTCTCAGGTCCAAATGTGTTAGCATGTTGATATTGTTTACCGCTTTATTTACAGACTAACCAATTTCTATTTTGTAGATATTTATTTTCGTTCCACTTAGGCATAGATGACATATTTGTTATCCCGTATTTTATTATGTGAACATACTACTAATAGAAAAACTAAAACGAATATAGGCTAAAATTAACCGTTTTGAAAGGTTTAGAATATCGAAACTACTAAGTTGTATTCACGAACCAAAAAGAATATTTGATGTCAAAATGGTCAATATTTAATTAATCTGTCTTACTTTTTTCGGTTAGCCGGGTGACAGCTCTCCATCAAAGGTGCTTTCCGTTTATAGTCATATTTAGTTTTTTTAAAAGGGAAGAGGATTTAGAGCAATTCCAGTGGAAAGCGCTTGATGGCATAACATTAATTTTGACAACATTTAAAGAGTGCTAAGCGCTGGAGTGTGGAATAGTGCCTAAAATGTTGTAGCATTGTTGCTCATTCTTTGCACCATTGTCAAACTATTTTTTTAATATATAAGTGGAGCCCACACATTTGTTTAATGAAAATAATTACATAAAATATATTAACTAAACTTATGTAGGGTGTGTTAGCAACTTTAAGAATTGCTAACCATTGGAGCACTTTTAATAGAAAAAGTGTCACAAATGAGGTGGAAGAAAGAGAAAATAAAATATTACTCCTTTCAGTTCATATTATTTGTCACATTTGACTAAATTACGGGTATTAAGGAAATGATTGGTTTGCATTAAATATATGTAAATTGGACTAGAATACTCTTATTAATTAAGAGGGAAAAATTTACATTGGAAAACTAACATACAAATAATAGGGGTAAAGTGGGAAAAGTTTACATTGGAAACATAACATGACAAATAATATGGAACAAAACTTTTTCTTCAAATGTGACAAATAATATGGACCGGATGGAGTATAATTTAAGATGATGTGTCAAAGTTTGGCAATTTTGTTTTTATCTACCATTGGAGTTGCTCTAATGAGCTACTAACGAGCACAAATAAAACTGAACTCAATCGTGAAAACATCAATAATGGATGGACTATCATATAAATAGGATGACTGGGCAAAAGCATCGACTAACCTATTAACTAATTGACGAACAAAACAGACCCAAAAATCGTTGTTAACATCGAGACCTCCTTTGCATTGGTTACTAAGATCGCCAAATTCGTTATTGTCATGAATTAGAGAATTGATCATGTACACCACAGATAAAGAATCTGACTCCAACACCAGACGCTCTAATCCTTGCGAAACCAACCACTACAACGCATCCAACACAACCAAGGCCTCGCCTTCATGCACCTCAAAGAACACCTCCTTGATCATGACTCGAGCTGAAACAAAATCCCCTTATGTCGAAAGAATAATTGCACCAATATTTGTTTGATTTTCAGCAGAAAAAAAAGCTGCATCAACATTACACGGACACGCCGTCTGGAGGTGGATGCCACTTAGAACACGCCACTAACAGACTTGATGCTCGTTCAACCGCTTAAAGAGACCGAGCCTGAACCCAACTGCACAATTCCTCTAGCCCTCTTGTGTAAATATGTCGGGGAGACATTACCATCGAATTCCACATCCTATCATTTTGAGCACGCCATAAACTCCAAAGAGACATGAGAAATTCACCTGTTATTTCTTGTGGTTGAGTAGAGATAATTAAAAAGAGTAAATCCTTGAACCCGTCCACATCAAGCATCAAAGAATCAATGAGAGTAAGGAGGCCCGCTTCTCGCCACACATCTCGCACACAACCGGACAATCAATGAAGAGATGCCAGTTTTCCTCTGAATGAACATTACACAAAACACACGTCAAAGCAATTTCCTGACCTCGAGAGCAAAGATTTCCATAGAGTGGTCAACAATTTCGAGCCAAACGTCAGCTAAAATAGCAAACCTTAGACATGATTTCCATTTGCCACAGTTCCTCTAGTTACCTTCACTTCTCAAATGTTCATTATTATCAACCACCTCTATTCCCAACCGATAAGCACTCTTGACTATATGTTTTCCATTTTTAGAAGCATTCAAAATCATAATATCTGAAGATGCAAATCCATTGTCATTTAACTATTAAAAGTGGAACAACAATGCCATATACTTTAATTCTTAATGTGAAAACCATTCAACTTGAATAACATTTTATCTATAGTCATTTTTTACCGAAATCCGACAATTAAACTAATCAGAGATGCTATGTGACAACCATATTATGTTAGACTTCCACGTGGCATAAAATGTTCATTCTTTAATATGTTGCTAAACTATAAAATGTTGAAAGCGCAAGCATCTTGTTTTGAGTATTGTCAAAATTCATCTATGTAAAGTGGTAACTCCTAATCCAGAATTATCTGTATTAATTTATCATAAAGTTACTGACCGTTTATTGTGATCTAAGCCTATAGTCAGTATAACTTCCTACTTTGATGTAAAGTTCATTGAGTACTCAGTATCCCGCCCGATAGTGACTTGAAGATTAAAGCTCAACACTAATGTGCTAACCAGCTTTGAAGAATCAACTTAGTGGCCTAACGGAGATAAAGCAGTTGATATACCAAGTCAAGTCGGTGGTCCCTTCAAAGATCTTAACCTAGTAGACCATTCAAACACGCGGAAAGAAGTCTACATTGAAGATTCCAATACAATATCCCAAAAGTCGCTAAGTCCTAAAGTAGTCAACATTGCTGTCCGGAAATCATATCCTGACATATCACAAAAAATGAAAAATCTCGTTTTGCTATAAACATCTCTCTACTACAATCACTTATGAGGAAAGTTCAACGTTCAAATCACTTCACAAGATCAAATTACTTGCTTTTAATGCCACCTCTAATAGAATGATTGAAGATTCAAATTTTCAGGCATAACGACTAGTTTCAAGAACCTCTATATGAAGTTTGTAAAGATTGAAGACACACCACACCAAGATTACAATAACATATTCTCTGAAGCTTTAAGCAATTATTTTACACATTCATTGTATTCATGAATGTAATAACACTTGAGATTTATATGTATGTTGAGGATGAGACTGAATTGCAATATTGAGCTAACATAAAAAGCCGGTTTCTCTAAGAAATACTTTGGTGAAATTAAAAATCTCAAGCGGTGAATGAAGTGAGAAATGGGCTGGATGGGTTGAGCTAACGGGCCGAGTTAGAAGGGAGTGATAGATAGATAAAACCCTAGAAAAACCCTGGTGAGGTGAGATTAGAACAAACATAAGATTACACCAGGAAGGAAGGAGAAAAAGATGCCGTTAGGGGAAAAGGGAGGTTGGGAGAAAAGCGAAAGTCGGTACTGTGGAGTGGAAACGGAGTTCAACGATGATATGCCTCAGCTTCTCTCCTTCAACCTCTCTAATGGCGGTTTTGATTTCGTTGTGGCTCCTCTGGTTCGTCTTCTCTCTTCCACTTCAATAATAATAATAATAATATGCTACAAAACAAAACTTCATTCTTCTTCCTTCTTTTTTATAGATGAATCCCGCCTACAGGCCGAGCTTGTTAGAACAAGAAAAAGATAAAGTAAAAGATGTCCTCCCCTTTGCTGCCTCTGACTTGGTTCTCAGCCCCTCCCAGTGGAGCAGTCATGTCGTCGGAAAAATCAGTTCTTGGATTGACTTGGATTCACCCGATGACACTCTCAGATTGGACTCTGAGATTACTTTCAAGCAAGAAATTGCATGGGCCAATCATCTTTCCTTGCAGGCATGTCTTCTCCCCTCTCCTAAGGCTGCATCTTGTGCTAATTACGCTAGGTGCGTAAATCAGGTTTTACAAGGTTTAAACACTATGCAGGTGCCTTTTCTAACTCAACTTTTTTTTTTTTTTTTTATCTCTATATATTTTTATTCTTACAACTTTCCTATTAAAGTTGTGGCTTAGGATTCCACTGTTGAAGGCGGATGACGATTCTACTGATGTCAATTCCAGTGATGTGGTGAGATTCGATTTTTTTTTATATTTCATCAGTTGCTACATTGTTGTTGTAAGACATCCTTGAGGGCAGCAATATTTTTTCATTATTTTCCTTTACTTTTTTGAGTGTCTTAACATATCTAATATAGATAGGATTGACTCTTTAATTTTTCTTCTTTTCTTTGCTTTTCTGCTACGCAGATTGATTCATGGGAACAATGGAATTCGTTTCGTCTTCTTTGTGAACACCACAATCAGTTAGCTGTTGCACTTGATGTTCTGTAAGCAGACTTAAATAATTGGAATTCTTCAACTTTGTTGTTCTACTGGATTTTTACCTGCTACAATTAACTTTCAACAATGTTGGTGTCTTATGTAGGAGTTGCTTACCTTCAACAAACTCACTAGGCCGATGGTTTGGAGAATCTGTTAGAGCAGCCATCATAAATACCGATGTAAGTATGTCCTGTGCTCTGTAGTATAATTCTTACAAACTAGATGAATGCATCTTGCTTCTGTGTTTACCTGGTTGATAGTAAAACAATAATTTGATTGACAGGCTTTTCTAACAAATGCACGCGGTTATCCATGTCTCTCAAAGCGTCACCAGAAGCTCATCACGGGGTTCTTTAATCATTCCATACAGGTCTGCCAATTTAGTAGTTCTAACTGTGACTCTTTACTTTACTGTTCAAATTAAATTTCCATTCCCCAAATAAACTTGAGTAGTTGGGCATCTCAGAGGCAGTGTTCGTTATAAAACTGAACATCGCGTGGTATATATTTGCCGTTTAAAGGTTTTGCACTGTATTTGAGAAAGTTACCTTTATTATACTCATTGCTTCACAGCAATTTGGGACCTTCTGAAGTCATTGCTCTGAAAATGTTTGAAGACTTCTTGTAGTTTAAAGTTAAAAATTGCTCCATACCTCAATGTTTTGCTAAAGTAGGTGCTTTGAAAAATATTTCCAGATTGTGATATCTGGCAAATCTGTACACAAAATTTCTGGGGCAAGCTCAAACTCTGCTGTTAATCATCTTGATAAGAACACTGAGAGTAAGTTTGTCTGAACATTATAGCTATATACTAATGTCAAGTTTAAGCTGTGACTTTTAAATACAAGTCCACATGATGTCCTTGAATACCTTATATTGTCTGGGATATGTTTTTGTTTGTAGGTCAGATGAGTCCCTTGAGACCATATTTAGACTATGTTGGTTACCTCTTCCAAAGGATGGATCCCCTTCCTGAACAAGAACGTTTTGAGGTATCTATCGCCTTCTTACTCTACATCGACTCGAGTATAAATGTGCTGAGCCAGCATACAATTGCCTTTTCTTTTCAGAAAGTAAATTGTCCTGTACTGCTTTTCCTTTTGCTTTGTTTTTGAATGCTCTTAGTCTCTTATGCCAGCTTGGATACAGGGACTTTCTTCAGGCTCCATTGCAAGTAAGTTTTCTTTTACTTCTACTACCTGTCTAATTCTATAAAATGGCCAAGTTCCTTCAATCTTGATGTTCACTGGGAAAGAAATTTATCGATTTTAAATAACCCTTAGGTTGCCATTGTTTTAAACAGCCACTCATGGATAATCTAGAGGCCCAAACATATGAAACGTTTGAGAAGGATGCAATGAAATACATACAGGTATGACCATTCGGTGATCTAATTGTTAAATAATAGATGATCATCCATTGTTTCTGTTGTTTAAGCACCCTTGCATTACATTATATGGGCATCAACTAACTATTTTGCTTGAAACCAAGTGAGAAATATGCTTGATAATGTTTACTTTAGTTGCAATTAAACATGTACAGATTTAGCTCTGATAATCTGCTCATTTAATAATTGAACATGACTGTCAATGTTAGGGGTAAATTTGCTCTTGACTGCCAACTTTCTAAGTAAATTTCAACATTTAGATGTTACGGCTGTTATGGGTATTTTTGCACTTTATCCCCTTTCAATAAACAATCATGTACCATCTGTTCAAAGCCATAAACAAATCTTGACTTTCCAAAATGTCTATGATGACTTAGTTTAATAATAATGCTCAGAAGATGGTTCGATTCGCTTTCTATTTTACATTTCATACACATTTTTCCTTAATTGCTAACTATATCCATGTATGATGTGAATGGTCCATAGGGCGTGCAGTAATTTTTAGTAATAGTCTGTACATGTTAAGGATATATATTTAATCACCCTTATCAATTTTCTGGACATTGTTGTATATGTATACCTGTCTTTCTGGCTTAACTTGATCATGATATACAGGGAAGTTTTTATTCTGCACATGGTTGTATATGCCTACCTGTGTTAAATATTCCGTCATAATAATTTGTGTCGTCATTTGATAATGATTCCTGCTTGCAAACTGGTTTGGTTTCAGTAGTTTTTGTATTTAAAAAGTAATTAATGTCTTTGTATGTTTCCAGTACCAATTGGCAATTAGTAAAGCTTTGGTGGAGAGGGTCCCTGAAGAAGCTACTGTAACAACTGTATGCTACCAGCTCACTTTTCTTTAGTTCCTTGTTTAGCGTGGCATCTTGTTGTATTTCTCATAAACATGATGTTTTCAAATTGTTAATTTTGTGGTGTTTTCCTCTCTTGATTGTGGCAAGGTATTGATGGTTGTTGGAGCAGGAAGGGGACCCCTTGTGAGGGCATCATTGCAGGTGCCTTGCTATGTCTTTTACATTTTACAACTTCGTTTTTTCAGTTTCGTGTTTTATTCCTCATTCAAACTTTATATAGGCAGCTGAAGAAACTGGGCGCAAAGTAATAGTGTATGCAGTGGAGAAAAATCCAAATGCTGTTGTTACACTTCACGTAAGTACTTTTCAGACTCTGGGTAACGAAAATAATGTGCTTCACTGCATGAGTTATTTCTGGTTGAAATGATTTGTTAATATCAATCTGAAAGTACATTGATGCCATATTGAAAGACATCGTCAAGAAATGAGACCTTTCTTGCATGAGACAAAGAGTGAATTTTATTGCAATTGATCTAGCACCAGCCTATCTACGAGTAGATGTGTCTGAACTCTAGCCATGCTTGTCCTTTAAAGTTATCGGAGTTATCAGTTAATGTTAGCAGTACAAATAATTTTTTATGACAGAGTTTGGTTAAGCTTGAAGGATGGGAGGATATTGTTACAATAATTTCTTGTGATATGCGTCACTGGGATGCTCCTCAAAAAGCTGATATATTGGTATTTCTTCTCTTTTTGTGGTCCATTAATTTGATGCATTTCTGAATGCAAGTAACTACATGCTTATTTGCTTTTATTTGTATATTTGCCTTCAGGTTAGTGAATTGCTTGGTTCATTTGGTGACAATGAGCTGTCACCTGAGTGCCTTGATGGAGCCCAAAGGTTTTTAAAACAAGATGGAATCTCGATACCGTCATCGTATGTGTCTTCTTCTTTCTTGATGACCAAATTAAACTTAGATCTCCTAAAATGTGATAGTGCTGAATTAATTATATGTTTTGGTACTTTCTTTTTCCTCTCTTCTTTTCATTTCTTTTTTTCGGCTTTTAGGCATCGAAACCAAATTTGTTACAACCAACTGAAGAGTTGTACTTGGAAAAATTGATATGCCACGGTCTTTATGTGGCAGGAGTAGAGAATATGAAACTGTTCCAAAAGGCTTAATGATACTGATAGAACCCGTAAATACAGCCTGTCATTTTCATAGGTTTTAATTTTTAAAACTTAAAATGAAGTCTTCAATTGTAGGACGTTGTTTGGGATAGTTCCTGGGAGGATAGCGGGAAACATAGTTCTTAAAGAACACGGGGCACTTGGCATAAGTGTCTTTTTGGAGCCTTTGGCTATTGCTGTGCGCCAGCTACCCAAGTCGCACTAACAAAAATAAGAAATGAAAATATTTAAATTATAAGAAATGATAAAACTATGAAAATATGCTTAATAATTCTGACATTCAATAAACCCCCATATTCTAAATCTAAAGCTCAATTGTTCATCTAAGTAGTAATCCTAAGTTGACTAATAGCTACTACTCATCCAAACTCTCCCAATTAATCACTTATTATCTCACTCATCATCTTAAACGTTTTCAAACTCTTCTTCAAGGAATTGTTTTGTTTTTTCTTCTATTTTTCTTGCTTCATTCTCTTTCAGCAACTTTTTGACTGTCTGACTGTCTTCCTCTTCTAATTCAAATTTGTATCATCCCTTGTAATGATATTATTGTTCTAAGTAACCTGTCATATTTAGATATGTACAACTTCAAATAAACATTTCCACCCAGAGAAATTAAGTGGACAATAACTTGCACTATATACTTATCTATCATTCTTCACATCTCAAACATAATTTAGAACTTGAAAGATTACAACTATCCTATATAGAGGATTTAGAAAACAAAATACAATTGAAGCACTCCAAAATGCATGAGTATGGACTGTCAGTGCTGCTGCTACCTTGAACAACAGTACTCCGCCTGTGTTGTATAAATTTGTTGCCAAGGACTGAGCTCCCTATTGAATGAACATATTCCATATATATTTATATAAAGATAATTTAAAGGACACAAGTAAAATATACAATCATTATAAAAAAAATAACATTTTGAGAAGTTGCAATAGAATATCTGTTGTTCCAAAGATGATTTAATAACCATAGGATTATAGGTTGCTAGTGTAAGCCAGACTAATGGACGTTTGGAATGTAGAATTGTCTAATGCCAGAGCTCTCAACTTCCTGATTCTGTGGACAATAGTTCTAAGTTAAACCTATAAATTTCTTTGGAAGTTGGATTAGTTTTTAATATTATGCTTCTTTTTTCCGTATTCTTATTTTTTTGGCAGGTACACAAGTTACATTCAACCAGTGACAGCTTCAAAACTATACAATGATGTATATTCCTCATAATTGATTTGTCCCCTTTCCCCTGTTTCTGCCCTTGTGCAAATTTTGCAATATGAATAGCTTCTGGCTGTATTGCAGGTGAAATCACACAAAGATCTTGTTCATTTCGAGACTGCTTATGTTGTCAAATTCCATAATGTAGCAAGGCTAGCCCCTTCGCAACCTGTAAGTCATCTATTCAATTAGCCTTATCATACTACCACTTAGTTAAGAATAGAATTTTGTTGCCGTTTCTTGATGATGTAACCAAGTGACCATCTTTGACATTTTCCCTGATCATGTTTCTGCTGCTGAGATAATTTTTATTGGTTTTATATTCTTATGCATCCTGTATAGGTATTTACATTTACTCATCCAAATTACACAAGTCAGAAAAGTAATCACCGTTACAAAAAGCTGCAGTTTGAGATAGCTAATGATACTGGATCAGCCATGGTGCATGGTATTTTCTTTCCAATCTTTTATATGTGAAGGTTATTGTTTTAGTTGGATAATGTTGCTAGTGTTTTGTTTCTTTGACATATGGAAGCTACTACCATATGATGGCCTCGATATATACAGCCTTGAAATAAGTTTTGAATTTGGCCAAAATCCAAATTTAATAATTATTCAAAATAGCAAGCATATTCGTTGGATTAAGAGAAAAGTGAGCTTGCCCCCAAGGGGCTGCCCTGGCGGTAACTAGCTAATGTTTACAACTAGACGTTTCAAGTTCGAACCTTGGGGGAGTTAGGAGGAATAAAAATATATTTTTACTTTGTCTCCCCTCCTACCTTAAAAAGAGAGAGAGAAAAGTGAGCTCAACACTGGCTTTTGGGACACGGTCTCGAGGCAAAATTGGATGTTAATTGCCTTCATTGGAATACCAGCATACATGTTACTCAATAGCTTCCCTTGCATATACGGCTTTAGTTCACTGAAGTTGAGCTCATATTACATAAATAGATTTTCCTCAGATTACAAAATGTTTTTTTTGTCTCGCACATGTGTATGCGGAGAATGTTAGGAATGAGTATCCACAATGAGTCTTTGGAGTGAGTTGATTCTTATGACGTGGAAAGTGTGAGAAGAAGTCAGATTGTGTGGTTAGCATAATAGCGTGGCACTGAAATGTAAGGAATATGGGTATCAAAAGATATAATTTTAGTGCCCTAACAAGGAAGCAATTTCATATTAATTTAAATAAAGGGAAGGGTATGGAAAGTTTATTTAAGTGTTACTCGATAGTCAGGTTTGATTTATACAAGCAATGATGTTGAATAGACAGATTTAGCAAGCATCTTCATCAAGCCTCTAGAATTCGGCCTTTAGACCTCTAGGGAATAATCTAGGAGTTCATATTAAGTGTTTTTTCTGTTATTGATTTGGTAGATTCTCAGTCTTTTACATATTTTCATTTATCCTAATATTTTATATATAGATTCTATAATAATAATTATTCTATTTTGCCTCTTATTTATCCCCATATTATATTTGGAATATATAAATTCTAGAATAGAAATATCCTATACTCATTCTAAGACTGTATATAGAAATATTCTATTCTAGAATATATTAATAGAAATAAATATTTCAACAATAATTTTTTTATATTGTTTATATTTTTGATTTTCTATATATTTATTTTATTAGAAATAATTAGATAATTATTAATAATATAATTCTGCAATTTAATATTTTTGTTTGTATTAATACTATTTTTCTTATTATATAATAATATTATAAGCAATTTCTATTCAACATTCTATTTTAATTTTATTTAAATTAATTAAAAAAGTTATTTCATTAAATTTGTATGATTTATATTATTATTTTATTAAAATCTTGTTCAAGTAAGAGCCGGCCCTAGAGAGAGGAACTCCAACCTCTCTTTAAAATTTATTTTTTTCCTCCTTTGATTCACCTTCATACCTTTCATTCTTTTCATCTCCTTCCTCCACAACCTAGCTGCTCGGCGGAGGAGGAAGAAGGCAACCCCTTCTTCCTCCTCCAATCTGTGTTTATATCTTCCTTTTTGTCTATTTTGTTAGCTTTGTGGGTCTAGAAACGTTTTACATCTTCAAAGGTTCCTTCTCACCAGATCTGCAACTACTATTCATATTTTCTCTGGTTTAGCTATCCTCGACCTCGCACGAGCGGAAAAGATTGATTTTATCCGTAGATCCAAGGATCTACGGGGTGCACCATCAAAAAGGACTTAGATCCGAAATTATCGAATTGCCAAGGCGATGAAGATTTGATTACTGTTGTTTATCTACAGATTAGGATTTCTGAGATATGTATTATGGTTCTATTGCTTATGTTTTATCTGTCTGTTATTTGGCCTTGTTATGGCCGTCGTTGCCCTTTGTGGTCTTTTGTTGCCCTTTGTGGTCTTTATCGTGCCCTTGATAGTCACTGTACGGGCTTTTGTCTGTCCTTCTTTTATCATCTTGCTATATTGCTTGTAATGTTTTTTCTATATTAATGCAAGTTACCTTCCTCTCAAAAAAAAATATATTATTATTTTATTATATTCTTAATAACTGTCTAAATGATTTTGTTGATGATAGTTTTTGTTCTTTGGTTGTGTTTGTGTAGGATTTGCTGGCTATTTTGATGCAGAGCTCTACAAAGATGTGCATCTAAGTATTGAACCATCAACAGCAACACCAAACATGTTCAGCTGGTATGAGATTTGATTGCTTAAAGAATGCGGACTTCTTGTTTTGTCGGGGTTGTCTGTTTGTTTACTAGTTTTGTCATTAGGAAGCAGTCTGTTATTCCCTCTAATATTCTATTTTTAGAAAACACTATTTTGTTTCAATTTGTTAAATGTGAAGGCTTTTCCTGAATGCATTACTTTTCTGGTGCTTTTTCCATTTGTTCTGCTCACAGGTTTGCTATATTTTTCCCGCTAAGGACTCCAACATACATACAACCTGGTTCTCCTCTAGAAGTCCATTTTTGGCGTTGTAGTAACCCTTCAAAGGTAATGTAAAAATAACAAAGACATTATGTTTTAATTACATGTTATTACAATTAATCTCCTCTGCTGACCGAGGGTGATGCAGGTTTGGTATGAGTGGTCTGTGACATCCCCCACCTCATCACCTGTCCACAACAGCAATGGACGTTCGTATTGGGTTGGTCTTTAGATTTTGTTTAGTTCCTTTTAAACATTTGTGATTAGCTGCATGGACAAGAGCGAGGAAAATTGCTTTTGGCTATTGATCTGTCATACGTTGAGGAAAGCGAGCAATTGGATTGGTGGATGATTGAGCTGCCTTCCTGGAACAATAGTGTAATGTGTAAAGATTTGCAGGGTTCATAAGAATCATGCAATGAAAACTTTACACATTTTCCTTCCAAATATGAGGCAAACCGAGTAGACTTCAAGATCTTGAAAGCCAAAAAAACGTTGTAATATAATGTTGTAGACAAAAAAATAGATGAAGAGAATATTGTTGCAGGCAGTGTTTTTCCACCACTGAGACGGTTTATATCATGTAATATCGAAGCTTGATCAATTTTTGCTACCAGAATTACTAAAGATGTCATTTGAATTTTGGTTGCCCTATGTTTATAACCAATTATCTGAGGTTTGTTGTTTTAGTTCAATTTAGTTTAGCCATCCAATTAGCACAAGTGTGATATGTGACTTGAAATGTCTAAAAATATTGGTTCTGAAACGTACCAAATTGAAGTAGGGTGAAAAAACTTGAAAACAAAACGACTTATATTTTTATTAAAATTCCAAATAAAAATCCAGATCCAAACTAGGCTAAAAAACACGAGCTTAAGTACGCGTTTTGGTCCTTGGGGTCCAAAACACTCCTTTTAACTAAGTTTTTCAAGTATCGAGCCTAAGTTTTAAGGTGAGATCGAATTTGATATGTCCTGGTATCTCGACTAACCCGATGTAAGAGTTGTGGGTCATTCCGGTTTGTTTCGAACGAATTATCTAAAGCAGAGGGATCAAAACTTACATTTTAACTCGTGTTATTATCATGCTTCGGGCATAGTCTGGACGTGAGGGTGAATTTGGGATTTCACGATACTCCGACTAACATTTAATAAAAATTGTGGATTGTTTTTCAAGTTATTCCGGAAGAATTCTCTTAGGTACCTCTATAGAGACTGAAATCGACAATTTAACTCGTGTTTTAATCATGTTTGAGGACAAGTTTAGATTTGGAATGTGCTAATATCCCAACTAATCCGCAATAAAAACTGCAGGTCGTTCCGAAATCAAGTTTTTTGGACAAATTCTCCTAGACATACTACTAGGGACATAAATCAAATTTTAACTCATATTAGACGTGGAATCTTGGATGTCTCAGCACCTCGACAAATCCGTAGTGAAAAATTTAACTAGGATGTCTTGGCACCCTGCCTAACATGTGGTAATATTTGTATATCGATCTCGTTACGTGTTTTTCCGTCCAACTTATCAAAAGGGGTACCCTAAGAATCGAAACTGATATTAGAACTTGTGTTTTGTCATTCTTTTGTCCTCGTTAGGACCTAAAATTTTAACTGATATGTCATGGGTAACATTTGGTAAAAATTCCATATTGTTTTGTTTACGTGTTTATAAATTTTTGGATTAAATAAGTGTCTTATGGTTTCGCGTTTTTGCAAATAAAAAGACTGTAGTTTGCATTTGAGCAAATAAAAGATTAGTTTGCATTGTTTACAAAAGTAAGGAAATGGTCGATTTTGTTAACGTAAACGAAGACATTTTTTATCTAAATTTATTTTCTGACCTTTGAACTTAACTCTTACACATCATGTCAAATGTGTAAAAAAATATTTGGGCAGAAAATGCTTTCGTTTCAACAAAAATCGACCATTTTTTTAATTCTGCAAATAAAGTAAACCGCGGTCCTTTATTTGCTCAAAATCAACTCACAATCTATTATTTGTAAAAACACGAAACCACAAAGTTGTACTTTTCCTATATACATTAAGCCTTAAATTAAATAAATAGCTAACTAACAACTAGAACATAGTAATAATTGAGATCGTTTCAATTCCGATTCTTTCTTAGAATGTTACGACATCAGTAATGAGTAATATGGTCTGAAATTCAGCTTTCTCTAGATAATTATTATCGTATCTTTTATACAATAAAATTTACTTTTTATATTAACTTTTAATTGATTTTAAGGATATTGAAAGCAATTAAAGCATTTTTAAAGGGTCCCTAAACTAATATTTTAGTTAAATTAAAAAAGATATATTTATTTTTAACTCCAACCATTCTACGTGGCTCCTCAAATAATATAGGAATCAAATTCTCTCTTTTGAGAAGACTCCCCTGTCTATTCTTTTATTAATTATTTTTCTCTTCTTCGATCACCTAAGGTTGCAAGGACTTTCTTCAAACACCATCTTTCAATTAATTTAAAATATTATTATAACTTTTTATTAATAAAATAATGAAATTAAGAGTGAGATAAGAATGTGGTTGGAGCATACACATTACATCTACATATTGATAAAACATATCTTTTAATGACTTTATCGACTCTCAAATTGAAATCATAAACCATATTATTGACGTTTTATGTTCTTTTACAATTTGACAGTTTATATATTTGTTTCATGAAATTATTAAAAAATGATTCTAAGTAGTATCTTTATTTGATTTTATGTGTTGCAGGCTGCTAATGTAGAAATTAAATCATCAAAAGAAAGAGTTGAACCCACAGAGAGGACATGAAGGACCAGGAGAAGGATGAAGTTGAGGACACCCATAATGATAATGATGAAAACATATTCAGTATTAATCAAGAGTCTTCATCTTTCTGATAACGTGTTTACAAAATCTGAATAATTTGAATGCTTCTCCCAATCTGCAGTTATTTTTGCAGTCATATTCATAACATTGGACCAAAGTAAATTGTACAATTAAACCCTAAAACTTCATATCAAAATTGTATCTAAGTTTCACATGTATTTTTTTTGTCCAAAATCTAGCAATAACAGTCACTGAAAAAAAGGACATTCACAACACGCAAGTCATATTTTTGCACATGGATTTAAAATTTCCTTGCTCTTCTTACTCCGGGAAATTGTGAGAACATGCAGAGTCTTCCAGGGAACATTTGCGACCTCAAATCACTCTAGGAGCTATCTGATATCGGGTTGTTCTAAACTTACACTACTCCGAATGCTTTGGGTTTGTTTCTTTGAATTTACAAAACTGTGAACCTCAAGAGTCTGTCTTTCATAAAACATTGACCATCTGCAATCACTTGAGAAGCTTGACATCTCAGGGTGCTCCAAACTCATAAATTTCCTAGAGTGCCTTGTTTCATATACTTTTGTTCTTCAATTAGCAAGACTACGAGAGTCTTAAAGAAATTGAAGCTTTGCTCGTCAGACTGCTCGAAACATTCAAGCTTACTGATTAAGCAAACAAAGAAGAATTGTTAAAGCTTCATTAGTCTCCGAACAAATCAATCTTGAATTCTTCTTTCAGTTTAGTTCAGTTCACGGTCAACAAATGCAGCTAAAGATTTGTGTTTAATATTTCAATCATATAGAAATTTCATTGTTTAATTCTCGAGGTGCTTGCCTACAATTAGTTTAGTTAGTCAACCAAGAAATAGAACTCGTTTTTATTTTCAAAATCCATCTAATTGCTTTTATAAGAGCTACTCATGCAACTTCAGTAGCAGATTTAGCACCAATCTAAACAGACCAAAGCAAAAATAATGAGAAAAACGTAGAACTAACTGACCATAGATTGACGGAAAAGATGTATGAGAGAGAAAAGTCCTAAATTTACATCCAGATCTCAAACAGGATCTAACCTGTAGAAGATAATCCACATAATTAGAGGAGAAGAATAACAATGATGAAAATAAAGAACTTAAGGTAATGAAAAGAACACAGAGGAAGGACTCGACAAAACTTTTAAAGGCCAAAGAATAACTATTTCAATAAAGCCCAAATAGATTGGTAGTAGTTTGCAGTTAAATCTAATAATTATTGTCTTATTCGACTTCATACCATATGAGCAATAGTATCAAAATATTGCCTGAACTTGTGATTAGGAAAACTTGCTCTTCACTGTGTTGGATTGTAAATTTCTTAATTGATCTATATTTATTTCCAAGCAACAGAAAGAGGAATTCACCACTAATCAAAATAAGAAAGATCTTAGTGAAAGTATCTATGAAGCTCATAACAAAATAGGGAAACACTATCACAGGGAAAAAAAGGAAACAATGAGAAAGAAATTTGAGTTTAAATGTTCTAATCTTCAAACCTTTGAATTTACCTTGACTGCCTCATTATGATGGTGGGGGAAGAGGGGGCGCATCTAAATCGGAGTAGCAGGAACACTCCATTCTCGGTCAAGCTCAGAGAAGGGGGGGTAAAAAAGGAATCCCCTCTAATAAGATAAGAAAAAGAGTTGCTTCAACGGAAATGAGAAGTGCTGCCATTTCATCCGCTGCAGTTAGCACTTGAACAACTCAACCAGCAAAACCATACTCCTCCACCTCAATCAACCTGAAATCCGACCCCTCCTAAGCCTCTTGACTCGGACAGGATTCTGAGAAACCACTTGAGTTCAAAGAAAGTAAGAACACGAACATGTTAGAAAGATGAGAGATCAACAATCATATAATTGTATTGTTTTACCTAACGAACACTTTCTAAAAGATAGAAATGATCATGGATTTTTTTTATTTGGGATCGGGCTTAATCGGATACACATTAAGCTTTATCGTCCAAACCTACCCCAATGCACATTGAGGTTAATACAGTCATTAACTAAAAAAAATCAAAACATTTGCAGGAAAAAAATTGCTGCAATTAACAGTTGACTACTACAAAAGGTGCCAAATTACGTTCATAATCTTAACAAAAACTTCGAAGATACTGAAAAATTTATTGATAGCCCGAACTATGGTTATCAGCAGAAATATTGTTTAATTGACTTTGAGTTTTACAAGTACAAAAGCTGGACAGTACCAAAGAAAAGACCAATCAATGAGTAACATATTCCCGGGACTGCATCACATTAAGCAATAGCTCTCCAATTTACCAACCAAAGATTTCAAATTTAATAAACTGACAAAATTTTCTTGCCAAACAAACAAACAAACAAAGAAAAACACCATTTAAAGAAATAATTGTGTGGACACAAACATAGCTATGCAAGGACACAATCAGTTTATTACCTGCATCACTTGAACTTGCTTTAACATATTGCTCTTAGGAAACAACATGTTCATGCTGGAAATAAATCTTAAACAAAAAGAAAATAATCCTGCAAATTAACAATCATCCTAATAGTAAGCAAATTAAAACTAATAAGGAAACATATAATCCTCATCCAAAAAACCGCGAGGAAGACGAATTTGGTGGCTACAATTACAAACTCATCGGAGGTCTGATGAATATCAACAACGGCAGATATCTTAGGGAGAGCGGTGTTGCGTTGGATTGAATTGACTTCGTCTTCTTCCCTTAAATGAATCCCGTTCAAGCAACAGAGGAATTCATGAATCCGTGATGAATTATAAAGATGGGAGAGGAAAGAATGTTTGATAAGAGGCGGGGTTTCCGAAGAGAGAACAGAGGAAAATTAAGAGGAAAATGGAATTGGAGTTCATACATAAGAGAGTCAGGTGAAGACAAAGGGACGGAGAAACCTAAGCTGGAAAAACGATACGTTTTGCAATGCGATGGGTGTATAGGCTACGCGTAAGAGAAAGAACAGAAAAGATAATAAAGGGAATATAACAAAAAAGAAAAGGCAATGGATGGAAAAAATTCGAAAAACAACTCCAATTTCACTGTTGAATCAACTCACTTTTTTGGTTGTAAATAAAATCAGGGTTTGGGTC